>CAJVGC010000060.1:58683431-59071216 GCA_910822075.1 Senecio squalidus
TTCAAATAATAAATAAAGATAAATATAACGAAAGGATTTGTTACAGTATAGATAAATTGTGAATAATTGTTTATCCTTTTATTTATCGAACCAAACATATAAATGATTATAGGATGCTAAATAAATGGGTCAAACTTTATAATTTAAAAAGCCTAACACAATACACAATATAGTCTAATATGTCTTTTTAGACCGAGAAGTTTGGATTGAAAACTTGATTAAAAAGAAACGAGAGAACTTTAATGAAAAGATTATACAATTAATAAATAATTTAATCCGTACACTACGTTTTCAAGTCAATCTTTCACTAATTTATTAGGTCAAAGCAATTCACATGACGATTCACATTTTAAGTATTTTGACATTTAATTCGATCAAAAGCGAAATTCCATTGGAAAAATCATTTCAAAATAAATCATCTTTCTTACGTCGCAAAGTCTTTGATTGTCTATGTTTTCAAGACAGTACACATCTCACAAACTTCAACCTTTGCCCACACCATGTATTTACCCAAAAAATCACCGAGGATATCGTTGTCTTGAATTGACTTCAAGGAAAATAATAATTTTTCGTTATGTGATTTTTAATAAAAATGACTTTTCTGTATCACACACCCACTTCAATTGATAACTTTTCATATGCCTTTCTTGACCATGACCTTGACTACTCCCCACTAATACAGTAACTTCTTCGTACATCCTCACCCGACCCACAAACGTACTTACTACTAATCCACCTGACCAACAAACAATATATAGGTATATATCTAATCAGATTATCAAATAACATGCAGCGGAAGCAAGTTATAATCAAACACATTTTCAATATTAACTAAGTTAAGAATTGTACATTTGTTGTTGATTTACCTCATTTAGAATTTATAGTGAAATCTCTCTACATGCTTGTTGTGACATCCCGTCATTTTGAGGTATTAAACGTTACCGTTATCTTTACTTTTATTCGCAATTGTTTTGACCCTTTGTTATTTCGTTTCGATTTGATTTACGCTTTATTATGTATCGAGTTTTACGTTATTTAGTTGCTTCGTCCTTCGTGGCGGAAGCGTTATAGTCACCTAAGTGCGTATTAGTTAGTATTCTCGTGTTTTAAGTTAGGGTGTTTATGCCGTATTCGTTGGTTAAAATTAACGTTATAAAAATCTATTACAAAGTTAGTCCTCTAACTAAATCTATTACAAAGTTAGTCCTTTAACGGGAACTAACGGAATCTGTTACAAAATCAGTCATTTAACGGAGACTTAACGGAATAATCCGGTCAGCAGAGGACTGCGCTACAGTCCACACTGACTGCGACGCTGTAAGCTGCCTGGCAGATCATGCCAAAACACCTTTTTCACCTTTCTTGAGATTACACACTACACACCCTTTTAACCTCGGGTTTTGGTCTGGAAACTGAACAAAATCTGTGTATTAGATCAAATTGTAGGTCTCCAAGCTTGTTTGAAACACCTATCTTTCCAAAATTCAACTTACATCCTTCTTTTGACCGACTTGTTCATCCTCTCAAACTCTCTCTATTTCTCTCAACTTTTCCAGAAAGTTTGAAGGTTTTATTTACACTTTGAAGAGGGTGTCAAGATAGAAGTTCATCTCCTACATTCATCCTTGTATTCCTACACTATCCGGTAAGTTTCCTTCATAAATTCTTCACTTTTCTTATATTTTCTTTCACTTTTGATAGTGATTTCTAACCCAATTTTTGTCTACTTGTCATACAAGGTCATATTCTCACTTTCATCTCCTACATTTTGGATTTTCGGTTACCACCTCGAAGTTAAATGACTTGAGTTTTTGGTAAGTAAAAATCTTCCTTAAATCCTCCATTTTCTTTCCCTTTTGTGAACTCAATCTAATGGTGGTTTCGTTTGTGTGTTAGAGCCGCTTTTCCTCCTCACCACCACCCTTGGGAGTTCACTAGACGGATTCGGTTCTTGCTCTCTGATGTGTAAAATCTAGTCTTAAATTTAACCTACTATTTCACGTAATTACACATTTATAGGCACTGTACCTATTCGTATATAATATAGTTTAAAAGCAAGTAAAGGTTCGTTCGCAGGGACTAATTTGTTTTTAAGTTTCGAATTAATAATACTATTTGTTTATGGGGTTTTTATTGTAACAAAAGATTGATGAAAATTGCAAAGTAATTAATAAAAGTGATTAGTAACAATCGAGTGAAAAAGTAATTAAGATTATCAAATAATGGAGAGAATACACTTGTTTGACACTTCACTTGTTTTCCGTTTAAGTTTACAAAATTGATTAAATACTAAACTTCTAAAATATAGTAAAAGTCCTCTCGAATCTTTTATTAACTTTAACAACCTCTAATTATACCGTTCCTCTCGAATACAGTTGTAATTATTAATAGCTAAGCAGTAAGTAACAAGCCTGTTTTTAGTGATTTAATCTTATAGAGTTTCCTCTCAAATAACTCTTCTAAATATCAAGTCCTTCCGAATCTTAACAAATAGACTTACTCAATTAAGTTTAATTACCTAAGTTGTTATTACTAAGTCCTCTCGAATCCTAGTAATTTTAAACCGATTATAGACCGACCGATTATTTCATATAAATTATTTAACCTATCTAGATTCCTCTCGAATACCTAGAATGTTGATTAATTAAATTATATATAAACAACTTTATGACAATATGTTAAAACTTAAGTAAATAAGGATTAGCGATTAAACACAAAAACATAAATAATCAATTACGCAAAAGTAAACTTCAAACAAGATCCGTTAATCAAACAAGCGTAAAAAGAGTTTAGCTACGCATTATTAAGTCTAAAACAACAAATAAAATAGTAGAAAACATTCCGGAAAATAAGTATTAAAAGGGAAGAAAAGCAAACTAAGAAATCTTCAAACGTGTCGTGACCGAATATTATGAATAACGAATTCCTAGCTTCAATCCTTGCCTCCAAACGTAAACTCCAGCTCCAGAAACTTGAAAATATTAATTGATGATTTTTTTGGATGTTTTGGGGTTGTATTTATAGGCAAAAATAAAGAGAATTCGTATTCGAGTCGAACTCCAAAACTCTTTTAAGATTGTGGATAATGATCGATTCAAATAGACGGTGGACTTTTCCTTGTCATGTTACAATTGGGTTTTCTTTTATTTCCTTTTGTCCACGTGCATGTCTCCATATCTGATCATGTCACCATTTCTCGTCTTTTGACCATTTTCATGTGTTTCCTTGGCCAAACATCCACTTTCTGATCATATTCAACCTGTCACTTGAATAAAACACTTTCACACAATTAAATGTAAAAATCCTATCCTATCCATCATGATTAAATATGAAAATGACCAAATATCGCATATAAATAGTTATATAAATATGCGATATCAAATCCCCCAAACTTGCCTTTTTGCTTGCCCTCAAGCAAAAACTGTTTTCAAAATAATTATCAAAACCAAAATTAACATAACCAAACACCTCACGATTTTTATGGGAAGTAAAATCACACAAAACTCTCAAACTAGTCTAAAAGGGTGTGTAAAATATTTCTGTAGAATCGCTCAATTGCTCAGTCATGGTGAATATTCTATCATAGGCTTGATAACGTATCAAATCTCCACCACTAGAGTCTAGGTACAACTAAACGGGGACTTTTATTCTGGTTATAATTTACAGGTAAAGGCATGTGAAAATATATAATGGAGTGTAAATGGGTTAAATAAAAATAATACAAAACTTAGATTAAATCCGAACTAATAAAATCTCTAAAGAACTGGATTGCTCAATTTTCTTCAACTTTTACTTTTTCCTCCGAATATACAAATTTCGTATATAATACAAGACTCAAGATACACTATTTCTCTTAAACTCTACAACTAATTTTTTTTCGCTTTTCTGTTTTTTCTATATTTTTTTTATTTTTTTTTTCCTTCAGCCTAGTACATGCCTTACAATATAATAATCCTCGTGGTAAGTACACATGCTCAAAAGGCTAATAATTAACTATTTCTCCAAATACAAAATAATACAAGGCAATAATAGTATAACTTTTCTTTTATGCCTAAATAAACTCTAACTTCATATATAATAGCAATCAATAAACTAAGTTCGGATCTAATCTAAAAAGAACCGAAAAATAAGGCGAGTGTACAAATTATATTGTAGTGTTTAGAAACGAAAAAGTTTAGGCGCAAATTGGTTTACTAGAGTTTCTAACACTAAAAACAAGTGTTGCAAGGGTTAGGCGAAAAATATATAAAAAGAAACGAAAAAATGGCTAACAAATGGTTAATCCTAAATGCCCCTATCATTGTACCAAATCACACTAAGTTACCCTAATGTAATTGCTCGTATGTGGTCTCGAAATGTATAACAGTGTCAAGTTCTAAAGTCATCAACCATCGGCACACTCAAAGAAACGAAAAAGTAGCATTAAAAATGAATGCTTTCAAAGGCTCAAATATCTCACTATTTTCTCGAGTAGGGTATCAAATGCGCTCGGTTATGCTTGAAGTTTAAGGTATTACCGACTAGACACGTTATATTTTTTTGGTTTTTTTTTTTCGATTTTTTTTATTTTCTGTTTTTTTTCTGACTCAAAAATATACAAAATAACACAATCTAACACGATGGAAACTAAGCTAAGGGTCGAAAAATATAATTTGAAATTTCCCGATGACCCCCCCAAACTTAAGTAACACATTATCCCGAATGTGTTAACGACTCAAACCTAAGGGAAATTACAAAAAATAAAATCTAAAAAAATAAAATAAATACAAAATAAGAAAAGAAGAAAGTAGAACCCGGTCGTAGATATCGAAAAATCTTCGGTGAAAAGTTGTGCTGAACTGAATGTCAGTCCCAAAACCGATTGCTGAACTTACTTCAAATCTATAAAAACTAAAATAGAAAAACTATACACAAATATTAAAATTATAAAAGAAAAATAAAATAAAAATAAAAATTACAAATTACGACGGAATAAAAATAGTAAAAATAGTCTACTATTTTTAAAGTCTAATAGAGGAAAATGGTAACATACAAAATTCTACAATTTTTTTTTTTCTTTTTTCGTTTTTATAATTTTTTTGGTGTTTTCGTTGGTTTTCTTCGTACCTAAATAACTGAAACTGTAAAAGAGACTGTTAAAAATACCTATTCTAAATAAGAAATATAAAGAAAAAGAAAAATGAATGAAAAATTAACTACGAAAAAAATAAATAAAAACAAACCCGGGTTGCCTCCCGAGAAGCGGTAATTTTTCGAACGAGTCCTTAGCTTGACTCGATATGCTCCAACTTATGCTTTCATGTGAAGGTCGAGATTTCTCTCGCCTTTCTTTCCCACGTGTTCTCCAAAAAGTACCGATTCATCCGCCGACTCATGTCTAAAATGATCACCAAACAGAAATGCTTCCTTTCCAACATCGAGCATCTTATTTTGTGACAACCGTCTAAAAATCAGGAACTCGCTCGGTTATTCTATCGGCGAAATTCTCTAAGTTATTCCTTATCATGTTCACTCGTGTGACAATCGTCCCAAGTTTGGGGAATTCCTTCAGTTACTCCCTCGGTTCGAATCTTCTGTTACTCTTTTGTGTTCGTATTGTTCTAATTTCGTATTTACCTTATCCGTATTTTATCAAATCAAGTGTCGGAATAATCTCCGGAATCAAATTATAAGTCCTAATACCAATAAAATCACTCTATGAACTTTCCTAAGTTCATAACTAATCATACTTAAGAACTTTCAATTAACAAAAAGGTCCAACGAAGCAATAACGCAAAAACGAAAATTTCAAGAGACCAAAAATGGCCCGGTGCGCCGCACCTAGTTGCATGGTGCGCCGCACCTCTCGCCAGTATTTCAAATTATTTACAAATTTGGTCCCTTTCTCGTTTTAAACATTCACCACCCACTTTGGCCAATCATAAACGCCCCTTTTACTGCAAATGTGTTGTCCCTAGGCCAGAATTAATCACTCCCTTTTTATTTTCATTTCATTTTCTTTATTCATTTTATCAAAAACACACACACACCATTTTTATTCCTCTCAACTCCTCTCAAAAACCCTCAAGTGTTCTTCATTTCCAGAAAGTTTACACCACTAAAAATCAATTCCAAACCGTACAAATCGTTCATAACATCCAAATAAAGCCATAGAAAACGAAAGATTTCAAAAAGGACCATCGTTGTAAAGAACTTTCGAAGATCAAATCCGACCAAAACTCAACATCCAAGCTATTCCTTCGGTAGATTACTTTCTTTTCACTTTTTATACATAAATAATCAATTGCATGTAAGATCTAACGGTTAAAAATGAGCTTTTATTTAAATCTTTGACTTTTCATGGTCAAAAACGTTTTTAATCGAAAAACCCTTTAGATCCACGAATCTGTGAATAAAGATGTTTTAGAAACTGTTAAAATGAAGTTTTGGAAGATAATAACCAGTTGCATGTTCAATCTAAACAACAAAAACGAGTGTTTGTAAAGATTTATGTCATTTGTGTACAAAAACGATTTTTATCTAAATAATACTTAAGATCTATGATTTTGTGGTTAAAAGTTGTTTAGAATCTGTGAAAACACTATTTTATAAAGTAACTACTGGTTGCATGTCGAAATCCTTAAGTCACAAAACGTTTTTAGCAAGAAAAACACTAAACGGGAAACGGACAGCAGCTAGGTGCGCCGCACCTGTGACCAGGTGCGCAGCACCGAGCTGCTGTTCACCCGAAAATCGTCGTTTTTACTCGTTTTAAGTTTACGTTACATTCTGGACTTTTACCATTATCACCTGTGGACTGAGATGAATAAAATTAATAACCTCATTGACTTACTTTGGACTATTTGGACTATTTTGGACTATATTATATGTTTTATTGTGTTTTAGGTGATTTGTGAACGGAAGTGGTAATGTAATTTTTGGACATGAAATTTGGGCGCGGAAGCGCTGCCCAAATTTCCCTAGAAATTATAAAACCACTTCAGTAAGCAAAAGCACTCAAGATGTAATAATCAAAAACAATAAACTTTCAAACTAAACACAACGTTAATCGCTTCGGACCAAATTTTCGGAACAATATTGGACTTAATCCTTATTTACAAACAATAGTCGCACAATATCTTCTATACATAAAACACTTGATAAGAAGTTAACTCTTTAATTATATTGGTAATTCTTAGGCAATTCCGTGATTCCCGGCTCCTTTCCGACCGACTCCGAGTTCCATTCTCTTCGCAAACCGTGAGTTACATCCCCACTATGTTTACTTTTAAATACTTTTCAACATTATTTGGGGGAAGCATAAGATCATGTTTTGTAACTTATAAACATTATTTGCAAATTATTGGTATTTATTGAATCTCGTTCTAAACTTTGAATCTATGAAACATTTTTACTTGAATCTTACAAACTTTCATGCGTATTTGTGTTAATGCCTTAGCAGGATAACTAAACTAGGATGCTTGTTAGTAACCAATCCTTGATGGATATATAAGCCCGTAAGATCTCTTGAATGTTTTTAGAATCATTAAATAAAATGCCCGTTTTAGTCTCTCTCTCTCTTATACACTATTAGCATTAGCCGTTAGTCATATGGGTATCGATACTTAGGAGGGGTCACTCCTTACTCAGGGTTAGCGTCCCAAGTACATATTACTACCTCACTCATTGAATTACTTACTTAAATGTTTTTGGGCTGCCATCTCGACCATACAATCGGTTTAGTGTATACTTACTACTTATATTATGCCAAGTGATTGATATACAAGGTACCTTTAGTTAAGTTAAGACACAAATCCCATACGCATATACTTTATTTTAGCGCCTGATCCCGCTTTCACATTATTTTAGCGCCTGATCCCGCTTTTACCTTATTTTAGCGACTGATTCCGCTTTATCACTATTTTAGCGACTGATTCCGCTTTATCACTATTTTAGCGACTGATTCCGCTTCACCATTATTTAGTGACTGTTTTTCCACTATAACTACCATGCAAGTTTATTATTCACTTTACTCGCTTGCTTAATAACTTTTACCATGAACTTTCTATTTTTGGAAACTTACTATTCTTGGAAACTACCTATTTTTGGAAACTTTCTATTTTTGGAAACTTACTATTTTTGGAAACTCTATCAAACTCTAAACTGTAACTCACTCACTACGTTTCGTAGTTGACACTTTATCTTATGTTTCAGGAAATTAATGTAAGCTTATGGAATGCATGGCAAGGAGGGTCGATATGGTCACGTGAGGCGTTCATTGGGAAAGACCTTCTTATTTTTGGGAATTTTTGTTAAAACTTGTATTGTACTTTAAGTTAAATCGTGAACTGCTTGGTTGCTTTTGAAATGTTGTATTTTAAACCATTTAATCTTTAATGGAAATGACTTGAATCGTTTATATTTGCTTATGACCGTGTAATGATATTCCAGCTCTCACGCCCCGTGTTTCCGCTTTAGCGGGGTGTGACAGACTTGGTATCAGAGCACAGGTTGTAGTGAAAACGGTTTTGGAAATTTCTAAAAAGTTTTTGAAACCAAACTATAACCAAGGCTTTTCGGAAAATCATTATGGGTTCAAAACTTTAGTAAATTAATTTTGCGATTGCATGATTATTTTTAACTACGCATGGCCTGGCCACCCCTGCCTAGTTCAAAATGACTTATGCAAGGACGGAACGTAATTTCTAAAGATAAACGGTTTTGAGTCAAAAACAAAAAAAATTCCCGGTCTTATTATTCCCAACCTCACGTGATCGACCCTTACCTGCATTCCTTACATATTTCCTTTAACATTATCTCTTTCCTGTACTTACGAAACTCTTTACGTCGCAGATCCGTTATGTCTCAGTCATCCCGCTCGCGATCTCCTTCACGTTCCCGGTCCCAATCTCAGCAGAGAGCCTCGTCATCACATGAGCCATCCGAGGGCCATACCGCCTCAGAAAGCCTCCGTCACCAAACCACGGACCCCACGGAGGATACCTCCATGGCTGTGTCCAGCAGCATCGGGTCCAGCCCGAGGGCGGTGCAACCACCACCTCTACCGGTACCCGACGCCGCGCCACCACAGCGACGTGGACCACGTGTCGTCACAACGGCACGCAAGCAGGTAATCCTTCCCGGCCGACTGCCAGACAGGATGGCAGCTCAGCAGGGTGCCCCCTACCGGCCCCCAACACCTCACAACCCCTACCATCACCCGATTCCCGAGGTCCCACGCACCTCGGTAATGGACCACTACTCGTGGGAGCGCCAGCTCCAACGAGAAGAGATGCAGCGCGCCCGCGAAGCCGAAGCTGCAAGGCAACTGATGCCACAACCTCCCCCACCGGCCGCTTTCCTCCATCTCCACCGCGAGGTTAGGGAACTCGCCCAGGAGGCCCGACAGCAGGGCCATCTGATTGGCGAGGTCACCGACGCTGCTCGCCAGTTGTCTGAGCAGTCCATGCGAGTCATCGCATCGACTAGGACCACGGCACGGACGGTGCAGCACCTTATCGGTGTGTGTCTAGTGATGGGCACATTGATGGTGGTCATGATGGCCAAGATGTTCATGGAGAGACGCCATTAGTCTTTCCTCTATTGTATCGTACTTTAGGCCGAGTTGTAATTTTCTGTGTATACAACTTCGTGCCATTTTCTCTATTTGCATTATTGTATCGTATTGTATCTTTCTATTTCAAACCTTGTACTCAACTCTTTTATTTTAATGAATGAAGTTTCGTTTATTATTATCTATTGTTACTTGTCTCGTGAACCTTATACTGTGTGAACCACTTCTTGCATATGAATCCGAACCGCGTAAACCCCTTGGAATCTTGTTGTGCACATATCACCTATTCTGTTATATTACTTTTGCGTAATTGTTATCTTGTTCATTTAAAGGAACTCATATCATATTCGCTTCGTGCGTACTAAACCGAAATTCTTGTCTGTTGTAGAACCATGACGCCCTCGCGCTTGAATGCCAACACCCTCGCCGATCAGGTCACGGCTCAGCTCAACGCAGCGATACCCGATTTGATCGCTCAGGTAATCGCCGGGATCAACGAGAGAATCTTCGGGGATGTGAACCCCTACGCCTCTCACCCAGAAACCAATGTCGGTGACTCTCCTACTCTCCCAGCCACCGTGAAGCTGGAGGAAGAAGGAGGCTCCCCAATCAATAGCCCCCTTCCCTCTCCAGTCCCTGTCCCCCGAAGGAGGGAAAGAAAACGGAGGACTAGTTACCAACCAATAGTGAACAACCGCATCAAGAGGCAGGTCATCAGACGCCAAGGATACGCTGGGTCGCACCCCAAGTGCGACAAGTGTTACTTACACCACTATGGTGGATGCCCCTCGTGTTTCCTGTGCCATCAAACCGGACACCTCTACCGACGTTGCCGCCAGTATGCGCCGAATCAAGGAAGGAGGTGGATTACTCCTCACTCCGGAGGCAACGGACACCCCAGTGTTAGCTGTCCCGTATCCCAAGTAGCAGAAGCCTTCGGTGCACTCACCCTCAATGCCAAAGAGTCGAAGCAGGACTCGGGCCCCGCAGGTAAACCCTTTAGTAAACCACCCGAGTTGTCGTTAAAATATTCATTTAGGAAACTTGAAGGAGCTTTGTATTCTTAGGAATTAGACTTCCCATTAACTTAAGATCTAAGGTTCTTAAGGATGGCCTCACCATACCGAATGCATTAATAGTCAGGAGTCGAAGCAAGAGATCTGATCATAGGACACTCCACATACCTGTCCGATAAAACCTTCCCTGTCAACTTAACCCCAATCAAGCCGAAAGGTGTCGATGTCAGCAACAGGATGAACCGGCCTTCCATTCCAGAGCCGAGATCGTCTGTCTTGACAAATCACTCACCTTTCTCTTTCCGACACCGAAACCTTATCGTTCACAGAGGAAACCCGAACGCTTATTCTGACTTGTGCCGTCCACCAAAATGCGTAAGTGCCTCGATAAGGACTGTGACGTATTCCTGGCACATGTCAGTAAGCGTAAGCCCAAGGAGATCAGTATTCAAGATATTCCCGTAGTCTAAGCCCCCCCCCCCCCCCCTAACGACCTTTTCACAGATTCGCCAGGGCTACTTCCGCCCCGACGAATGGAATCCCAGACTAATCTCACACCTGTTGCAACTCCGGTCGCTAGGACACCTTACCGTCTGGCCCGCCGGGATTGCAAGGGTTGCCCAAACAACTTTCGGGACCCTTCGATCATAGTCTCGTTCGTCCTAGTTCGTCGCCGCGAGAAGCCCCTAAGCTCCTCGCTAGGATGGAAGACGAATCCTTTCGTACGTGCATCAATTACCGTGAATGCAACACTGACCGTCAAGAACCGGTACCCACTCCCGAGGATCGATGATCTCCCCAATCAGTTGCAGGGAGCAACTTACTTCTCGGAAATCGACCTCCGCTCGAGTTACCACCCGGTTCGTGTCAGTGAAGCCAATATTCCAAGTACCGCTCTTCGTACCCACCACGGTCAATACGAATTCCTAGTCATGCCGTCCGGTCTAACCAGCGCACCAGTGGTGATCATGGACTCAATGGACCGAGCGGTAGACCCTACCAGGATAAATTCGTGATCGTGATCATTGAAGATATTATTAGCTACTTGAGAACACTTGAAACTCATTTTAGGACTCCCTCGAAAACAAAAGTTGTACGCCAAAATCTCTAAGTCAGAGATCTAGCTCCAAGAAGTACACCCTCTTAGTCACGTATTTAGCCAAGGAGGGATTCATGTGGATCCGGCTAAGGTAGAAGCGACCGAGAAATGACGAGCCCCGACGACTCCTACGGAAGTCCGCTAACTCCTAGTGTTAACCGACAGCCATCGGAGGTCCAACGAGAATTCTCAAGAGTCGCTAAGCCGTTCACGAACTCACTCAGGAGGACAAGACCTTGTCTACACCTCACATATAAGACATAGGAAATGATCGGACTGCTAAGTAACTGCGACCGCGAGAATCAAGGGAGGAAACCTTACACAACCATGCGGAGAAGTTCGAACGCAGACCCGATAGATTCCACTACCAGGTTACCCATGACGGCAAAGAGTAACGACACAATTTGGGAAATTGTGGATCGTTCGATTAAGTCCGCTCACTTCTCGCTGAAACGAGAAACCTACTCAATGGAGAAGCTCACACCAAGTTGCGTCTATAAGATCACCTCCCGCCACGGAACACCTCTATCCACCATCTCTAACCGAGATAGTCGTTCGCGTCTCACTTATGGAGCCCGACTCAGAAACCTCTCGGCGCGCGACTGGATCTTAGCGCAGCCTACCATCTTCAGACCTACTCTCAGGGAGCGATTAAGGACATCCCGCACTCGGCAGAAGAGCTACGCCGATACCCGGAGTAAATCCTTCAAGTCCCAGGGCGGCGGATCGAATCCTTCTCGCCACGTCGCCATTGAAAGGAATAGCCCACTTCGGGAAGCGCGGAATGCTAAGCCCGAGTTACGCCGGATCGTCTGACGTCATCAAGCACATTGATTCTGTAGCTTATCAACTCTGACTCCCGCCTGCTCTTTCCAACGCTCGTAACGTGTTCCATGTCTCACACTTGAAAAAGTGCCCATTCGATGAGACCCTCGTTCGCCCCACCCGACGAGGTCAAGATCGACAGCCAGCCAATCTCATCGAGGAACCACTCGAAGTTGTAGACCGAAAGGTCCAGCAACTCAATCGAAGCGGCGTTCCTATCATCAAAGTTCGCTAGAACTCCCGACGTGGTCGCGAATTCACGTAGGAACGTGAAGACCAGATACGTCAACAGTACTCTCATTTTCTTTCAAGGATACTTCCACCTGATGTGACGAGTCAAATTCCGGGACGAAATTTCTTTCAACCCGGGGATGATGTGACAACCGTCTAAAAATCAGGAACTCGCTCGGTTATTCTATCGGCGAAATTCTCTAAGTTATTCCTTATCATGTTCACTCGTGTGACAATCGTCCCAAGTTTGGGGAATTCCTTCAGTTACTCCCTCGGTTCGAATCTTCTGTTACTCTTTTGGTGTTCGTATTGTTCTAATTTCGTATTTACCTTATCCGTATTTTATCAAATCAAGTGTCGGAATAATCTCCGGAATCAAATTATAAGTCCTAATACCAATAAAATCACTCTATGAACTTTCCTAAGTTCATAACTAATCATACTTAAGAACTTTCAATTAACAAAAAGGTCCAACGAAGCAATAACGCAAAAACGAAAATTTCAAGAGACCAAAAATGGCCCGGTGCGCCGCACCTAGTTGCATGGTGCGCCGCACCTCTCGCCAGTATTTCAAATTATTTACAAATTTGGTCCCTTTCTCGTTTTAAACATTCACCACCCACTTTGGCCAATCATAAACGCCCCTTTTACTGCAAATGTGTTGTCCCTAGGCCAGAATTAATCACTCCCTTTTTATTTTCATTTCATTTTCTTTATTCATTTTATCAAAAACACACACACACCATTATTTTCTCTTTATTCCTCTCAACTCCTCTCAAAAACCCTCAAGTGTTCTTCATTTCCAGAAAGTTTACACCACTAAAAATCAATTCCAAACCGTACAAATCGTTCATAACATCCAAATAAAGCCATAGAAAACGAAAGATTTCAAAAAGGACCATCGTTGTAAAGAACTTTCGAAGATCAAATCCGACCAAAACTCAACATCCAAGCTATTCCTTCGGTAGATTACTTTCTTTTCACTTTATATACATAAATAATCAATTGCATGTAAGATCTAACGGTTAAAAATGAGCTTTTATTTAAATCTTTGACTTTTCATGGTCAAAAACGTTTTTAATCGAAAAACCCTTTAGATCCACGAATCTGTGAATAAAGATGTTTTAGAAACTGTTAAAATGAAGTTTTGGAAGATAATAACCAGTTGCATGTTCAATCTAAACAACAAAAACGAGTGTTTGTAAAGATTTATGTCATTTGTGTACAAAAACGATTTTTATCTAAATAATACTTAGATCTATGATTTTGTGGTTAAAAGTTGTTTAGAATCTGTGAAAACACTATTTTATAAAGTAACTACTGGTTGCATGTCGAAATCCTTAAGTCACAAAACGTTTTTAGCAAGAAAAACACTAAACGGGAAACGGACAGCAGCTAGGTGCGCCGCACCTGTGACCAGGTGCGCAGCACCGAGCTGCTGTTCACCCGAAAATCGTCGTTTTTACTCGTTTTAAGTTTACGTTACATTCTGGACTTTTACCATTATCACCTGTGGACTGAGATGAATAAAATTAATAACCTCATTGACTTACTTTGGACTATTTGGACTATTTTGGACTATATTATATGTTTTATTGTGTTTTAGGTGATTTGTGAACGGAAGTGGTAATGTAATTTTTGGACATGAAATTTGGGCGCGGAAGCGCTGCCCAAATTTCCCTAGAAATTATAAAACCACTTCAGTAAGCAAAAGCACTCAAGATGTAATAATCAAAAACAATAAACTTTCAAACTAAACACAACGTTAATCGCTTCGGACCAAATTTTCGGAACAATATTGGACTTAATCCTTATTTACAAACAATAGTCGCACAATATCTTCTATACATAAAACACTTGATAAGAAGTTAACTCTTTAATTATATTGGTAATTCTTAGGCAATTCCGTGATTCCCGGCTCCTTTCCGACCGACTCCGAGTTCCATTCTCTTCGCAAACCGTGAGTTACATCCCCACTATGTTTACTTTTAAATACTTTTCAACATTATTTGGGGGAAGCATAAGATCATGTTTTGTAACTTATAAACATTATTTGCAAATTATTGGTATTTATTGAATCTCGTTCTAAACTTTGAATCTATGAAACATTTTTACTTGAATCTTACAAACTTTCATGCGTATTTGTGTTAATGCCTTAGCAGGATAACTAAACTAGGATGCTTGTTAGTAACCAATCCTTGATGGATATATAAGCCCGTAAGATCTCTTGAATGTTTTTAGAATCATTAAATAAAATGCCCGTTTTAGTCTCTCTCTCTCTTATACACTATTAGCATTAGCCGTTAGTCATATGGGTATCGATACTTAGGAGGGGTCACTCCTTACTCAGGGTTAGCGTCCCAAGTACATATTACTACCTCACTCATTGAATTACTTACTTAAATGTTTTTGGGCTGCCATCTCGACCATACAATCGGTTTAGTGTATACTTACTACTTATATTATGCCAAGTGATTGATATACAAGGTACCTTTAGTTAAGTTAAGACACAAATCCCATACGCATATACTTTATTTTAGCGCCTGATCCCGCTTTCACATTATTTTAGCGCCTGATCCCGCTTTTACCTTATTTTAGCGACTGATTCCGCTTTATCACTATTTTAGCGACTGATTCCGCTTTATCACTATTTTAGCGACTGATTCCGCTTCACCATTATTTAGTGACTGTTTTTCCACTATAACTACCATGCAAGTTTATTATTCACTTTACTCGCTTGCTTAATAACTTTTACCATGAACTTTCTATTTTTGGAAACTTACTATTCTTGGAAACTACCTATTTTTGGAAACTTTCTATTTTTGGAAACTTACTATTTTTGGAAACTCTATCAAACTCTAAACTGTAACTCACTCACTACGTTTCGTAGTTGACACTTTATCTTATGTTTCAGGAAATTAATGTAAGCTTATGGAATGCATGGCAAGGAGGGTCGATATGGTCACGTGAGGCGTTCATTGGGAAAGACCTTCTTATTTTTGGGAATTTTTGTTAAAACTTGTATTGTACTTTAAGTTAAATCGTGAACTGCTTGGTTGCTTTTGAAATGTTGTATTTTAAACCATTTAATCTTTAATGGAAATGACTTGAATCGTTTATATTTGCTTATGACCGTGTAATGATATTCCAGCTCTCACGCCCCGTGTTTCCGCTTTAGCGGGGTGTGACATATTTCGCTTCACCCAGGCGTCATGCCACTCTCGAGCCTCGTAAATCAATAATACAACATCTTCAATTTCCCAGACATCGTCACTGTTGCTTTCGTTGAATTTCATCTTCTTAAATTCCTCCCATGCTGTGTCATCTTCGATATCCTCAAATTTTCCTGCAAAATATTTTCCTTTTCTCGACAAGTAAAAGAAAATAAATTAAAAGGGTCATGAGAGACACCGTGACAGTTTTCTTCCAACAATAAAGACGCTCCTGGATTATTGATTAAAAATTCTATTTCTAATAAATCTAAATCCGGGTCGGATTTTTCAAATGTCATGCTCGTAGAATTCTTCTCAAATTCCTCCAACTCCATTTTCAAGATGGGATCAAAATCCTCGAGCTCCTCAGCTTCCTCATCGTCAACCGCAACCTTTCCTCCAAGCATTTCTTGCACATCTAGGTCAAACATTTCATAAAAATCGTCAATACGAAAACAGGTTTCCTGCACATCTACTGCAACGGCTGCAGCCCGTCGGTGCATCGGCATGTCCAATGGATCTAAAATATATAAATCTCGAATACCTACAAAGACAGAAACAAGAAAACCGTAAAACGCACCAGTGTAAATACAATAAAAAGCAACTTCCAAGTATATTAATACTCGAAAGGATCGTATCACAAATTCGAAACAAAAACTTAAAATCAGTCCCCGGCAGCGGCGCCAAAAACTTGATGTGTAAAATCTAGTCTTAAATTTAACCTACTATTTCACGTAATTACACACTTATAGGCAGTGTACCTATTCGTATGTAATATAGTTTAAAAGCAAGTAAAGGTTCGTTCGCAGGGACTAATTTGTTTTTAAGTTTCGAATTAATAATACTATTTGTTTTTGGGGTTTTTATTGTAACAAAAGATTGATGAAAATTGCAAAGTAATTAATAAAAGTGATTAGTAACAATCGAGTGAAAAAGTAATTAAGATTATCAAATAATGGAGAGAATACATTTGTTTGACACTTCACTTGTTTTACGTTTAAGTTTACAAAATTGATTAAATATTAAACTTCTAAAATATAGTAAAAGTCCTCTCGAATCTTTTATTAACTTTAACTACCTCTAATTATACCGTTCCTCTCGAATACAGTTGTAATTATTAATAGCTAAGCAGTAAGTAACAAGCATGTTTTTAGTGATTTAATCTTATAGAGTTTCCTCTCGAATAACTCTTCTAAATATCAAGTCCTTCCGAATCTTAACAAATAGACTTACTCAATTAAGTTTAATTTCCTAAGTTGTTATTACTAAGTCCTCTCGAATCCTAGTAATTTTAAACCGATTATAGACCGACCGATTATTTCATATAAATTATTTAACCTATCTAGATTCCTCTCGAATACCTAGAATGTTGATTAATTAAATTATATATAAACAACTTTATGACAATATGTTAAAACTTAAGTAAATAAGGATTAGCGATTAAACACAAAAACATAAATAATCAATTACGCAAAAGTAAACTTCAAACAAGATCCGTTAATCAAACAAGCGTAAAAAGAGTTTAGCTACGCATTATTAAGTCTAAAACAACAAATAAAATAGTAGAAAACATCACGGAAAATAAGTATTAAAAGGGAAGAAAAGCAAACTAAGAAATCTTCAAACGTGTCGTGACCGAATATTATGAATAACGAATTCCTAACTTCAATCCTTGCCTCCAAACGTAAACTCCAGCTCCAGAAACTTGAAAATATTAATTGATGATTTTTTTGGATGTTTTGGGGTTGTATTTATAGGCAAAAATAAAGAGAATTCGTATTTGAGTCGAACTCCAAAACTCTTTTAAGATTGTGGATAATGATCGATTCAAATAGACGGTGGACTTTTCCTTGTCATGTTACAATTGGGTTTTCTTTTATTTCCTTTTGTCCACGTGCATGTCTCCATATCTGATCATGTCACCATTTCTCGTCTTTTGACCATTTTCATGTGTTTCCTTGGCCAAACATCCACTTTCTGATCATATTCAACCTGTCACTTGAATAAAACACTTTCAAACAATTAAATGTAAAAATCCTATCCTATCCATCATGATTAAATATGAAAGTGACCAAATATCGCATATAAATAGTTATATAAATATGCGATATCACTCTTTTCGGGGCTTTGTAGATCTTTTCGGGTGACGACGGTACTTTCTAAATTTTCTCCTTATTTTCCTTCTCTTTTCATTTTCGGTTTTAGCCTAAAAGTTGGTAAATAACATATAAAACGGATAAATTGGGGAAAATGTAACTTTGGACTAAACCTATAAACTAAAATGTGTAAAAATGCCATATTTGACTAAAAGTAACATATTATTATTACATATATGTAAAACCACATTTTAATATATATATATATATATATATATATATATATATATATATATATATATATATATATAAGACCTTGGTAAATATAATTTGGACATATTGAGACATTTTGGACAGAACCATCATCTGTGGACCTTTCCTTAAAACGAAAAAATGTAAAATACTAAAACTGTCCTTGAAGCCAGTGTGCCGCAGTAACTAAGTATTGCGCCGCATAAGCCAGCGGAACCAGCCATGGTGCGCCTCAGTGGTTACTCATTGCGCCGCAACGTGACTTCATTACGTGATTTAGCTGTTGATTTTACTCGTGATGCGTCGCAGTGACTAGTTAGTGCGTTGTAGTAAGCTTCAAGACATGTTTTTATGTATTTTGGTCAACTAAATTACATGTTGTATCTAAATTTAACAGGTCCTACACTTGGTGAATCGAAATGAAACAGGTCATGATGTGGAATCTCATGACCTGAGTTGAATCAAAAGTAGAAACATGAAATTGAAATTGAAAATTGAACTGATAGAACAATATGTGTAACTGTTTAAGATTTCATTGATAGTGTGAACCGGTTTTGGATCGAGCTGTTACATCTGACATTGACAAGCTCAACGGCACTCAAACTGAGTCCGCGTTCAAAGACAACAAACTCTAACAACCTACCACACTATTTATAGACAAAATCTAAACACTACGAATTAAATATTACAACATTTCATCATCTTAATTTCAACTCGGGGAGTTCACTTAAATTCGGAATTAAAGTCTTCAGCCTCCGAGTTAATATCTTCAACGTTGACTTGAGTTGACTTAAGTTATTCTTCAGTTTGATTTCAGTTCGGAGGAACTTCATTTAGTTCAGAGTAGCTGAACTAACATGTTCCCCGAACTCAAAATTTCACCTCGCCTTATTCATGATTTCAGTTTGGATCCTCCACGAACTAAAATCATCTTTATTCAAGTACAATTTTTAGATCTCATAGCTTCATCTAATCAATTCTGCTCCCAACAAAATTGTATTCACTAGTGAATATACTAAACTACATATTATTCTTAAATAAACAAAGTGAAAACACTAAATTATACAGTATCAAATATCGAGAATTCATGATTTCGATACACATTATTTACATATACTTACATGAATTAAAATGAAGCTTACCGATAGTAATTTGACTGATAATGGTTGACAATTTAGAAACAGAATTCATTGACGAATTAGATGAATTTACTTTTGATTGAGCAACATCTTCACTTACGACACTCGATTCCATCACAAAATTGGAGAATTAAGGCTAAAAAATCTAAGCAATTTGATTAAAATAAAGGCTAGGTCGATAAGAACAACAAATCAACCGGAACGAAGAAAATGATATCGAATATTAGATTATATAAGATGTAGAAATCTATATTAAAGGTTTGGTGAAGATCATTATAAAATCCGAATTTCAAGAGAGAGAGAGAGGGGGGGAGAGAGAGAGAGAGAGAGAGAGAGAGAGAGAGAGAGAGAGAGAGAGAGAGAGAGAGAGAGAGAGAGAGAGAGAGAGGAGTTTGAGTGTGTGTTTGACACCGAAGAAATAAAAGATGAGTGTTTGTTTGTAAACAAGACATGAAGGTAAATGTCTAAAATGTTCTTTTAGTGTTAAATAACATCAGATCTAAATCATATATTTAAAGATAATCCAAAGATCAAGAGATGGTTCCCTTAATTCCTAATTGTTTAGATGATTTTTATTTGAAACTAACTCTTGATATATAAATATAAACTAGAGGGGACTTGTGCGTTGCACGAGTTCGGGGGTTTGTGTGTAATGATATTAGACGAAAATTAATAATTTATAGTTGATATTAAAATTGAAAACGAAATGTGTGATTAGTTAACGATGATTTTAACATATATTTGGAATTTATAAGAAAATATAAAAAAAACTTAATAGCACAAATTCCACACATAAGCCTAACACCTAAGCCCAACATCAACCCAAACACATAAGCCCAACACCAACCCAAACCCAACATCAACCCAAATTTAATAATAGTAAAATGCATAATTTAATAATAATAAAATGCACAATTAATTTAATAATAATAAAATTCACAATCTCATAGGAAATCATGACATTTAAATTACATAGTAATGTATAAACAAATAAATATAAATATAGATATAGATATAGATAGATAGATCGGGAATAGTTGTTTAGTCTTCCCCTAATTAACCACACATATGAACATATATAGAATGCTAAGTACGGGCCTACACCTACAATATAAAAGGTATAGGCCAAGCCCTACAATGTAAAAGGCAAAAATACAATATAGTCTATCAGGACCATCCACTAGAACACTACGTCGTTTTCTTTTATGATATGGACTAAATTTTGATTTCTCATATATAAATTATTATATCATATTTATGTAGGAGATGATATGATAATCTTATTGGTTTTTAAAAAAAAAAACATTATATGTTTTAATATATTGAATATTAATAAAATATGTCTTCTTTATTTTTAGAATCACTCATTCATTATGTCTTGGTCCGTATATGATAAGTGTGTTGTCTATGGCTTTTAGATGTTGCCGAGTCTCTATATAGTCATCAGTAGTAGTCATGGTCTTCACCCAATATTTATTGTTTACTGCCATTTATGTTCTTTTTAGACTTTTTGTGCATGTTTTACACTTTTGTCTATTTTTAAGAGGTAATTCTCTAAAACGTAATAAAACAAGTGAAATTGATTAATTTCGCTTAATTTGTATACCGTAAAGCCAAATATGATATATAAAATATGACTTCAAATATATGTCATTTGAGCAATGTCTGGATTAAAGAAGTTGTTTTAAATAATTTGATGTTGCTTGATTATACAATTTGATTAATAAATGTACAACCAAACTATACACTTTTTATTTTAAAACATTCATATGGGTCGTTATTAGCATAACCTTATTCTCCATAATTTTGTTTGCATATACGTGTGAATTATATTTAGTAAGCCTATATTTTCTTTCTTGTATTGGATATCTTAAATCTCGAGTTCAATTCTGTTAACAACAATCATTTATATATATGGTATTATCATCAAATTAATAAAAATACTCTAAAATTAAACATATAATATGAGGGGTTCACCGACATGTTAATAACCAAAAAGTTTTTAACTTAACGGTATATAAATGATTTACTTATCTAAAGATTATGAGTTCAAGTTTCAAACAAATATATAGATTATTTAGTCTTTTGTAATGCTCCCATAAAGTAATACACTAACAAGAATCAAATATAAGAAAGAGAATACAGTTTCATTAAAAACAGGGGACATTTAAAAGAAAAGAAATTTGTTATAAATACCTTTTGAGTCTATGCTTACAACGAGGGGCTATCTACGCGTTACATTTATGCCTTCTTTCAATAAAATAAATAAACATTAACCTAAAAAATATCACTCAAAAGCGAAAAACCAACAAATGATTTGTTCATTTACTCTTAACTGTAAAATTGTTAACTTTATAAATACGAGGTTATTCAGGCTGACATATCTAAACCCGACCAAACTTGTTTAGTGTCAATTTGTTTGACCCTTTGCATATTCGGTTTGGATCACATTTCTAGTAACTGAAACCAGGTGAGATCTTGCATAAGATCTTTATATACAAAGGATCTACATAGGGTCTTGATATTGCTCATAAGATCTTAGGATCTCGATTCGATTAGATTCTGATTAGCTTGAATTACCGAGTTAAAGCTATAAATATGCTATCTTTTTTATTAAAATAGTAAATGGATAATCTCTAAAAATATATCTTATTAGGTTTTCCACTTTTATAGTTCAATACTCAAAAACCTAAATGCAAAGTAATAAATTTAGTAATGTAAATCCATGTACGTTACATTAAATTTTTTAATGTTGTGTTTAAATTAACATTTAAGTTTGAATATGTCACATATTTACACTTTTATATGAATTACAACACATGATATATTGACTAAAACTTTTTATCCGATCTTTTATTGATCTGGCCATCTCGATCTTGCAAATACAAAAACGATTCATAGTAAAATTCTGATTTTGACAACGTTAGTACCAATAGTTAAATTTTTCATCTTATCAACAGATTTAGTAAACCGTTTACATGGTTGTCTTGAAATGGGCAAGCCAAGCTTTCATATATAGAGATTTGAGGGCTCTTAAATTTTCGCTAAATTTTTTGTATTAGGGGTTCGAGCACAATCAAGTTCCGTGTCTCCATCACCACATCACTGGTTGCCAGATAACATGGTGGCCACCATGGGGCCAAAACTCCGTCAAAAACTTCTACAATCTAAAAAATACAAAACACATGTGTAAATTGTGAATTTTATACGTTAACTACCAAGTTTCATCTGGTCGATTCGGACCAACTTTACATCAAGTGTATTTTGTCATAGATAAAAGTCCAGGAGATAATTTAAAAGCCAAGCCACACCAAACATATAAAAGATTTATCCCAGTGTGTTTACTCTGCTAGTTCGGTTCTCATAATGTTGACTGGCGGTTTGTTATGGTCCCGGAACGAAACCGGTGGCGGCTGTTTTATTCAAAATGATAGAAATAATCAAATGAAATGCTGTTTCAAAACAAGTAGCTAGAAAACTTTTATACATATTTTTTTATGAAAAGAGAAATATTTCATCACACCACATAACTATGCATATCTTTTGTTTATTAGTGGACTTAAACCTACAACCTCTGAAATATGAGTCAACTTACTTATACCGCCAGACTACAAAACAGACTCGTTGCCTCTCTTATCTCTTAAGTTCCAACTTCAGATAAAGACAGTTGTGGCTTACGAAATAAACACAAGATTAAAGAACAGTAAAGTAATAAGGACCAGTCATTATACTATCTCGTGGATAGCATTCTTTGTTTGTAAATTAGAGAGTGAAGTGTTGCACTATGTGTGCCCGGGTTTCTCATGACAACGTTACATATTTGTATAGTTTCATAATTGATATTGACATCTCACATTTTGCAAGCAAAAAATAATAGGTAAATATTATAAACTGTTCTTTTGAATTATTTTAAGCGGGGGAAATGATTGATAAATTTAGATAGAGTTAAAAATAACTCTAACAAGTTGAGGTTCTCTAATCATAGAATAATACGTTGGTAAATATGTAATACAGAAAATCCTTATGTCATCTCAACAATTGAGTTGGAGCATATTCATTAACTGATTGTGCTTTTATTTAGAATAGAGATATATCGTGAAATTTAGAACATATATAGATCGAGTTGTAAAGTGTTTCAAGCATTTTGTAACTGTTGCGTAGCGCAACAATTATGTTGCACAACACTTTGTTTCGTAGCGCAACACTTGTTTAAAGTGTTGCGGTTGCGTAACAGTTTAGGGTTTTATGTCACCTATTAATACTCCAACTACTAGTTATAAATGTAGCCGTCTTAGAGAGAGAAAGAAGTGTTACACCACTTTGATTCCATAGCTGGGCAACACTTACTAAACGGTCTAAAGTCTTTGTAATCGAACGTATTGATGTTATTTCGTATTGTTTACATTTCGTAAGGTTTAATAATATCAATCGTTTGGTTATTTGGATGTTTCATCATTACATATTCACTTTAAAGTAATTCCGCGACTTTCTAGTGTTTGAATCTAAACCGGGGTCCAACGAGAGCGACCAACAAATTGAATAAGATCTATCATTGCTCATCAAAATTAACATTAACAATATATTCAATTTACAAACTAAGTGACTACTGAACAGTAGCATTTTTGAATTATTATATAAGCAATATATATAGGAATTAATTACAAAGTTCACTTTTGTCAAGATGATTAACACCTTTTACATATGTAACAGATGTCATGGGTTCTACCCTACTTCTCGTCCATTTTTTTTTATTTTTTTTCATCTTATTTCTTCCTTTTCATTCTAACTCTAAACTATTAATATTTTCCATATATAACCCACAAGTACTATTAATTATACTTTTAAATTTTTTACTATTAAATATATTAGTACTATTTTTGAAATTTGTATAATTATACTTTAAATTTTTTTTTATTATTAATTGTATTAGTATCATTTTTGAAATTTTTATAAACATTTTTGTAATGATTATTCTTATTATTATTATTATTATTATTATTATTATTATTATTATTATTATTATTATTATTATTATTATTGTGAAAACTTACAATAATATTTTAAGAATATTATTATCATTATTATTGAGAAAACTAACAATAATATTTTCATTCTTAAAAGAAAAGATTAAGATCTAAAATAGAAACTAAAAAATTACGATAAAATTACTAATACTATTATTATTTATTACACTAATAGTTATTATTAATAATTATAACTAAAATACAAATGCATAGTTTCTTGAACACTTTAAATTAGAGAAATTAAATTTTGCCTAAGTTAAAATTTAGGTTAGTGACTAAAAATGTATGTTTTCATTCAAATAAATTGTTGATTATTTTTTTAGTGTAAACGTCTAAGAAGTTAAGTGAATGTTAAAGATATATAAAGAAAATTGATATAAATTTTATCTTTTAAACTTTATAATTTTCGAGATAAGTATTTTTAACCCGACGTAATGCGCGATTGGCAAAATTACTTGTTAATATCAAAACACATTTTTCTTTTATGATGTATCTAGGGGCGGCCTTGGGCTTCGGCGGGTTGACCTACCGCCCCGGGGTATCAAGGCCAAGTGGCATCAAAGTTTAATACATATAATTTTATACTATATTTGTAATTCGTGATTAGAAGGATCAATGTGAATCTAAGAGTCAGATAATCGGAATGACCGAGTTGATCAAGATTTTGCAAAAAACGAATTGCAATTTATACTACCATTGCAAACAACAGATTGATATAATGGCTCACTTTATATCACAATATTGCAGGAGTTTTTTCTCTTTATATCATTTAGTGTTTTTGTTTTTTATTTATTAATTTATGAGTTTATTTTGTGGTGGTTTTGGCGAAAAGTACTTTCTCAAAATTTAGTTTAGCACAATAGCATGCTATTTGATTTTACTACATCAATCAATATAAATTCAATTTAATATATACTAGTAGCGTATTTGCGTTACACGACAAAAGTTAATAAAAAATAGACGATACTAATCAAAGTCGATCACCAGTAGTGGTGTTACACGAATTTTGTTGTAGTCGATATTATTACACCGAATGATATTACACAAATTTGGCTAAGAACGTAGATACACTATATGTATGTTAATATTATACATCTAACAAGTAGAAGTTTTTAGTCAATAATGAAATATATGCTTTATTTATATGATTATATAGTTTAGTGTGATTTAATTTTATTTTTCTTTTTTAGTTCATTATTATAATTATGTAGTTAACATTTTTATAGTCATTTACAACAAATTAATTTTTCATCAATATTCTCTTTATAATTATAATAGATTATAAAAGTCATAAACTTAAATAGTTATAATTTTAATTAGTGTATTAAGGTGTTTATTAATATATTTAAATTTTATTCTTATAATTCATTAAATTATTCTATTAATGGATTATTAATGTAAATTAATTAATAGTTATTCATTAAAGTAATATTTAAATATTATTAGTGAGTTATAAAATATATTTATTGAATTCAATTTAATTTATTTAATTTATAATATTGAATTAATGATTAAAATTGAATTGATGATCATCCTTACAAAATAAATTGATGGTCTATATTGATTTTCCTTAAAAACAAACTTAGAAATGAAAAAAGGTTATATGCATTACATAGGAATAGAGATAATAAAATAAGTACAAGAGATAATAACTATTTTTCAAATCGAAAATAATTTTTTAAAATGAAAAACAGAGAAAACTAGCACTATTATATAGGAGTAGGGATAGTAAAATAAGTACAAGAGATAATAATTGTTTATCTTAAAGTGAAAAACAGAAAAAACTCCATCCAATGTGCAAAAAAAAAAGGCCATGTGACAACTACAAACCCTTAAATATCTCTACAACCTTTGATATTTGGTCGACGCATCATATTTGCTAATTATTGTAAAAACATGTAACTCGAAGACGCAGTGTTCGAAAAAAGAACTTGAAATTGGTAACATAAAACAAACGTTTGGACTTTATCTTCTTTATAAGTGACGCCGGTTCCTACCAACCGATAGCTATTTTTCAATAAGAATGTGAAATTTGAATGCTAATATAGACGTCATGTAACTTTGCATTCAAAATCCACATTCTTAATGAAAAATAACTATCGGATGGTAAGAATCGGTTTCATTTATAACGAACGTAAAGTCCAAACCAACATACTTAACGATTGTAGAACCACTTCCCATAATAGGTTAAATCATAAGGACAAGATCCCAGAAAAAAAATATTTCATGAACTGAAATCGTAATATCTTACAATCCACATGGGTCATTTAGGTGATTAACTCTGATTCTATTTTTCCATTTGTGTTTGTTGCCTATTTACGTGTTAATCCTGTAAAATATATACACTTGTTTAATGTTAATGGATGTCTATTATAGTGTAGTTCATACTCTCGCGTGTATCTTACATACCGAAGTAATATTGTCATACTTTTGCAATGATCAAAACTCGGATTGCTTGTATACCTACTTAGCCTACTAACAACGTATGCTAAGTCGGGTATCGTACAACTCATCAGATACATTAGACTACGAATGATTCTTGAGTATTTTAGTTGGACAACACCTTCACCTCTATTCTTAGATAGATGTTGATTGGTGTCTATTGGAGTTCTAGCTAGGCCGGAATCCCCCACATTGAATCGCTCTAGAATCTTGTCCACGTAATGTGTTTTATTTAACACAAGACCATTTTGGGTTCGTGTGATCTTGATTCGAAGAATCACATCCGCTAGGCCAATGTCTTTCATGTCAAATTTTGATTTCAACATATCCTTTGTTGATGTTATTATCTTATCGTCACTACCCATGATAAGCATATCATCTACATAGAGACATAAGATAACATAACCGTTAGGTGTGTCTTTCACATACACACACTTGTCACATTCATTTATTTTGAAACCACACTCTAACATGACGTGATCAAAATTTTGATGCCATTGTTTGGGAGCTTGCTTTAGGCCATATAATGACTTAACCAACTTGCAAACTTTGTTCTCTTGTCCAGGGGCAATAAAGCCCTCGGGTTGTTTCATGTAAATTTCTTCCTCTAAATCGTCGTTTAGGAAAGCAGTTTTTACATCCATTTGGTGAACTTCCAAATTTCTTATGGTGGCAATAGCAAGTACTATTCTGATGGAGGTGATTCGCATTACAGGCGAATACGTATCAAAATAATCTAGACCTTCTCTGTCTATAACCTTTGATCACTAATCTTGCTTTGTATTTTTTAATACTTTCATCCTCCCTCATCTTCTTTTTAAAGAGCCATCTATAGTCTAGTGCACTGCAACCTTGAGGAAGATCCACTATTTCCCACGTATAGTTTTGTAAAATAGATTCTATTTCACTTTTGATGGCTTCTTTCCATTGAAGTGCTTCCGAAGAAGTAACTGCTTCGCAATAGGTTCTAGGTTCATGTTCCACCATGAATGTGAGGAAGTCAGAACCAAACGATTTCTCAACCTTAGCCCTTTTACTTCTTCTAGGCTCAACATCTTCTTCCACGTGTTGTTCTTGTCTCTCATTTTGGAAAATCTCACCAACGAGTGTAGAAGAACTTCCAATTTCTGTGGTTAGACAGGGAAATATATTTTCAGAGAATGTAGCACTCCTTGATTCCATTATCTTGTTCTTGTGTATATCGGGATTCTTAGAATCATGCACAAGAAATAGATAGGCACTACTGTTGTGAGCATATCCAATGAATATGCAATCCACAGTTTTAGGCCCTATCTTTAAGGCCTTAGGTGCCGACACTAGTACTTTGGCTAGGCACCCCCACACTCGTAGGTATTTATATGATGGTTTTCTTCCCATCAAAAGTTCATATGGGGTTTCTTCTTTATTCTTTCGAGGTAGCTTATTTAAAAGATAAGAAGCTGACAAGATAGCTCCCCCCCCCCCCCCCCCCCCCCCATGTTTGGACTTAGTCCAGAACTTATCAACATGGCATTAACCATTTCTTTCAAGGTACGGTTCCTTCTTTCGGCGATACTGTTTTGTTGAGGTGAATAGAGGGCGGTGAGTTCATGTCTAATACCATGTTGCTCACAAAAGTTAGCAATTGGTGACACATATTCACCTCCTCTATCACTTCTAACAACCTTGATTTTCTTGTTAAGTTGATTCCCAACTTCATTCTTGTAAAGAATGAACTTAGCGATGGCTTCATCCATACTTTTAAGTAAGTATACATAGCAATATTCCGTGCTATCATCGATAAAGGTGATGAAGTAAACGAGGACCTTGTTTGTTATTCTTTCAATTGATTTAAACGATGACCTTGTTTGTTTGGCCTCAACACATGTTTGAAATTTATAGTTTGAATCAATATGGAATGATGGTATGCATTTAAATTTAATTAACCGACGAATGGAATTAAAATTAAAACGACCAAGACGTGCATGCCAAATATTAGAAGACTCAAGCAAGTAAGCGGAAGTAGAACCAATCTTATTAATATCACGCTTAATCACCATTACATTCAATTTGAACATGCCATTAAGGGCATATCCCTTACCAACATACACACCACTTTTGGTCAACACGACCTTATCTGATTTAAAAACCAAACGAAAACCAAACTTGTTGAGAAGCCAACCCGACACAAGATTCTTATGAATCTCCGGCATATAGAGCACATTGTTCAAAGTGAGCTCCTTCTCCGAGGTCATCTTCAGTATCACGTTCCCTTCCCCTTTGATATCGGTCGTAGCCGAATTTCCCATGAACAACTTCTCACCAGTCTTGACATCCTTGAAGGTGGTAAACATATTCTTGTCCGAGCAAACATGACGGGTAGCACCCGTATCAATCCACCATTCCTTTGAGTTTGATCCCACCAAATTAACTTCGGAGATCATATTAGTGACATCAGTCACCATGACAACAAGATTCATGTATTCATTCACCATATTAGCTTGACGGGGATTCTCCCATTTTGGCATCTTGTAGCTAGCAGCTCTACGACCCGGCTGATCACAATTATAGCACACACCATCAAACTTGTGGGGCTTTTGGGTCTTTTGGAACCTTTTCTTCATATTCCCAGATTGAGGTCGGAGATTCCCGACCTTAGCTTTGCCCTTTCCACCATCCTTGCCTTTGTTACCCTTTGAGGATTGACCATATTCCACAACATTGGCTTTTGCTGAAGTTGGCAGGTAGCTTCCCTTAAGATCTTTCCTCTTGTCCTCTTCGATACGAAGGCGAACTACAAGTTCCTCAATGGTCATATCATTTCTCTTATGCTTGAAATAGTTTTTGAAATCCACCCAACTTGGAGGTAACTTCTCAATAATTGCCGCAACTTGGAATGTCTCACTAAGTGTCATTCCTTCGGAGTGGATATCGTGCAAGATAACTTGAAGATCTTGTACTTGACTAAGCACGGTTTTCGCATCAACCATTTTATAGTCCAAGAAACGAGCCACAACAAATTTCTTTGTACCGGCATCTTCAGTTTTGTATTTGCGATCCAATGACTCCCGTAATTCTTTGGGAGTCTTTGATTTGCAATACACGTTATACAACGCATCTACTAAACCATTCAAAACATAGTTACGTCGAATTCCGAATGCTTACAAGCATCAACCGCACACAACTTAAGCGTCGGTCTCCCCTTCGTTACGTTGGGGAGCGGGTTCAATCAAAAACTTAGCAAGGTTCAACGTGGTCAAGTAGAAGAACATCTTCTGCTGCCAACGCTTGAAGTTCAAACCCGAAAAGTTTTCGGGTTTTTTCGCGTGATTAGCAACGGTGTTCGCAAGTGGTGCTCCCACAATTGGACTTACCATTACAGCGGATGTCATGATCGGTGTGAACATAGTTGAGGTCACAAGATGTTGAGTCGACATTCTGAAAAAATCGCAAATTTAAAGAATTAGACATCTCGCTTTATAACAATAATAAATAATTTGTTTTGTAAGAAATAATATACACCAATACGTATACAAATAATCTGTTTTATTGTTATATTTAGTTTTCAAAAAAAAAAAAACCCTGTTTTCTGTTTGCAATTTGTAAAACAGAAACTGTACTCAAAGGGACAGATTATTTACATGTCTAAAAGAGTAAACAGAAAGTCGTTTCCAAATTAATATAAACCAATAAGGCGGTTGTAATAAACGATTTGTTTTTAATAACACTATGAAAACCTGAGCAAATTGTTGAACACAACCAGTTTGAAAAAACTTTTCCAATAGAAAACAATTATATGTACTATAAAACCTTTGCTGTTACAAAAAGAACCCGCAAATGGTTTCGAGAATAACTAACTGGAGCAATATTATGTTTTAATAAAAATAATATGTTTGCAAAATTCTTTTTAAGCCTGGTCATCAAACTATTTTGAAAACAAACTAAAAGTTTGTAAAAAGGATCCACAAATTTCGTTTAGAAACAAAACAATAAACTGATTAATAAAAAATCTGTTACGGGAGACAATAATTTGTTTTTCCGGAAATGTATAAGCTGTTTGGGAAGTAAATAATATATTTCCAAAAAGACAATTATATGTTTCTGAATAACCAAATAATCTGTTTTCGGATTCCTTTTAGAACCAGATCAGCAAACTTTCTAGGAAAACCGTTTGAATAATTGTTACGAAACTAAGCTGTAACGAAAGTAACCGTTTGAATAATTTGTTTGCTATATTGAAATCTGATTGCTATATTGAACAATATGTTTTTCAATCAGCTATATTGAAATCGAAAGTAATCGTTTGAATAATCTGTTTGCTATATTGAACAATCTGTTTTTCAAAAAACAAATAAAACCAAAACGTTTTTCAAACAGTTTAATAACAAAAAATAAAATTAAATATAACACAATTAGCTATATTGAAATCTGATTATTTCACGAATCCGTTATGCAATATGTTTGCCAAGTTAAACCACAATATGTTTATGGAGAACGAGATCCAAACAGTAAACAGTTCTCAAAATAATCGTTTATATAAACTAGAATAAAAATAATCGTTCAAAACAAAACTCGTTTGTGATGACCGGAGGTTGTTTTTGCAGAAAAAGAATCGAAACAAAACTGGGTTGAGTCTAATCTTTTCTGATTATAAGCGGTATTATAAGAAGAAAAATTTGTTTTAAGATTATAGGAAACGATACCGTTTATATTTAAGCAAAATCAAATAATATATGAAATACAATTACAGAGATGTAAACGAAACAGTTTGTATAATGTAAACGAATATGCAAACAAAATCCGGCCAAGGCTTGTGATAAACACAATTCCCTTAAAACAAATTCCGCGTGCTATCACACGTTTTGTTTCCCATGGTACAATGGCGAAACAGTTTGTATGAAAAATGTCGGAGTTAGTACTTGGCTGAAATTGATCGGATGTTGCTAGTAAACAGAGAAAGAAAGCAGAGAGTTGAAGGTGTGTCTGTGACTTAATCTTTGCTTCGGTTTTATAGGCTTTAAGGGGGAGCGTTTAGTCGCTCGAGCGCGAGTTTTCGGAGCTGCATTCGTGGCCACCGGCCGCGCGGGCTCGCATGAGTTTTTGACCCATACCCTTTCGGACTAGGATTTGCAACCCTTCGAGTCTCCTTTTCTTCTTTCCAACTCAACCGTAAACCACAAGAATATCACCAAACTTTCAATCTTATTCTCATAAATCAATAATACTTCAATACAACTGAATCAACTATCAAATACTAACAATCAGACTAACACTAATTAGAGTTTCAACAAGAAACCCTAATCGATACAATACTTTTTTGAGAGAGAGATAGAGATATCACCCAAAACATTCTAACCCTAATAAGCAGCTATAAGGAGTATATATACCCACAATTTACACTCTAAACCTCTAACAATAAACATATTACAAACAGACCCTTCGAGTCTCCTTTTCTTCTTTCCAGCTTTCACTTGAGCACCAATCTTTCAGTTATAGTCACGATCAGTCCCTCAACATCTAAACACACAAACCTGCATATAAACCAAACAAGTTAGGACTGTTATCTTATTTTTCGAACATTCCCCCTCAGTCCTAACTTAAAAATGCATTGAATAATCCCAATTTGGAACACAAATACATATGTTGATTTGGTGGCAAACTTTTAGTAAAAATATATGCAAGTTGTTCTGCAGAGTCTACTTTCACCAGTTTGAGAACACCAGAACATACTCTTTCCCTCACCACATGTAAATCAATGTCAAAATGTTTTGTTTTCTCATGAAAAACATGGTTATTTGCAATCAACATAGCAACCTTGTTATCACAATGAAAAATGACAGGGGTAATACCAATAACTCCCATATCATGCAAAAAATTAAGCAACCAAAGTATCTCACAAGTGGCAGAAGCCATGGCCCTATATTATGCTTTAACAGATGACCGAGACACTGTAGGCTGTTTTTTACTTTTCCATGAAACAATAGAATCACCAAGATAGATACAGAAACCAGTAACTGACCTCTTAGATACTTTACATTTCCCCAAATCAGAATCAACATATGCAGTTAAATTAAGACTATCAGTCTTGCATATTTGTATTCCTTGACGAAGAGCTAATTCCAAATATCTTAGAACTTTTAGAGCAAGTCTAAAATATAATTCAGTTGGTGCATGCATGAATTGAGACAAAGATTGTACAACAAAGCTAATGTCAGGTCCAGTTAAAGTAATGTAAATTAACTTACCAAGTAAGCCAAACTCATCAATTAACTCCAAATAGTATTTTCTTTGGGACACACACACACCCTTTTCTGTTTCAAACAATTCAATACCAAGAAAATATTTCAAATTTCCCAAATCTTTGATCATAAATTTTGGTATTTAAAATCTGTTTAATAGCATCAATTTCAGTTTTAGAATTACGAGTTAAGATGATATCATAAACATAAATAAGTAAGATAACAAACACGTTATCTTTCTTCAAAGTATACAAAGAATAGTCAGATTTGTTTTGTATAAAACCATACTCAAGTAAACTAGAAGTGAGTTTTTCATTCCACTTTCTAGGTGCTTGTTTAAGACCATACAAATAGTTTTTTAACTTACAAACTCTCTAATCATTTTTATCAAAAAAAAAACCTTCAGGTAAAGACATATAAACATCTTCATCAAGTTCACCATACAAAAAAGCATTATTAATGTCTAACTGATATAAAGACAAATTATTACTAACAACAATAGTAATTAAGCATCTTATAGTAACCATCTTAACAACAGGAGAAAATGTTTCTTCAAAGTCAAGTCCTTCCTTTTCACTATAACCCTTAGCAACAAGTCTAGTCTTATACCTTTCAATTTCACCAGTAGACTTATATTTAACTTTAAACAACCCCTTACAACCAATAATGTTTTTATCAACAGGACACAACTATTTCCCAAGTACCATTCCTAAGAAGGGCTTCCATTTCTAAGTTCATAACATTAACCCATTTTGAATCAAGACAAGCTTCAAAAAACAAAATTGTTCTACACTCGTACTTTATGTAACCCATATTTATGTTTTCCCCCTGAAATATAATCATCCCAATTTTTAGGAACACTGGTTTTTCTTGATAACCTTCTAAGATTAATAGTCTCATTTATATTAGAGTCATCATTATCTAACACATGGGTGCCCTTAGGATGTTCTGCGTCAGCAGATTGTGTTGCAGTGGTACTCAAATCTCTGGTAGATTCATCAACTTTACTCTTTTTAGGAGTTGTATCACTTGAACTGCCAGAAGACTGAGAGTTTGAGCCACGACCTTCACTTTCAGATTCCATCCCTTCATCATTAGGACTTTTAGGAGTTTGATCACACATGCTATCAAAAAATTTTAAATTATTAATAGTAGTCTCACTTTCATAACGAGTAGTGTGAACTTCATCAGTGTGTTTAAAAGGATACACATTTTCATAAAACTTTACATCTATGGAAAATATAACACACTTCTGTTCAAGATTATAAAGCTTGTATCCTTTTTTCACATTTGAATAACCAATGAAAACACATTTAAGAGACCTACCACCAAATTTATCAGAATTGTTTAAAACATTAGCATAAGAAAGACAACCAAAACTCCTAAGATGAGACACACTAGGTTTATAACCATATACACATTCAAAAGGGGATTTACCATTTAGCACAGAAGAGGGAGTCATGTTATTAAGAAAAGTAGAAGTTAGCACACATTCAGTCCACATATTAAGGGGAATCCCCCCCCCCCCCCCCCCCCCCCCCCCCCCCCCCGAAACATAAGGGATCTACAAACATTTAAAAAATGCCTATGTTTCCTCTCAGCTATGCCATATTGTTGAGGTGTATATGCACAACTAGTTTGATGTATAATTCCATGTTCTTTAAAGAAAAATCCATTTTAGCATTAACAAATTCAATACCATTGTCACTTCTGAAAACTTTTATATATTTAGAAAACTGGTTATGAATTAACATATAAAAGTCAAAAATATAATTAAACACGTCATCTTTAGACTTAATCATAAACACCCACACAGCTCTAGAGAAATCATCAACAATGGTAAGAAAATACTTGAACCCTTACTTGCTATTTACTTTATAAGGCCCCCATAAATCTAGATGAACCAGTTCACCCAAGTGACTAGATTTATGATCACTTAAAGGAAATGGTTCTCTAGTTTTCTTAGCCTTATGACAAATATCACAAGGATCAGAATCAGTATTAATCTCACATTTTAAGGAAGGTTTTAGAATTTCTATTATGCCAGATATTATGAGACACATAACAAGTAAGCACATTATCAGCAAAAAGATTACCTTGAACAATCACATTAAAATAATAAAGACCATCAGAAACACTACCAGTCCCTAGGATATTCTTTAAAGTTAAATCCTGAATAAGCCAATTATGTTCATTAAAAACAGTTGAAAGTTTACTATCTCTTGCAAGTTTAAAAACAGACAATAAACTCACATTATACTCAGGAACAACAAGAACATCATATAAAACAATATTGTTATTAATTTTTAAGTTTCCAATCTTTACAATCCTAGCTTCACTTCCATTTGGATGTCTTAGTTTCAGGTTTAAACCAGCAATATCTACAACATTATCAAGACTCTTGTCTGATGATGTCATATGCTGATTAACCCCTCAATCTAGTATCTATCCATTGTGAAACTTGACTAGATTGATAGAAGAATTGGAACAATTTTTTTTTATGAAAATTGGTATTGAAAAACACATTTTGTTTTGAAATATAATACTTGCCATATTGGCATGAACACCCTCTGGGACTGATTTATCACCAATCAATTTCAAAATTCTATCCATCTGATCACTACTAAAGGACATAGAACCACTAGAACCAACATTATCAACCAAAGCATTATTATTTTTAACTTGCTTTTAAAACCCTTTTTTCAGCATGGAGGATAACCTACTATCTCATAACATCTCTCAATTGTATGCCTAATCATCCCACATTTTGTACATGTTAAGTTTGGATTGGGACCTCTCTTCTCAAACTTTTTATTATAGTTATTTTTATTAAAACTTTTATTAGGTTCAAAATTTTTAGCGATAAAAGTAGTATTATGATCCTTGTTTGAAGAAGAAGGCTGAGAAGAAACTCAATGAGATTCTTCCCTAGACACAATTTCAAAAGCAGTCTTGACTGATGGAAGAGTGCAAGTGGTCAAAATGTTACTTCTATTAGTAGAGTAGTTTTCATCCAGGCCCATCAAAAATTGCATCAACTTAATCAAATTATTATGATCACGGAACTGTTTAGCACCAGCACAAGAACACACATGCATTTTAACCAATGAATCGAATTGTTTCCACAGAGAATTCAGTTTATGATAATAGTCAGACACAGAACTACCACTTTGAGTTAAGTTATTCATCTTATGATGCAAGTTAAATGTAATAGAGCCATCTACTTTATCATAAGTTTCTTTTAGTTCATTCCACACAACAAAAGCAGAAGTAGAATACACTTGACCAAGATATAACTCATCAGAAATAGAACTCAAGATCCAAGTAAGCACAACAGAGTTACACCTATCATATTGTCTACTCAACACATTATCATTGATATTCTTTTCTAAACTACAATCAATAAAACCAATTTTGTTTTTAGTCTACAAAGCAAGTAACATAGCCCAACTTCACACATTATAATTTCCAGTTCCTTTTAGTTTAAAGTTAATGAGAGAAGTGGTGTTAGTGTCACTAGCATGCAAATACAGAGGATCACTAAAATCACACACCAACAAATGCAAGACACTGGCACAAACCACTGGCACCAACAAGAACAACACAACCAACAACAAACACCAGACACAAACCTCTGTAACCACCAACAAAAGGAGAAGAGAGGAAGACTTAGTGGGAGCACAACAACAGCACCAACAACAAACAACAACAAAAAAGGAAAAAGAAAAAGAAAAAAAATAAAAAAAAATAATAGCAGCGGAAGAATCAAGATTACAAACTCGTTCTAGAACAGCCAAGAACACCAATCAGAAGATTCAAGACGAATCCACAAAAATTAGGGTTTGAGAACCAAAACCTAGATCCACCAACAACCACACGTCCTAGATCTAGCCTGAACAGAGATCAAATCAAGCTCCCGAATCGAAACCACACCAAGATCCAACAGCTAGATCTAAGTAACCGAGATTCATAAACCCTAATTTTGAAACCCTAATTTCAAGATCTAGATCTAACCAAATCAACCCGTGAAATCAATCAACTCGTATCTAGAGCACCGGTGTGTTGTGGTACCATGTAAAAATCTATAAACTCAAGCGTAAACCACAAGAAATCAATAATACTTCAATACAACTGAATCAACTATCAAATACTAACAATCAAACTAAGACTAATTAGAGTTTCAACAAGAAACCCTAATCGATAAAATACTTTTTTGAGAGAGAGACTAGAGAGAGATACATATATCACCAAAACATTCTAACCCTCATAAGCAGCTATAGGGGGTATATATTCCCACTTTTTACACTCTAAACCTCTAACAATAAACATATTATAAACAGATCCTTCAAGTCTCCTTTTTCTCTTTTCAGCTTTCACTTAAACACCAACCTTTCAGTTATGGTCAAGATCGGTCCCTCAACATCTAAACACACAAACCTGCATATAAATAAAACAAGCTGACAAACCGTTAATTTTGAATTAGGATTGTTATCTTATTTTTCGAATAAGAAAAGTATAAATAAAAGATATATCTATACTTAAACAAGATGAGGTCACAATAAAACAAGAATAAGGACAAGAATAATGTGTTTCACATGTAAAGAAGTTTAAATAAAATATGAAATAAATCCAAGTGGTCAAGTTTTACGAATTTTCTTTTATTTATACTTGTGTCGCAATATATTTTTGATAAATTTGCTAACACGCATATATAGATACTAACATTTGTGAATGTTTACAACACCTCAAATAAACTTTCACTATTTACTATGATACTCATAGTCTACCTCATGGCTATATTCATCTTTATGACCTCGTGCGCCGCTTCCAAACTCCGACCACCACTTCCTCCAGGTCCGAAACAATTTCCATACATTGGAAGCTTGATTCCCATGCTTCGAAACAAGCCCACGTTCCGATGGATACACAAGATGATGGATGAAATGAACATCAATATCTTATGCATTCGTCTTGGAAATGTCCATGTTATAGTTGTGAGTGATCCAAATATTGCACGCGAGTTCTTGAAGGACAAAGATGAGATTTTCTCATCAAGACCCGATTGCATGTCAGGATTTTTAGTAAGCGGTGGTTACTTGACAACTGCTCTTATTCCAAAGAGTGATTATTGGAAGAAGATGAGAAAAACCTTAGCGGCAAACATTCTTTCGGTGGCTAAGCACAAGTGGCTTCAAAATAAGCGAGACGAAGAAGCAAACAATATGATTAGGTACGTATATATAAAATTCGTAGGGGAGAGTCGAACCCTTTTCTGGGATTAGCAGACTTTTAAAATTGATCTTTTTGGTACGTTATTAAAAAAAATTATGTATTGCAATTTTCTGTATTTCTACTATATGTCAACTTTTTAGTGCACTAGATGGTTTAATAAATCTCAAAATCAAATTGTTATAATAACGTTTCTCATGCTCGAACTTGAAAATTCGGGTGCTCTTGCGAAAGGTAAATCCCACCCTAAGAAAAATGAGTTACATGGCTCGCAGTTTAGATGAACGTCAGCTAAATAACACACGTATAACTAGTTGTGTTCTCGAGTTTTATTTTTAGAGAAAAGAAAAGGAAAGAAAAGTAAACATAAAAAATATGCTATTCTCAAATTTAATTTTAGGAAGGAAAGGAAAAAGATGGAAAAGATTAGAATGAAAAGGTTGAAGCATTTTGGCAATAAAATAACCCGATTAATATTGGGGTGATCGAAAGTAAAATTTCTATAACTATCTAATATCTAGTGTAAAGACTAATTTACCCCTTAACATTAATTAATATTAATCAACATTTGTTTTCATATTAATTCATAATTAAATATTAAGTCATTACATTTGAGATCTGCAACTAATTATAATGCAATTTACAAACTGATTTTTATCCATTTATTAATATACAATATAAAGTGAGATTTTGTACAACATTTAAATGTGTTAAACATATTATAGACATCTGAAATAGATATATTAAAAGACAACTGAAATAAACATATAAATCATTTCTGATGAGGTAACTAACTTACCAAAGGAGATTTTTCCTAAAAGGTGCTCATCTTTATCTTTGATTACTTTATAAGATATCCAACTTATATATTATTATTTTGTTAGATGATAAAAAACATTTTGTAAGATGAAAAAAACATTTGTAAGAGTATACAAGTTATATACAAGTTATTAATTATTATCATTATCAATACACTTATTTTATATTCTAGTGAAGAGTGTTTGTAGCTTCTCTTTTTCTTATTAATTATTATTGGTCCTTGCAATTTGCGTTTTTCCGGTTTGCTCCAAAATCTTTATCATGTTTTTATTTTGACTGTTAAATATTGTTTACATTTTTTTTAATTTTTAATCTTTACCTTTTGCTTAATTTTTAACTATCGATTATTCTTGACGTGAAATGCATGTTGATATTACCTTGTCGTTATCAATTATCAACGTCAAAATTACTTGGGCAAACTTGTGTTATGACACAAAGAGGGCTTATTTGTATTTATATTGAATATTTTCTTTTCATTTATTTTTCATTTACATAAACTCGAGAATATAAAAAAAAAAAATTAATTGACTTTCGTTTTTTCCTCTTTCTTATCTTTTTCAACCCTTTACTTTTTTTCCTCTAAAATAAATCTAGAGAACATCGTAATAAATAATTTATATTAAAATACTCGTTTACCTATCCATCATACCCTTGAACCAGGCCTAACGTTTCTTGTAATGAATAATTTAGTCAATTTTATTTTTGTTTTTTATTTATTTTATAAAAAATATGATGTTGTCCAACTTATATAAGCTAGCTCATAGGGTATAAATTATTCAATACAAAACGGCTTGAACCAGGTTGTTCAATTAATGTACTTGGTCGGTTGACCTATTTAACTCTAAGCAGCTTTTGGAGAAACCGGGACAATCATTGAATCATTCTGTTTTTAGAGTTTAAACGGTTCAACCACTCGATAAAAAATTGTTTTTTTCAAAACAAAATGCATAAATAGTTTAGGTTATCTGTGAAGTTTTAAACCTATATTTTCGTTGGATTGTAACTATTTAGTATTTTTTTGTGACTGGATTGTAGGTGTATTTTTGTTGAATTGAAACACTTTAGGATTTTTTAAGATTTCAGACTTTTGTAGGTTTTATGTCACACCTCGCTAAAGCGGAAACACGAGGTGTTACAGTTAAATGGTATCAGGAGTCAAGGTTACAACAACTATAACAAAAATACATTGAATATATTGAATAATGCCAAAGGTTTACAAATACAATACAAATGTCTCAAATACATAACAAATCCAAAATACACGGATCATAAAGGAATTACATCAAAATCAAACAAGTTCCAAACAACAAAATAAACGATCCGCATACAAGCATGACATGATCACAAAAGCTAATCCTTAAACTCCTGAAAAGCGTTTAAAAATACGTCAACATAAAGTTGGTGACATTATTCGCAATAAAGTTGAAATTTGATATTGAGATTTGACCCATTTTAAATAAGTATGACAATAATAATAATAAGTTTTTAAAAGTATCTTGTTTTAAAACACTAGTGCGACGTATATTGCCTAGATAAAAATTCACCTGATCCTAACCACAATAAATAACCCCAATCCTAAGGCGATCAACCAAAGGCAACAAATAATGACAAACGGTCATAACATCCACTCATAGGGACATCCTATCGAGTAATGAGGGTTCGGTCAAACCCATATAGATATATATATATGCAACCGTTGTTCAAAGAGTTAACAGGTATAAACAAGGGGCCTAACAGGGCCTAGTGATCATACAATCTAAGAAAATTATGGTCCACTAGGTAAAACAAGATTTAAATAATGATAAGTTTCAAATAACTCTTTCCAGCCCAAAGATAAGTAGTAAAAAGGGGCTCGAATAACTCACAAGTCAAGCAATAGCAGTGTCGGGACGACAAAACGGAGAGATCGCTCCAAAGCCTAAGTGTCCTAGAAATACGACATAACAAAAGTCTAAGTATCTCTATAAGTCTAGTACATTTTAGCCTTATTAATTAACGTTATATTATAAAGTATATTAAAAGTGTTCCAACGGATAATATTTCAAGTCAAAAGTGACGAGTAAAAGATAACGATATTTTGAGTCAAAATGACGAGTAAAAGATAACGAAATCTCGAGTCAATAATGACCATAGAAGGGAATGATATTTCGAGCTGAAAATGACTACTAGAAATATCGATTGAAGATTGAATATTGATACCAAAGTTTAGTCGAAATTCGCTAAAATCAACGTTATGGGATAGTTAACTACAGTCAAAGTCGACGATTACGAAAAGGAGTTAAAGTCAACTAAAAAGTCAACATTCGACATTGAAGGGTTTAAATATTTTGAGTGAAAATAGTTTGAAAACGATTTTATAAGAGCTTAACTAAAAAATATAATATTTATTATAAATTGAGATTACGATCGCATTTTTGAGAAAAATATATTTATCAAAAATATATACGTTTAGTGAATATCATAATAATAAATATTATTTTTATGATTGCGATTACGTTTTTTGAGTCCAAAGACATCTATTTGTCAATAGTTACTATTTTTACGTATAATAACATACTTATACATGTTTTTAGTTATCCAAAATGTATAGGGTTTTGTTCTGAAGCTCACTGCGGCGCTCTAATGCATTACTACGACGCAGTCCATGTATTTCCAACAGCTGGAAAACGTACTAGAGTCTTAGCTGTGGCGTAGTAAGCTCGTTCCGCAACCCGTTGCGGAGCACTTAACGTTTACTGCGGCCAGTGGAGTCAAAAACAGTTCTTTTTATTTAAACTTTTACGTAATTTACGTTTTATGATAAGTTTTAATAATGATAGGTATTATGTCTAAAATGTCATATTATGTATTATACATGTTATAAGGTTTTATATATACTAAATACATAAATTTTACATATTAATTAGTTATAATGTACTACTAGAGTTAAAACGATATGTTATACATATATTTATGTCCCGAAATTGTCCAATACGTCCAATATGTCCAAAATGTTCATTGATGATATAATTTTACTATTATTACCTCTTTTACATAAAATTTACTGTTTTACAACTTATTCTCATATTTTCACCACTTTATGTTATTTTTACCAATAATTTTATAATATGAAGATATTAGGTATATTATGTTAAATAATAAGGTTTTCCTCCATGTTAATTCATTTACATATTATTTAACGAATTTTAAGGCTAATTAAGAAAAGTAAAGATAAGGAGAAAATTAGGAAGTACAGAAGACCTCCGCAAAAATCTACAAACACCAGGACGAAATCACGAGAACGAATCCGGAAAGTGAGCTCCTATGGTGGTGGTGGTGAGAAAACCGACTCCAAACACACAAACAAGCCACCATTAGATTAGAGCTTAAAGATAGAAAGAAAATAGAGAAAAAAATGGAGGATTTTACTTACCAAAACTCAAGATGTAGAATCTTCGAGGTGGTAGTCGAAAATCCGAGTATGGAGATGAAAATGGTAGAAGAAACCTTGTATTCAACATGAAGAAAATGTGTGTTAGAAATCTCTAACATAAAAGGAAGAATAGAGAAAACGGAAATGAAATTTCTTGAAGAAAACTTACCAAAAAGATGGTGGAATCAAAGGGAATGTTGATGTATGGATTCTTCTAGCTTGATATCTCACTAAAAGGGGTGATGTTTTCTTTCATGTTTTCTGGAAATGGAGAGGAAATGTGAGTGAGTTTATGTTGAAATGAAAGAGAATGGTGAATGGAGATATAAAAGTGATTTATGGAATGAGAAAGGGTTTAAAGAGGGTTTTAGATCTAAAACTATATCAAAACTACTCATTTTAGGTAAATTCCAGGGTTTAGTCATGGGTTGGTTGTGTTGTGGATCTCCAAAAGCGAAAAGGACATTTTTGGCACGATTTGCCATACCCCCGACTGCGTCGTAGTCAGTGGGGACTGCGACGCAGTTAGCTACTGACCGCACCCAACCGCCGGTTGGCTTGGTCCAGCCGCCGGCTGGCCAGCCAACCGGTTAATTTTCCATTAACCCTCCATTAAAGGACTGAATTTGTAATAGATTTACCGTTAGTTCCCGTTAAAGGACTAACTTTGAAATACTTTTTAACGTTTACTTTTAACCAATAATTAAAGGCATAAACACACTAACTTATATACGAGAATACTAACTAATCGACACTTAGGTAAACTAAAACGCTCCCGTAACGGAGGACGAAGAAGCAAATAACATAAAACCCGACAAATCGCAATAAACGTGAATAATCACAAGTAAAAAATCAATGGGTCAAACCAAAGCGAATAAAAATAAAGGTAAATGATAAACGGTTAATACCTCGAAAGTACGGGATGCCACATTTTTTGTTTTAATAGATATAGGAGAGTACCCGTGCAATGCGCGAGACGTACTTTTTTTTTCTTCTGAAAATCATACGTATATAATTTAATTTAATTTTCTTCATATATTACTGTTTGAAAAGAGCTTTATTTTTACTTAAAATCATACATATTTCTTTTATAGACAATCTTACATATATATTTGTATTATGATAACACATTGATGGGTGAGTAGAATGAAAATTTGTTTATAACACAAAGTTTATATTAAATATTTGAAAATCTTTGTAAAGTAATTATACATGAATAATAATTATATAATAAAATATAGCAATTAACACTTTACACATTTGCATCATTTATTTTAAAAAGTTAATTTTTATTATTTATTTTTATTAATTTGAAAACTAATCATATAATTTATTGAACAGTTATGAAATTTAATAATCATTATTATGAGTTCGATAATTTATTTGAGATTTACAAAATACCACTAATAGTAAGTTTTAAAAACTTAACTTTAAGAGTATTATAAATTAAAATGCATCAAAATTGTTTTATATAGTAATATAGATAGATAAAAGTTTGACTAATTAACCCGTGATTTGTTTAACCGGTTTTACTATTTTTGACAATCAAAAGGTGTAACTTTTTTTTTTTTTTTTTTGAACCGGCAAATAGAATATAATAATAAACACCCTAGCAAGGCGCTAGGGGCAAAGAAAATACAGATACAAAGAGAAAGAGAAAGTTTAGACCGCAGAGTTACAAACGAGTCATAGGACTACTACACCAATCTCCCCAAGTCAGACCCAGTTTTACACACCTATTTTTAAACCAAATATATGTTATCGATTGTATGATATCTGCACATTTCTCGGGGGGCATCAAAAGGTGTAACTAATAACCCGTTTTTAGAATATTACATTAATCATGTCATTTGTTTTAATTGGGGAAATAATATGTGTACTAACAGGACATATCTTAGGTGTTGTGAAGAACAAAAGTTAAAAAGAAAGTGGTACTTTATGTACAATCCTGAAAATGTAGGGGCCAAAATTTAAAGTTTAAAATAATCTATATTTAACATCATATATGATAGGTAATGCTAGTAACATCTACTTTCTCCTTTCCATTATATTTGTTTTGTTTGAATTTTTAAAGTTTTTGATTTTCTAACATTTGAACTTAAATATTTTTATTTGTATTATAAATTAATTGATGGAAACTATATAAATGGATTGAGTTTTAAATGTATTTTCATTGATATAATTTTCATCAAATATTATATAATACAAATAAAAATATTTAAAATTAAAATCGATAAAAAAAAAACTTTAAAAGATCAAACATGACAAAAATAATGAGAAACTAATTATTTTATTTGTCGATTCTACCCTTCCAATTATCAACTACTTCTTTAACCAAAGGTCACACTTGCATAGTTTTGCTAATCTTGTACAAAACTAATACTCTTACATTTTACGTCGACTGCGATTCATAGACCCATATACAAATCTTGTTAAAAATATTGACATCTGAGAGTGTTCCTTTAACAGGGACATTTACCAACAATGTGAAAACAATGTTGCTGTTACTAGTGGAGTTGTGAATGTAAGAACCGTGGTGCAACAATACTCGATCAACACCATAAAGAAAATAATGTTTGGGAGTACGTATTTTAGCGACCGGAATGCAGATATTGGAGCGGTTGACGAAGAGGTCGAGTATGTCGATTCACTTTGGACAATTCTGGAATACCTTTATTCATTCAGTGTCACAGATTACTTCCCAAGGTTGAGATGGATAACTGATTTTGAGGGGCATGAAGTGATCTTGAGGAATGCTATTCGTACAGCAAGAAAGTATCAAGATCGTTTGGTTGATGAAAGAATTCAACAATGGAAAAACGGACTTCGGACAAAGGAAGACGACTTGCTAGATGTTTTCGTCAACCTTGACAACCCTCGACTAAGTGATGATCAGATAAAAGCCCAAATCCTCGTACGGTTAACTTGAACTTTGGTGCTTTAAGTAGTTGTTGGAGTCGCGGAGATGTGCATACTCTTTGTATTTTTATTTTAACATGGATTAATATTGTTGTATTACAGGAACTTGTGTTGGCAGCATTTGATAATCCATCTAATGCTGTGGAATGGGCAATGGCAGAAATGATAAACCAACCCAGGATTTTCGATAGAGCAATCGAAGAGCTTGATTGTGTGGTCGGGAAAGATAGATTGGTGCAAGAATCCGATATACCAAAACTTAATTATATCAAAGCGTGTGTGAGGGAGGCTTTCAGGTTGCACCCTGTTTCACCTTTCAACCTCCCTCACGTGGCAACTAAGGACACCACCGTCTCTGGATACTATATTCCAAAGGGTACCCGTGTGTTACTAAGCCGCCTTGGGCTAGGGCGGAACCCTGAGGTCTGGGATAAACCACTGACTTTTAATCCTGAACGTCACATTAGTGGTGATACTGAAGTGGTGCTAACAGATCATAACCTTGAATTGTTATCGTTTAGCACAGGTCGGCGTGGGTGCCCCGGGGTGTTGTTTGGCTCAACCATGACCATAATGTTGTTAGCTAGACTCGTACAAGGTTTCACTTGGGAGTTGCCACCCAATGAATCGTATGTTGATCTCAAAGAGAACCTGCAAGATTTAGCAAAGTCTAAGAAGTTGTTTTCCCTAGCAAAGTCTCGTCTACCTCACCATCTATACACCATATGAACAGTACGTAGTTTTTTATATTTGAATTAGATTATGTTATCGATGGTGTTGTACATGTGTACACCAATTACAAGTTTTGAGCTGCTATTTTTTACTAATTAATTGTAATTTAGGATACGTATAGTGTTATTTGGTTCACATTAGTTGAAATGCTTTTTGATGTTTTTTATATGTCTACTAAACAAAAAAAACAGTATTATTGTTTTTTTTTTTCTTTCATAATTGAGCTATCATGTAATACAAAAAAAATCAATCGTGAAATGCTTTTGAATTTTGAATCATTCATCACTTTCACTTCTTGTACGATATAGAAAACTAACATAAGTACCTTCCAAATCATATTCAGAAAAGAAAGCACATGTGCCTAGACTTGTCAAAAACGGGTTTGACCATAACCCGAATCGGGTTTGAAACCCGAACCGGGTTCTGGTCAAACATACCAAACCGGTTCGGGTTCAACCGGGTTTTGGGTCCCAAAAACCCAACCTTATAGAAACCGGTTCGTATCGGTTCCAAACCGGTTCGGGTTGGAAACCGGTTCCAAACCGGGTTGCGAGGGACGCCCGTCCACCTCTATGGGACGCCCGTCACAAGCCTTTTGGCCAAAACAACAGCACTGCAACTGACCTGGAACGGCCGTCACTGGGCTTAGGACGCCCGTCAGATGCGTGGAACGCCCGTCACTGGGCTTAGGACGCCCGTCCCACGGCAGAATCAGTTAAAATGTGTTTAAACAAAGCGGAATAAGTAAAGCGGAATGGCATTTAATAGCAAATGTGTCATTGGAAACTAAAGCGGAATAAGAAACAACAAATTTTCAAAGTTTCATAATTCGACAATTAATAAATAAAGCGGAATAAGTAATAATTGGAAAGTCATCTTCGTCTTCGTAATCGTCTTCGTCTTCATCTTCATCCAATCTTCATATTCCTTCATCTTAAACGGGAACTTCTTCTTCGGAGCTATATACTCGGTTAGCTTCATCCAAAGCGATTTCTTCATCGGAAAGTGATATTGCAACTCCTTCTTCCACCTCGATATCGAGTACTTCGCCTTCATATTCTAGTTCACCTTCAAACCCGATTTTGAAACCGGTTCTTGAACCGGTTCAGGTTCAACCCGGGTTCAACCCGATCTCACTATATAACCTTCAAACCGGTTTCAAACCGGTGGGTTTGGTCAAACCCGAACCGGGTTTGGTCAAACCCGGTTTGACCCGGTTTCGGTTTCGGTTTTTTTTTTCGGTTTCGGTTCGGGTTCGGTTTTTTTCGACACGACTACATGTGCCACATAAAAAAAAAACATATGCAACCACATAATTGGGTTAATTGTTTAGAACTTCTACGTTCTTTATATTTTGTCTCTTTTACATCGTCGAACTATCCTAAGTTGTCAAGTTATCTTTTCTTATTTTTCTTTTTGAACTAATTTACAAACTAACCCCTATAGTTTGTATAATTACAAAATTCGTTCCTAATTCAATTTTTTTTACGAATACCGGCCTTTATTCACTATTATCTTACGATTTTAGTCCCTCGTTTGTTAAACTTAACAATTATTATGTAAAAATAACAAAATTACTCTTTTTTCCTTAATATAAAACACTATCAACGAACGTGTCACCCTCTTTCATGTTACATTTTCGAATCATGTTAGCTTTATAGTATCAAAAGTTTTGTTTCATCATCTTCGTCGTATTCAAGCCTACCGTAACCTTCATTATCTTCCATTTACAAAAACCATAAGATCTATTAAAAAAATTGTGTAACAAAAACCGAAGTTCCCTAGAAATGGAAGACAATGACGGTTACGTTTGGCAAAAATACAACTAAGATGATGAAACAAAACTTTGGTTCTTCAAATTCTAGCATGTATTAAATATAGAACGGGGAAAAGGGTGATGAGTTTGTTGGTAATGTTTTATATTATGGGGAAGAAATAGTAATTTTGTTATTTTAACATACTAATTGTTAAGTTTAACAAACGAGGGACTAAAATTGTAAGAAAGTAGTAAAATAAAGGACAACATTTGTAAAAGAAAATTAATTAGGGACGCATTTTGTAATTATACAAATTTCAAAAGGCTATTTTGTAGATTAGTCTAAAAATAAAAATAAAAATAAAACAATTTGATAACTTATAATGACCAAATAAATGACAAAACAGAAAGTATATAAGAGTTCTAAACAAATTAACCCCACATTATTAGTGTTATAGGATAGGATATAATCCATAACTAGAGGATTTCTCGTGCTTCGCACGAGTTCGATTACAGGTCGAAAATATGAATCAAATGAATGAGCTGAGCGGTTTATTCGACGTTGTTTGACGTTCTTTGCAAAATGTGAACGTACGTGCTGATTATATTATTACAAAGCGTTGACAGTAGTTAGTACATAGACTGCTATTTTTCGTTTTATAGTGCTAGTCTATTACAAAAGTATACCACGCCTTCATCGGGATTGTCAAGACTGATATTTGGATGTACCCACCCCGTCCGTATCGCCTACAAGGAGATTTCCAAAAAAACACATCAAAATCAGGAAATAACATAACACGGGAAATTATAATAACAAAGACATGTTGACTTGTTCTACCGGTGTATAAAAACCAACGTTCACGGAATGTTTAAAAGAAAAACATAAGACGTATCCATCCACAAGTAATCGTCCACGAGAAAGGAAAACATATCTGAAGCTTTATAAATATACAGTCAATGCAGTTTTTATCTAGTTAAATTGCAGTTTTACCTTTTATACTGTATTAGGAGATGTAAAGTTTATTCAGTTTGTGTGATTGGTGTATTAGTAATTTAGTGCATTACCTGTACAGTTGCAACAGCTTCCACAGGAGCAACTGCTCCTAGAGGGTGACCTATCATTGATTTTGTAGAGTTCACCAGCAACTGAAAACATTAACATTTCATAATAAAGTCAGCTCAAGCTGCACAAGTGTTGTTCAGTGGAATATAATACTACAACGTAATTAGTAACGCACCTCTTTGTTTTGGCCAAAACAACGAAGAAGGGCATCGTATTACTTAAGGTCTCCAGCTCGTGTTGACGTAGCATATGCATTTATGTAGTTCACATCTTCCCTCGCCACCCCAGCCTGAGATAACGCCTTTTCTATGCATAAAATCACACCAGCACCTAATAAAAGTAGAAAACAGAAAATAAAAAGATTTGACGTAGAAGTAAATATATCCTAGCATAAAATCCGCCTTTTCTATGCATAAAATTACACCAGCTTAGCTCCATAACGAAGAAACAACAATCTACGTCACTGCGAAACGTAGTACACAAAAACGATATGCAGAGATGAGTAAGCAAGACACGTGTAGCAACGTTAAAACACAACCGAATTAGACGAAGTATACCTATGACAAACACGCCAATGTCTATTAACTGCTGCAACAGGTTATAAAAAGCATTCTAGCTGAATGTGAAACTATTTAAAATGCTCTTAATACATACCTGAAATAGCAACGACCTTTGTTTTGTCTCGGGATCAAATTGCTTTGTTACTCAGTATCCAGGCCGCCTAATCTTAACTGCACAATAAAAACATAATACGATTAAATTAATACCTCGTGAGTGTACTTCTTAATTGGTAGAGTAAAAGCTCGGGCAACTCCAAGATCTACGATTTTCAGCATCAACGTCTTTCGATCCAACAAAAGATTATGTGGCTTAAGATCCCTGTACAATACACCATGGGCGTGACAAAACGCAACGTCTTTACAAAGATGGTACATCAAAGTCTGCATCAAATACCACAAAACATTTGTTAATAACGAAAAGAACAAAACCCCAATGTTAAAATACTTATTAATAAATTTTCAATAAAGTTATACCTTAACGATTCTCGGTGGCATGTCTCCACCAGCTTGACGAAACGATCTGATGTACTTCTTCAAATAAGTTTCCATATGCTCGAATACTAAGTAGAGAACCGTATTTCCGCTTTTATTTACACCTTGTTTCACATCTGTCAGCCTGTTTAACATAATTAATCAATTAAATCAATAAATCGGACAACCAAATAATTTTTTATGAAAATGAGATAAAAAAAAAACATACTTGACAACATGAGGATCACCAGAGAGCATTCGTAGAATCGAACATATGCCTGCAACTACATCATGAATTTCGAAAGAAAAATAAGCAAACATTAGAGAATGGAAAAGCTAGAGTTTATAAAACACCACTCATATTTCACTAAACAAATCAAATCAAATCAAAACCAGAAGTTGATAGCATAGCTTAGAGTTTACGGTTATCCCAACATATTATATAACATATGCTTATCCTCCGATAGATCCATGACCCAATAATAGGGGCTGTAACGCATTGGCATTCTGAACCTCGAAACCTTCCTGCATTTCACAAAATATATAACATCAGTTGGTTTGTCATATTTTACTTCGGTTTCAATCTCTAATAGGTGAAATGGTAAAACATAAAAATATAAGCTTAAATGTAAACAGATCAGACGGGTTGGAAGTCACCCATAAAGTGTGATTTTCATTGCCAAACGCCTACATCATATTTGAAAATATTTATTTTAGTAAACATAGATGTGGACAAAGCGTCTTTGAGACGATTCAACACACCCAAATTGTCCGACCCACGTATTTTGCAACCTCTAATAGGGATCTAATATTATGCCATAAGATTGAATTGTACCCATATCCATAAGGAGGAAAAAAGGTGAAGCCATATATGGCATCCTGAAATGATAGCCCATGTACGGGTTTGGGCGCCGTGCCCGAAACACCTTCATTCCAAGAACGTTGGTCCGCTTGGTTGATACCTGCAATAACATTAGCAAAGAAAGCACAGAAAAAAAGTTAGCATAATTTCAACTTGGTTTCATTTACTTCAAAAAAATCCATAATAAATTTGAAGAAAAAAAAACAAAATTACATGTTAGCACCTCTCTTAAAGAGTCGGCAAACAAACATTAAATCCATAATCAGTGATTTCATATCAATTCACAAAATTTCCTTTCAATCAAAATTAAAAATCAAAGCAATCTGACCTAATAAACATCAAAATGATATGAAATTGATATCAGAGCGCATATCATAAATCAATCTCATCAAAGCATACCTTTGAATAAAAATTAAACATCAAAGCAAAGTCACCTAATAATCACTATCACAAATCAATTTCATTGAACCATACCTTTATTTGGGAGACTTGAAACCAAAATCGGCGATGGTGGCGGATGATCGGAGACGGTACGACGGTGTGGTGATGATGGTGGTGACGGTGCAGATGCCGGTAACGATGACGGTGTGGATTCCGGTGAAGGTGACGGTGCGGCTGCCGGTGACTGTGATGTGATTTTGGTTTCAAGTCTCCCAAATAATAACAGGTGTAATGAAAGTGAAGAAGAAGGCCACCAAGACGACACCTGGCATAGAGTATCGGACGAAAGAAAAAAAAATTAAACGGACCAAAAATACAACCCAACCCAACATGCTGGCCCAAACCCAAAACGATTAAAAAACCATTTAAATGCACAGAACCATAGGCATAATCAGATTTTAATATGGATAGTAATAGTTCAACTTCAAAGAAAAAGAAAACAATGTCCTACCATGGGACATTCTCCTCCATATTAAAAGTGGTTGTTTCCTATGGGTTCGTGCCCGGGTGGGTTTTTTTCGGGTAAACGGGTTGGGCCTTGGGTTATGGGTTATGGGATTGGGCTGGGTTAATTTATTGGTTTCTGTTTGGTTTACGTTGTTTTCCTAGCGTCAATACACGTATGTATTAAGCTGACTCATCATCGCTGACTCATCACTCTCATACACCGATAGCTTTTGATCGTTACAATTAAACAACCAAACCGAAAGTACAGGACATATAGCTCATTATCTTTTAGTATTAATTAACAAATTATTTTGCTAATGACAGTTGTTTTAGTGTTTATATTATATTTTTGATAATAATAATGCAATTTATTAGCAAACTTGATCTTGGCCAGAATGGTAAGGCATTGGATGATTGTTGAAACATGAGGTATGACATACACATTCCGTGTTTACGTTTGGGCTTTTCCCCACCAACTATGTAAAATTGTTATTGTCAATAGAGCGGTATTGACACACAATTTTCAATCACGAGTCTTGGGTCATGGTTGCTTTACTTTACTTATGTATATCTATATTATATATAAAATATTTGTACAATTGGTTTTAATGTCGAAATTTAAATAGCAAAATTACTAAATTATCCATAATTTATCACTTATACATATTAACTCATTTAAAATATCATTAATTTTATTATTTAAAAACAAATACATTAATTCAAATTTTCATAACTAAATTTAGTTTAAACCATATCATTCATTGTTAATATCTTTATATTTCTTTACATAGATTTTTAACAGTCATTTGTTACATCCTAGATTATTGTCCCGCGATAATGCGAAAAATAAAATAAAAATTGAATCGTAAATTTTATGTTTTTGTAGATTTTAATTTATTATGAAAAATAATGTTATATGTATAATAATATATATAATTTTACCTTTATACATATGTTGTTTATAGTTATAATAATATATACACTTTTACGTTTATATACATGTTTTAATATTTTGTATTAGGAGATTTTAGAATAATAATAAGTTAAATCATAGTCCAAATTGAAAGATTTTATAACTAAATTATAGTTATGTATTTTATTTTAGTAAAGATAGAAAGAAAGAGAGAATGTAATTATTTATTATACGAGGGTGTAAAATGAAAATAATCTTTGATGACATCATCAATCTGATCTAACGGCTGCCATCAAAGAAGTTAACTCATCCAAGGGACCTTAATTCGTCATGTGGCATTTAAGGCCCCTTGAAAAAAAAAATTGAATCGTAAATTTTATGTTTATGTAGATTTTAATTTATTATGAAAAAATAATGTTATATGTATAATAATATATATAATTTTACCTTTATACATATGTTGTTTATAGTTATAATAAATATACATTTTTACGTATATATACATGTTTTGATATTTTGTATTAGGAGATTTTAGAATAATAATAAGTTAAATCATAGTCTAAATTGAACGATTTTATAAGTAAATTATAGTTATGTTTTTATTTTAGTAAAGATAAAAAGAAAGAGAGAATGTAATTATTTATTATAAAAGGGTGTAAAATGAAAATAATATTTGATGAGATCATCAATCTGATCTAACGGCTGCGATCAAAGAAGTTAACTCATTCAAGGGACCTTAATTCGCCATGTGGCATTTAAGGCACCTCTTTTATTATATATTAAAGATATGTCAATCACGTATCAAAAATGAAATGATAAAACTTTATTATAATTATATCAAACATAAAAAAATTTACACCGTAACATGGCTTGGGTTTTATGCTAGGGCATTGTTACACAACTATCCAAAATACTTATTTTCATACTTTATCTTGACCGGAAAACTAATCGTTTACTTCTTCAAATACATGCCATTTGTATGATATTACCCCATATAATTAATTTACAAACAAATTGGCCTAGTGCATAGTAAAACAAGAACATAATAGTCTTTTTATATTTAAACTGCTTTTTTTTTTTAAACCTAAATATTTTATTTAGTATCATTTTAGAGATGTCATGTTGGTGTCTAAAAATTGTAAGACGATCATTTTGTTTTTGTTAATGATACATAATAAGTAACCCTCAATACACCATAAAATCAAACGTACCATCACCTTTTTAAAAAATCGCATTGTGCATAAAAATATTTTTGCTCGAATTAAACAAGATTGCCCCTCCCGACGCGGAGCGTAGGCAAGTGAATTCTTGTTTGCATCAAATATAAACTTTTACACTTGTGTAAACATGCTTGTACTTTTGTACAACGTTTGGAAAAACTTATATCTTTACTTTAAATCTACGAACTCACGAACCAATATTGTCACACCCCGCTTAAAGCGGAAACACGAGGTGTTCCAGTTAAAGATACAAAGAGTCAAGGATTACAACATTAAAACCAATAAACAGAACATCAAATAATATCAATCATGCCACAAAGTTTACAAAATACAATACAAAGTCAAATGTAATACAAAGTCGAATACAAATACAAATCGAATGTCACAAATCAGATCATAAAGGAATTACATCGAACATAACGAATTCCAAGTACACAAAATAAATGATCCAAAATAAGCATGACATGATCAAACAAATCCTCAAACTCCTGAAAAAGCGTTAAAAACGACATCAACACATGTTGGTGAATTATTCGCAATATTTAAGTAAAAGTTGACCCACTAAAAGATTTAATAAGCATGACAAGTCTCAATATAGCATATCTTGATTTATAACCAAAGTGAAAGTATAATACCTAGATTAATCATACACTGAACCTGACCACACCAAATCCCCTAACCTAAGGCGATGTCAAACCAAAGGCAACAATAACAAACGGCCATAACATCCACTCATAAGGACGACCTATCGAGCAATGAGGGTTAGGTCAAACCCATATAGATCTATATATATGTAAAACTGTGGGCACAAAGCTTAACAAGTGTATAAGGGGGGCTTACCCAAGCCTAATGAACATCTAATCTAAGGTGATACTAATCCACTAGGTAAACAAGATATACATACATGCGAAAATTTAAAATACGCTTTCCAGCCCAAAAATAGTAAAAGAATAGGGCTACGAATAACTCACAAGATAAGCTCAACAAAGTATCGGGTAAAAATCAATATGGAGTTAACACTCCGCCGCCTAAGTGTCCTAAAACAAATACAACATAGTCTAAGTATCTCTATAAATACAGTACGGTTTAGCCTTGTCGGTTAAACTTAATATATAAGGTTATATTAAAGTATTCCAACGATTTCCAAGTCGAGTCGTGATGACGGATCAAAGTGACGATGTTCCGCGCCTGATAAGGACGATAGGAAAGATATCGATAATTCACGTCATAATTGACTATTAGAAAGGAATGATATTCCGAGCCGAAAATGACTAACAGGAATATCGGTTGAATGGAATACTGTTACCAAAGTTTTATTGAGATCGACCAAGGTCAACGTCAAAGATGTTGACTTGGTCAAAGTCAAAGATGTTGACTTGGTCAAAGTCAACAATTTTAAAGGAAAGTCAAAGTCAACGGAAAAGGCAAACTTTGACATTTTGAGAGTTAAAAATCCTTTTATTTCAAAATAGTGGAGTAAAGTGATTTAAAACGGTTTCAAACGATTTTTTCGTAAAAAGATAAGTAAACGTTCGTTTTAAATGATTTTTTTGTAACGTTTATGATAACGATGACGTCTTTGAGTCCAAAGACATTGTTTTAACATTATATAATACTTTTATATGTATTAGGTTACTTATATAAGTGTTTAGAGTTATTAAAAATGATAAAACACGATCTGAGGTTTGGCTGTCGGCGCACCACAAAGCAAATGCGTCGCAACAGTTTTGTGAAAAAAACGAATTTTAAAGGAACAGACCCCCGGTGCGTCGCACCAAGTTTTGGTGCTGCGCACTGGGCCCTTTTCCAGACTTATGAATTTTACGTTTAGTCGAATTCTGATTCGTTTGACGTTTTATGGTAAAAAGGTAAACTGTCCGAAAGTTAAATTAAGTTCAAATAACACTTACCAAGCTTTATATATATGTATGTGTGTAGTTTTACATACTAATATAGTTAATATGTTAATTTCGGTTAAATTCATATTTTAACATATTTAAGTCCATATCTCCAAAAATAATAAGTGTTGGTCTAATATATATTAACCTAACCATTTTTCAAGGCTTAAACCGAAAAGACTAAGAAAGATAATAATGAAAAGAGAGGTTAAAGATAATAACGAGTTTACCGATTTCACCCGCCAGAATACTACAACTTCTCCGAAAAGTGTGAAGGAAATCCATAGTTTTCTTGGTCTTGCGGGGTATTACCGAAGATTTATTCAAGATTTTTCTAAAATAGCTTCAAGCTTAACCGAGTTAACTAGAAAGAATAAGAAGTTTGAATGGAAAGAAAAACAGGAAGAAGCCTTCCAGATTTTAAAGAAGAAACTAAGTGAAGCACCGGTGTTAGTTTTGCCGGATGGAACGAAATATTTGGTTGTTTATAGTGATGCTGCATATACCGGTTTAGGATGTGTTTTGATGCAACATGGAAGGGTTATTGCTTATGCTTCGAGACAGTTGAAAGAAAATGAAAAGAAATACCCGGTACGAGATTTGGAGTTAGCGGCGGTTGTATTTGCTTTAAAGATATGGATGCATTACCTCTATGGAGAAAGGTGTACGATTTATACGGATCATACAAGTTTGCAATATTTCTTTACTCAAAATGATCTTAGTATGAGACAACGTAGATGGTTAGATTTGGTGAAAGATTATGATTGTGATATTCGATACCACCCCGGAAAAGCAAATGTCGTTGCGGATGCGTTAAGTAGAAAGAGTTCACAACCGGAAATGAAACTTTACTCCTTAGCTTTATTTATTAATGCTAATTTCTTTGATGTGGTTAAAGAAGCTCAATCGGAAGCAATTAAAGAGGAAAATTGGAATAGAGAAAGAATTGTGGGTCAAGTGCAAAATTTAATGGAAGATAGCCGAGGTTTAAAGACTAGATTTGGAAGAATTTGGATTCCTAATACATCGGATTGTAAAAAGTTTTGCTAGACGGAGCTCATAAGTCAAAATATTCTATTCATCCCGGTAGTACGAAAATGTATAGAGATCTTAAGGAAGACTATTGGTGGCCGGGTATGAAAAGAGATATAGTGAAATATGTAGAAAAATATTTAACATGTTTACAAGTTAAAGCGGAACACCAAAAGCCTTATGGAAAGATGCAACCATTAGAAATACCGGTTTGGAAATGGGAGAATATTACTATGGATTTGGTGACGAAATTACCAAAGTCTAGAAGAAAGAATGATGCTATTTGGGTGATAGTGGATAGATTGACTAAGAGTGCTCATTTCTTACCAATTAAGGAAGCTATTTCATCGGAGAAAATGGCGGAAATGTTTTTGAAAGAAATTGTAGTAAGACACGGAGTTCCGATTTCAATAGTATCGGATAGAGATACACGTTTTACTTCTCACTTTTGGAGAGGTTTCCAAGAAGAATTAGGAGTGAAACTTAATATTAGCACGGCTTATCATCCTCAAACCGATGGGCAAAGTGAAAGAACAATTCAAACATTGGTTAATTTACTCCGTGCGTGTGTAATAGATTTTGGGGGTAATTGGGATGATCATTTACCGTCAGTAGAATTTTCTTACAACAATAGCTATCAAGCGAGTATAGATTGTGCCCCTTATAATATGTTGTATGGAAGAAAGTGTAGAACGCCAATATGTTGGGGTGAAGTTGGACAACGAGAATTGGGAGAGAAAGAAATTGTACAAATTACAACAGAAAAGATAGATCAAATTAGAGAAAGACTTAAGATGGCTCAAGATCGACAAAAGAGTTATGCCGATAAGAGGCGGAGACCGATAGAATTTGGAGTTGGTGATTTTGTGATGTTGAAAGTTTCCCCTTGGAAAGGAGTAATTCGGTTTAGAAAGAGAGGAAAGTTAAGCCCAAGGTTTATTGGGCCATTTAAAATTTTGGAGAGAATCGGAAAAGTTGCTTACCGGTTAGAATTGCCCGAAATTTTAAGTAAGATACACCCTACATTCCATGTGTCTAACTTAAGGAAGTGTCTTGCGGATGAAACATCGTTTGTCCCACTAGATGATATCGAAATTGACGAAAAGTTGAACTATGTTGAAGAACCGGTAGCTATTCTCGATCGGAAAATAAAGCAACTTAGAAACAAGCAAATTAATATGGTTAAGATTCAATGGAAGCATAGAAAGGGGTCGGAGTTTTCTTGGGAGCCGGAAAATGAAATGAAGAAATATTATCCCAAATTGTTTGAAGAATAGATTTCGGGGACGAAATTTTTAGAAGGAGGGAAGATTTGTAACATCCCGGTTCTCGAAAATTAGAATATTTCGTAAGTATTTATTTAGTTATGATATAAATGTTTTATATTTATGTTATTTGAGAATTTTTATAAGTAAAGGACTAGAATTGTAAGAAAGATAGTTAATTTAGTTAGAAAGGATTTAATTAGTTAATAATGTTAGTAACTTTGTAAATTTAGCAAGACTTGGAAAGTTGAGGGACTAAAGGTGTAAAATTCGAAATGTTGATGAGTAAGGCAATGAGGTGTTAATTGCAGAATTTTTCTAAGTAAATTTGTATGTGTTTGAGTGTGTGTGTTCTTGAGAGAAAGCAAGGTGCATTGGTAAATTCTCAAAATTTGTGTTGAATTAGTGAAGATTGTAAGGAGTCAAGAGTAGAAGATAGAGAAATTTAGCTAAATTGGCATTGGAGTGGAGAAGGTAAATTTATGTTTATATTTGGTATTAATTGATGAATTTGAGTTGTTATATGAGATGTAGTCTTAATTAGATGCTTAGTTAGAAGTAGAATTTGCTTAATTGATAAAAATTAGGTTTTTATTAAATTGGGGATAATCATGAGAATTATTTATTTAAGCATTTTTGTATGTTAATTTGATGTTAGAATTATGTGTTATAGCTTTATAGATGAAATTGAATGTGATGTTATGATATCTTCAATTGGTATTTGCCAAACGGGTCAAAAGACCCAAAGTGTGGCAAATGGGTAGAAATTGTTAAAAGAGAATGACCATTATATATATGTCGTTGTTATGTATAATGTAGATGATGGTTAGAAATGAACCTAAGCATGTATAAAAGCTCAACGGGTCAAAAGACCCCAAAGGTGGCATGATGGGTAGAAAAGGAATAAACAAGAAATGTTAAGATTTTAGAAAAGAATGTGTAACAAAGTAGTTAGTTATGTTGTTATGAGTATTGAAAGCTTTAGTGTTTTGGTCTTATAAACTCAGATTTAAAAGACAAAGGCAAAGGGAAAGCAACGAAGGAGTAGTAAAAGTAATTCGACGTCATGGTGAGTATACGAAGCCCATTTTTCATAATGTAATATGTTTAAGTGTGTATATCAACTCTTTTGAAGTTCATGAGTATGTCATTTATTCATATCTTTAAGTTCTTAGCGGAAATGGGAGTTAGAAACATCATAAACTAACGTATAAGTGCAGGAAACGTTTGAAAAACGAAAATCAGCCAGGACCAGCCCAGAATGCGCCGCATGGAGCTCGCAATGCGCCGCATTCTGAGCTCCGTGGCCTATGTTGATTTTTGTTGTGTTGAATGCGTCGCATAGGGGTCCGAATGCGTTGCATACGACACCTAGACCAGTTTTTAGTGGATTTTAAGGTAATTTAAGTAAGGGAATGATACTCTAACCTATTATTATGTTAGAGAAGAATGGAGAAGACATTTACATGTCAAAAAGTTATAGAATCGGCTTTTATAGTCGAAAATGAGTAGAGTTAACTATGTGTATACCGCGAGGGTATGTAATTGACTCTTAGTAGTCGGAGAAAAGTAAGGACCAACTATATATAATTGTATAAGAGGAAATGATAAGACTTTATATAGTCTTGGAGAAATATTTAAAACGGGACTAAGTATATTCACTAGCATAACGCTAATGTGTTTTGTTGATTGTTATGTTTGTAGGTAAAAAGGATCTCTAGATGGGCAAGGCAAGCTTATGAAGATCATATGGGGACCTTAATATAATTTTGAAATCTTTTGTAACGAGCTTCCGCTCTAAACACTATGGATGTCTTTTAAGTAGAAGTGAAACAATAACTTTTGTTTGTTTTAAGCCATGTAAATAGTAAAGAACACGTTAACGTTGTAAAGTGTTTATGTATAAAAAAAATAAAAATTGTGTGTTTTAAAGATCCAAGTGTTACAAGTTGGTATCAGAGCGTTGGCTTGTGTGAGTTGGGTATCTCGGTTGATACTTAAACCCAAGCTGAGGCTTTGTAAGGGGGGAGAAGCTTGCCTTGCGGAAGAGATAAGAGTAAGAAAGATTAATTGTTGAGAAAGAGTAGAATGCCTTAGTCTTAATTATGCATTGATAGTATTGGATGTACAAGAGTTAATATGTTTAAAATTAACGTCTGGCCAACGCTAATTTTTGGGCATATTATGTGTATCCAATATGATTGAAGTATATTAAGAATAAGGGATAAAGAAAGTTAGAAAGTATGTATATGACATATAAACTATAATTGTGTATGGATTATAGTTTTATATGTTATTATTAACTGAATTTAATTTCAGTTGGTAGAAATGGAAGGAGGAGATAGTCATCATGATGACGGTCATAAGGAAGAGGATATGCAAACGATTGTAGCTAAGGAGATTAGTCAAGCCTTTGAGAAAGCAATACCGTTTATTATTAAACAGGTTAGAGAAGATGTTGTGGAGATAATTGACGAGAAGATAGACCGCGTGCTTGCGGAGAAAGAATTGAAACGTAAAGAGAAGGAGGATTCAGGAAGTGAAGATGATCATTCTGATCATCAAGAAGAACCCACGGAAGGTTATAAGAAGGGATGTACGTATAAAGATTTTGCAAGCTGTAATCCACCTATTTTTCTTGGAGAGATTGATCCTATTGTTAGCATGCGATGGGTTATGGAGGTAGAAGGTGCATTCCTGACTTGCAAGTGTGCGGATAGAGATAAGGTTATCTATGCATCAAATCTACTCCGAAATCAAGCAAAAAGTTGGTGGGAGTCTATAGTGAGGTTATTCCCGGCTCAAGGGATTGTGAAGATGACGTGGGGAGATTTCAAGAAGAGATTCATGGAGTATTATTGTCCACCTTCGGCAGTGAACAAGATTACCCGAGAGTTTTTTTCATTACAACAAGGAAGTAAAACCGTGAATGAGATCACTAATGAATTTCTAGATAGAGCAGGGTTTTGTCCAGAATATGTTGTAAGTGAAAGAATGAAGATGGATCGCTACATGTGTTGTTTGAGTCCCGACATCAGAGAGCATGTTTCCACTTATAATCCTCAGACTTTTGAGGATATGGTTGAAGCGGCAAGAAGGAGAGAGTTAGAACTTGCAAATAGAACTGAAGAAGAGAAGAAGAAACGCAAGGTGGAATATGTACAAGAACCGTATAAAAAGCAACGATTTGAACAAAAGGGTAAAAGTTCGGGAAGAAGATTTGAAAAGAAAGAGTCATCAAGAAGAGATTATAGTTGTAGAAAGTGTGGTAAGAATCATCCGGGAGAATGTAAATTTGGTCAGATGGGTTGCTACACGTGTGGGAAGCCGGGTCATATTAGTAGTGAATGTCCTAATCCAATAAGGATTTGCTACTACTGTAAGGACCCGGGGCATCTTAAAAATGAATGCCCAAAGTTGCCTCAGAATCAAAGGTTATTGGTGGGACCGAAAGCCCCTTTACTTCTGGAAGGGGGAAGTAGTGGAAGGAAGACCGAAGATATTAAAGGCCGTGGTCGTGCCTTTCAAATCACAACTGTAGAAGCCAAAGAATCGACTGATGTCGTTTCAGGTATTTTTATTGTAAACTCTCAACCTGCTTATGTGTTGTTTGATTCGGGAGCAAATAAATCTTTTGTATCAAGTAGATTTTGTAAGAAGTTTTCTAAGCCCCTTAGTAAGTTAGAATATCCTTTAGAAGTAGAAGTGGCAGATAATAGAATCGTTCTTGTGTCCGATGTTTATCATGATAATCAATTAGAGATAGAATCAACAAAATTTACGATAGATTTGATTCCAATGGTAATGGGAGAGTTTGATGTTATAGTTGGTATGGATTGGTTAGAGAAGAATAATGCTATTATCTTATGTAAGATTAAAATCATTAAAGTTACTGATTTAGAAGGAAAAGAAGTTATCATTTACGGGGAGAAAAGAAGTGGAGAAATTTCAGTTTGTTCTTTAATGAAATCCAGAAAATATATGTCCCGAGGTTGTCAAGCATATCTTGCGTATGTGATAGATAAAAAGAAAGATAAGAAAGATTTAAAAGATGTAGATGTAGTAAATGAATATGTAGATGTATTTCCTGAAGATCTTCCGGGTTTGCCACCAGAAAGAGAAGTAGAGTTTAGAATAGAATTGATTCCCGGTGCTGCACCTGTAGCAAAGGCTCCATATAGATTAGCTCCAGCTGAAATGAAAGAATTAATGAGTCAGTTACAAGAGTTGTTAGATAAGGGTTTTATCCGTCCCAGTTCTTCTCCGTTTGGTGCACCGATTTTATTTGTGAAAAAGAAAGATGGTAGTATGCGTATGTGTATAGATTATCGAGAACTTAATAAGTTAACTGTCAAGAATAAATACCCGTTACCGAGAATAGATGATTTGTTTGATCAATTGCAAGGGGCGAAATTCTTTTTAAAGATAGATTTAAGGTCGGGTTATCACCAATTGAAAGTAAAGGAGGAAGATGTACCGAAAACAACTTTTCGCACAAGGTATGGCCATTATGAATTTTTGGTTATGCCTTTTGGTCTAACAAATGCCCCCGTAGCTTTTATGGATTTGATGAATAGAGTTTGTAGAATGATGTTAGATAAATTTGTTATAGTCTTTATTGATGATATTCTAATATATTCGAAGAGTAAAGAAGAACATGCAGATCATTTGCGACAATTGTTGGAGATTCTTAGACGAGAAAAATTATATGCAAAATTTTCTAAATGTGAATTTTGGTTAGAAGAAGTTCAATTTTTGGGTCATGTAGTAAATGCAGAAGGTATAAAAGTAGATCCGGCGAAAATTGAAGCAATTGTTAATTGGAATTCTCCGAAAAGTGTGAAGGAAATCCGTAGTTTTCTTGGTCTTGCGGGGTATTACCGAAGATTTATTCAAGATTTTTCTAAAATAGCTTCAAGCTTAACCGAGTTAACTAGAAAGAATAAGAAGTTTGAATGGAAAGAAAAACAAGAAGAAGCCTTCCAGATTTTAAAGAAGAAACTAAGTGAAGCACCGGTGTTAGTTTTGCCGGATGGAACGAAATATTTGGTTGTTTATAGTGATGCTTCATATACCGGTTTAGGATGTGTTTTGATGCAACATGGAAGGGTTATTGCTTATGCTTCGAGACAGTTGAAAGAAAATGAAAAGAAATACCCGGTACGAGATTTGGAGTTAGCGGCGGTTGTATTTGCTTTAAAGATATGGAGGCATTACCTCTATGGAGAAAGGTGTACGATTTATACGGATCATAAAAGTTTGCAATATTTCTTTACTCAAAATGATCTTAGTATGAGACAACGTAGATGGTTAGATTTGGTGAAAGATTATGATTGTGATATTCGATACCACCCCGGAAAAGCAAATGTCGTTGCGGATGCGTTAAGTAGAAAGAGTTCACAACCGGAAATGAAACTTTACTCCTTAGCTTTATTTATTAATGCTAATTTCTTTGATGTGGTTAAAGAAGCTCAATCGGAAGCAATTAAAGAGGAAAATTGGAAAAGAGAAAGAATTGTGGGTCAAGTGCACAATTTAATGGAAGATAGCCGAGGTTTAAAGACTAGATTTGGAAAAATTTGGATTCCTAATACATCGGATTGTAAGAAAGTTTTGCTAGACGGAGCTCATAAGTCAAAATATTCTATTCATCCCGGTAGTACGGAAATGTATAGAGATCTTAAGGAAGACTATTGGTGGCCGGGTATGAAAAGAGATATAGTGAAATATGTAGAAAAATGTTTAACATGTTTACAAGTTAAAGCGGAACACCAAAAGCCTTATGGAAAGATGCAACCATTAGAAATACCTGTTTGGAAATGGGAGAATATTACTATGGATTTGGTGACGAAATTACCAAAGTCTAGAAGAAAGAATGATTCTATTTGGGTGATAGTGGATAGATTGACTAAGAGGGCTCATTTGTTACCAATTAAGGAAGCTATTTCATCGGAGAAAATGGCGGAAATGTTTTTGAAAGAAATTGTAGTAAGACACGGAGTTCCGATTTCAATAGTATCGGATAGAGATACACGTTTTACTTCTCACTTTTGGAGAGGTTTCCAAGAAGAATTAGGAGTGAAACTTAATATTAGCATGGCTTATCATCCTCAAACCGATGGTCAAAGTGAAAGAACAATTCAAACATTGGTTGATTTACTCCGTGCGTGTGTAATAGATTTTGGGGGTAATTGGGATGATCATTTACCGTTAGTAGAATTTTCTTACAACAATAGCTATCAAGCGAGTATAGATTGTGCCCTTTATACAATGTTGTATGGAAGAAAGTGTAGAACGCCAATATGTTGGGGTGAAGTTGCACAACGAGAATTGGGAGAGAAAGAAATTGTACAAATTACTACAAAAAAGATAGATCAAATTAGAGAAAGACTTAAGTTGGCGAAAGATGGACAAAAGAGTTATGCCGATAAGAGGCGGAGACCGATAGAATTTGGAGTTGGTGATTTTGTGATGTTGAAAGTTTCCCCTTGGAAAGGAGTAATTCGGTTTAGAAAGAGAGGAAAGTTAAGCCCAAGGTTTATTGGGCCATTTAAAATTTTGGAGAGAATCGGAAAAGTTGCTTACCGGTTAGAATTGCCCGAAATTTTAAGTAAGATACACCCTACATTCCATGTGTCCAACTTAGGTAAGTGTCTTGCGGATGAAACATCGTTTGTCCCACTAGATGATATCGAAATTGACGAAAAGTTGAACTATGTTGAAGAACCGGTAGCTATTCTCGATCGGAAAATAAACCAACTTAGAAACAAGCAAATTAATATGGTTAAGATTCAATGGAAGCATAGAAAGGGGTCGGAGTTTTCTTGGGAGCTGGAAAATGAAATGAAGAAATATTATCCCAAATTGTTTGAAGAATAGATTTCGGGGACGAAATCTTTAGAAGGAGGGAAGATCTGTAACATCCCGGTTCTCGAAAATTAGAATATTTCGTAAGTATTTATTTAGTTATGATATAAATGTTTTATATTTATGTTATTTGAGAATTTTTATAAGTAAAGGACTAGAACTGTAAGAAAGATAGTTAATTTAGTTAGAAAGGATTTACTTAGTTAATAATGTTAGTAACTTTGTAAATTTAGTAAGACTTGGAAAGTTGAGGGACTAAAGGTGTAAAATTCGAAATGTTGATAAGTAAGGCAATGAGGTGTCAATTGCAGAATTTTTCTAAGTAAAATTGTATGTGTTTGAGTGTGTGTGTTCTTGAGAGAAAGCAAGGAGCATTGGTAAATTCTCAAAATTTGTGTTGAATTAGTGAAGATTGTAAGGAGTCAAGAGTAGAAGATAGAGAAATTTAGCTAAATTGGCATTGGAGTGGAGAAGGTAAATTTATGTATATATTTGGTATTAATTGATGAATTTGAGTTGTTATATGAGATGTAGTCTTAATTAGATGCTTAATTAGAAGTAGAATTTGCTTAATTGATAAAAATTAGGTTTTTATTAAATTTGGGATAATCATGAGAATTATTAATTTAAGCATTTTTGTATGTTAATTTGATGTTAGAATTATGTGTTATAGCTTTATAGATGAAATTGAATGTGATGTTATGATATCTTCAATTGGTATTTGCCAAACGGGTCAAAAAACCCAAGGTGTGGCAAATGGGTAGAAATTGTTAAAAGAGAATGACCATTATATATATGTCGGTGTTATGTATAATGTAGATGATGGTTAGAAATGCACCTAAGCATGTATAAAAGCTTAACGGGTCAAAAGACCCCAAAGGTGGCATGATGGGTAGAAAAGGAATAAACAAGAAATGTTAAGATTTTAGAAAAGAATGTGTAACAAAGTAGTTAGTTATGTTGTTATGAGTATTGAAAGCTTTAGTGTTTTGGTCTTATAAACTCAGATTTAAAAGTCAAAGGCAAAGGGAAAGCAACGAAGGAGTAGTAAAAGTAATTCGACGTCATGGTGAGTATACGAAGCCCATTTTTCATAATGTAATATGTGTAAGTGTGTATATCAACTCTTTTGAAGTTCATGAGTATGTCATTTATTCATATCTTTAAGTTGTTAGCGGAAATGGGAGTTAGAAACATCATAAACTAACGTATAAGTGCAGGAAACGTTTGAAAAACGAAAATCAGCCAGGACCAGCCCAGAATGCGCCGCATGGAGCTCGAATGCGCCGCATTCTGAGCTCCGTGGCCTATGTTGATTTTTGTTGTGTTGAATGCGTCGCATAGGGGTCCGAATGCGTTGCATTCGACACCTAGACCAGTTTTTAGTGGATTTTAAGGTAATTTAAGTAAAGGAATGATACTCTAACCTATTATGATGTTAGAGAAGAATGGAGAAGACATTTACATGTCAAAAAGTTATAGAATCGGCTTTTATAGTCGAAAATGAGTAGAGTTAACTATGTGTATACCGCGAGGGTATGTAATTGACTCTTAGTAGTCGGAGAAAAGTAAGGACCAACTATATATAATTGTATAAGAGGAAATGATAAGACTTTATATAGTCTTGGAGAAATATTTAAAACGGGACTAAGTATATTCACTAGCATAGCGCTAATGTGTTTTGTTGATTGTTATGTTTGTAGGTAAAAAGGATCTCTAGATGGGCAAGGCAAGCTTATGAAGATCATATGGGGACCTTAATATAATTTTGAAATCTTTTGTAACGAGCTTCCGCTCTAAACACTATGGATGTCTTTTAAGTAGAAGTGAAACAATAACTTTTGTTTGTTTTAAGCCATGTAAATAGTAAAGAACACGTTAACGTTGTAAAGTGTTTATGTATAAAAAAAAAATTGTGTGTTTTAAAGATCTAAGTGTTACAAGTATGAACCCGGAGAAGGAAGACTTCGGTGGTGGTGGTGAGGAGATAACCGGCTCCAAACACAAAAACACCCACCATTAGTAAGGGTTCTTAAAATGAAAGAAAGTTAAAGAGATTTTCGGAGAAGTTACTTACCACAACAACAGTTGAAGGTTTCCCCGAGATGGTAGCCAAACTTCAAAAGCAAAGGTTGGGAATAAGAGGGTTTGCATTTACACATGAATAAAAGATATGTTAGAGGTTTCCAAAAAGAAAAGATAAGTAGGGAGATTTCAGAGAGTTTACATACCAAAACCAAAAATGACGGTTCTCCAAAGAAATCACCGAAACTCCTCGAATTCAAGATGGAAATGGAAGTATGAGGCTTGTAAGACAAAGAGAATAAGATTATGTGTTAGAAAACTCCAACAAAATGGATGAAAAGAGAGAAAAGTGAAGGATTTTAACAAGGAAAACTTACCGAAATTGATGGTTTTGTGAAGGACTCTTGAGAGATGAAGTTCTAAACTTCTTAGCTTGAATTCCTCTTCAAAACACTTGTGAAAATGCCCTCAATTCTCTGGAAAGTTTGAGAGAAAAGGAGACAAGTGTAAAGTGGAATTGTGTGATAAAAAGTGGTAAAATGTTTGATGTAAAAGTTTGATTTTGGAAAGAGAAATGGTCTAAACACATTTAGAGATCCACAATGGGATCAAACACACCCAAATAGGGCAATTTGCAGAAGAAATCACGTGCTAAAAGTTGTGGAATCTCAAGGTTTTCACCCAAAAAGCCGTTTTGGAAATAAGGTTTGATTATAAAGCTTACGTCTCGAGATACGAAGTAATAAAACACATAAAACCAGACTCAAATATACAAAACGTGAGTAAATATAAAGCGAAATGCAAGGGTCAAAATAATTGCGAATAAAAGAATAAATATCGGTAATGAAAAATACTTCAAAAAGACGGATTGTCACAACCTCCCCCAGTAAAAAGAATTTCGTCCTCGAAATGACTACTGAGCACTGCTGCTAGAAAAAAAAAGATGGGGATGCTTCCTCTGCATCTCATCCTCCCGCTCCCAAGTAAACTCAGCTCCAATCTTAGAGTTCCATCGGACCTTCACTATCGGAATCCGACTCTGCCGTAACCGTTTGATATCTCAGTCAACAATCTCCACCGGCTCCTCTATCACATGAAGCTGATCATCCAAACGTAGTTTCTCCAGTGGCATGATCAAGGACTCGTCAGCAAAGCACTTCTTGAGATGCGATATGTGAAATACGTTTTTCACACCGCACAACTCAGGTGGAAACTCAAGACGGTAAGCCACTGGGCCAACACGAGACAATACTCTGAAGGATCCTGAATAATACGAGCCTTCAAGCTCGACTAAATAGAAACCATCATAGCGCGAACTCTCACCGGTTTAACCTACTCCTTGCGACTCAACGCATCGGCTACAACATTCGCCTTACCCGGATGGCAGCGAATCTCACAATCATAATCGTTAAGCAACCCAGCCCACCGACGTTGCCTCATAATCAACATCTTTTGATCAAAGATGTGCTGTAACGACTTCTGATCGGTAAATACGGTGCACTTGGTACCGTAAAGATAGTGACGCCAGATCTTCAAAGCAAAAACTACTGCTCCCAACTCTAGATCGTGTGTCGTGAAATTCTGATCATGAATCTTCAACTGACGAGAAGCATAGGCAATCACTTTCCCATTATGTATCAGTACTCAACCGAGTCCCTTATGCGAAGCGTCGCAATATACCACAAAATTCTCGGTACCCTCGGGAAGACTCAATATAGGAGCATTACACAACCGCTTCTTCAGTAACTGAAAAGCCTCCTCCTGCTCTACACCCAAAACAAACTCCTCACTCTTCTGGGTCAATTTCGTCATAGGCGAGGCTATCTTCGAGAAATTCTAGATGAAACGACGATAGTAACCTGCCAAACCCAAGAATGAACGGATCTCGGTGGGTGTCTTCGGGGTGACCCAATCTCTGACGGCTTCAATCTTGGCAGGATCAACGAGAATACCCTTCTCGCTAACCACGTGGCCAAGAAACTGAACCTCAGATAACCAAAACTCGCACTTCGAGAACTTAGCGTAAAGTTGCTCCAGTCTAAGCAACTCCAACACTAATCTCAAGTGCTCCACGTGCTCCTCACGGCTACGAGAATATATAAGGATGTCGACGATGAAAATGATCACGAACTTGTCGAGGTAAGGACGACATATACGGTTCATCATGTCCATGAAATCTGCAGGCGCATTCGTGAGACCGAAAGGCATAACCAAGAACTCGAAATGGCCGTATCACGTCCTGAAGGCGGTTTTCGGAATGTCCTCCTCCTGCACTCTCAACTGATGATATCCGGATCGTAATTCAATCTTCGAAAAAAAGCATGAACCCTGAAGCTGGTCGAACAAATCATCTATACGCGGCAAAGGATACTGGTTCTTCACCGTCAGCTTATTCAACTCTCTGTAGTCTATACACAACCTCATGGAACCATCTTTCTTCTTCACGAAGAGTACCGGCGCGCCCCAAGGAAAGAAACTCGGTCTAACAAAGCCTTTATCCACCAACTCCTGAATCTGCTTCGATAGCTCTAACATCTCCGAAGGTGCCAACCTATAAGGAGCCTTCGCCACCGGCGCTGCTCCGGGAACCAAGTCTATACGAAACTCTACCTGTCTACTAGGGGGTAAACCAGGTAAGTCCTCTGGAAATACATCGGGAAAGTCACGAACCACCGGCTTCTCCTCAATCTTCTCCGCGGAGTCTCTCTTCACAAGGTGTGCAAGAAAGAGTGTGCAATCTCGTTTGATGTACTCCCAAACCTTCAAACACGAAACGATCTTAAGGCGTTTCCCCGCCTTATTCCCCTGAACTAACAACGGTCCACCAACTGATAACGGGATGCGAATCATCTTCTCGAAACATACGATCTCTGCACGGTGTGTCGCTAACCAATCCATACCAATAATAACGTCGAAGCTACCCAGCGTAATCGGAATCAAGTCGATAGGAAGGAGTGATCGTCGAAACTAAAACTACAGGCAGAAAGTACTTCAGTAGCGGGAAAAACTCACCATCGGCTAACTCTATCTCGAAGGAAGGCACTATCAGTCTAGAAGTACGAGCAATCACAGTCCTAAACTCATTGGATATAAAATTCTTCGAATGACGGACAAAAATCTGGAGTCGAACCTCTCGGAATTGCACTAGTAGGACAACCTCGTCTCGTCGACTTCTTTGCAGATAGGAGTTTTCTTCGGTTCCAACGCGAAAGAGACGTAAAAGAAGACGAAAATAAAGGAAGAGAAAAGGGAAGTGCCCAACACTAAGAGAATTAAGGTCAATCATTAAAATCAAAATAGAATAAATGCTGGTTGAACTTAGATAAGAAAAGTACCCGTAACGACGCGAGGATCCTGTTGAGCCTCCAAAGCTCCAATAACAAGTGCCCTACCACGAGGATCCAAATCGGACGATGTACTAGCACCAGCTGCAACCAACTCGGGACAATTGTTCCTAAGATGCTCGGCAGAACCACACTCGAAACATTTGCCCCTGTAGGACTTACAAAACCCAACTGTGTGTCCTAGCTTCTTACACTTAAAGCACTCCCAACAAGCCACTTCCTTGGCATGGTTGTTACCACACCGATCACATTGCTGATACGTACTCCGGGTATCTGGAGTCACCACCCGACGAGCATTCTGCCTCCTAGACTTCTTCCGCGATTTACCATGACGGGAGCTACCACTTCGTTTCTTTCCGGAATTCTGCTTAACTTCAACTGACGGTACCCCACCATCGCTACTTTGCACTGTGTTATCCCTGATCTGGGCGACAATAGTGGGCATCATAGCTGCCAACTGCTCGGCGATGAGCTGACCGATGTCTGTCGTCATATCCGTTTCCTCATCATTGACTTCCACACTCGGAGTCGCGTTACAAAATCTCGCGCTCGGACGACCATGTGTCGCTGACCATCTCGTCGTTGTAGTCTTCATAGGCGGCATCGTTCTAGATAAAAAAAAAATAAGAAAAGAAAGAACTCGATAAGCAAAATGTGTGCAACACGAAAAAATAGGGCCAAGTGCCAAAAATAACAAAAGCGAAAATAAGCACATAAAGAAAAATGGTGCACACATAGCAATCAGAGAAAATCGATTGTAAAGCCTACGGTCATAGTCCAAGTGATTTCCTTCATAAAATCACTCAGTTCGCTATAACCATTGACTTTGATATCAATTTCTGTCACACCCCGCTTAAAGCGGAAATACGAGGTGTTCCAGTTAAAGATACCAAGAGTCAAGGATTACAACATTACAACAAATAAACAGAACATCAAATAATATAAATCATGCCACAAGGTTTACAAAATACAATACAAAGTCAAATGTAATACGAAGTCGAATACAAATACAAATCGAATGTCACAAATCGGATCATAAAGGAATTACATCGAACATAACGAATTCCAAGTACACAAAATAAATGATCCAAAATAAGCATGGCATGATCAAACAAATCCTCAAACTCCTGAAAAAGCGTTAAAAACGACATCAACACATGTTGGTGAATTATTCGCAATATTTAAGTAAAAGTTGACCCACTAAAAGATTTAATAAGCATGACAAGTCTCAATATAGCATATCTTGATTTATAACCAAAGTGCGAGTATAATACCTAGATTAATCATACACTGAACCTGACCACACCAAATCCCCTAACCTAAGGCGATGTCAAACCAAAGGTAACAATAACAAACGGCCATAACATCCACTCATAGGGACGGCCTATCGAGCAATGAGGGTTAGGTCAAACCCATGTAGATCTATATATATGTAAAACCGTGGGCACAAAGCTTAACAAGTGTATAAGGGGGGCTTACCCAAGCCTAATGAACATCTAATCTAAGGTGATACTAATCCACTAGGTAAACAAGATATACATACATGCGACAATTTAAAATACGCTTTCCAGCCCAAAAATAGTAAGAGAATAGGGCTACGAATAACTCACAAGATAAGCTCAGCAAAGTATCGGGTAAAAATCAATATGAAGTTAACACTCTGCCGCCTAAGTGCCCTAAAACAAATACAACATAGTCTAAGTATCTCTATAAATACCAACGGTTTAGCCTTGTCGGTTAAGCTTAAATATAAGGTTTTATTAAAGTATTCCAACGATTTCCAAGTCGAGTCGTGATGACGGATCAAAGTGACGATGTTCCGCGCCTGATAAGGACGATAGGAAAGATATCGATAATTCACGTCATAATTGACTATTAGAAAGGAATGATATTCCGAGCCGAAAATGACTAACAGGAATATCGGTTGAATGGAATACTGTTACCAAAGTTTTATTGAGATCGACCAAGGTCAACGTCAAAGATGTTGACTTGGTCAAATTCAAAGATGTTGACGTGGTCAAAGTCAAAGATGTTGACTTGGTCAAAGTCAACAATTTTAAAGGAAAGTCAAAGTCAACAGAAAATTCAAACTTTGACATTTTGAGAGTTAAAAATGCTTTTATTTCAAAATAGTGGAGTAAAGTGATTTAAAACGGTTTCAAACGATTTTTTCGTAAAAAGATAAGTAAACGTTCGTTTTAAATGATTTTTTTGTAACGTTTATGATAGCGATGACGTCTTTGAGTCCAAAGACGTTGTTTTAACATTATATAATACTTTTATATGTATTAGGTTACTTATATAAGTGTTTAGAGTTATTAAAAATGATAAAACGCGATCTGAGGTTTGGTTGTCGGCGCACCACAAAGCAAATGTGTCGCAACAGTTTTGAGAAAAAAACAAATTTTCGAGGAACAGACCCCCGGCGCGTCGCACCAAGTTTTGGTGCTGCGCACTGGGCACTTTTCCAGACTTATGAATTTTACGTTTAGTCGAATTCTGATTCGTTTGACGTTTTATGGAAAAAAGGTAAACTGTCCGAAAGTTAAATTAAGTTCAAATAACATTTACCAAGCTTTATATATATATGTATGTGTGTAATTTTACATACTAATATAGTAAATATGTTAATTTCGGTTAAACTCACATTTTAACATATTTAAGTCCAAATCTCCAAAAATAATAAGTGTTGGTCTAATATATATTTACCTAACCATTTTTTTAAGGCTTAAACCGAAAAGACTAAGAAAGATAATATTGAAAAGAGAGATTAAAGATAATAACGTGTTTACCGATTTCACCCGCAAGAATACTACAAACTTGAGAAAAGTATGAACCCGGAGAAGGAAGACTTCGGTGGTGGTGGTGAGGAGATAACCTGCTCCAAACACAAAAACACCCACCATTAGTAAGGGTTCTTAAAATGAAAGAAAGTTAAATAGATTTTCGGAGAAGTTACTTACCACAACAAAAGTTGAAGGTTTCCCCGAGATGGTAGCCAAACTTCAAAAGCAAACGTTGGGACTAAGAGGGTTTCCATTTACACATGAATAAAAGATATGTTAAAGGTTTCCAAAAAGAAAAGATAAGTAGGGAGATTTCGGAGAGTTTACATACCAAAACCAAAAATGACGGTTCTCCAAAGAAATCACCGAAACTCCTCGACTTCAAGATGGAAATGGAAGTATGAGGCTTGTAAGACAAAGAGAATAAGATTATGTGTTAGAAAACTCCAACAAAATGGATGAAAAGAGAGAAAAAGTGAAGGATTTTAACAAGGAAAACTTACCGAAATTGATGGTTTTGTGAAGGACTCTTGAGAGATGAAGTTGTAAACTTCTTAGCTTGAATTCCTCTTCAAAACACTTGTGAAAATGCCCTCTATTCTCTGGAAAGTTTGAGAGAAAAGGAGACAAGTGTGAAGTGGAATTGTGTGATAAAAAGTGGTAAAATGTTTGATGTAAAAGTTTGATTTTGGAAAGAGAAATGGTCTAAACACATTTAGAGATCCACAATGGGATCAAACACAACCAAATAGGGCAATTTGCAGAAGAAATCACGTGCTAAAAGTTGTGGAATCTCAAGGTTTTGACCCAAAAAGCCGTTTTGGAAATTAGCTGATTTTGGGGGCAGTGCGACACACCATATTACCAGTGCGGCGCACCGGGGCCAAAAATGGAAATTTTCGTTAACTCCCCGTTAAAGGATTGGATTTGTAACAGATTCCGTTAGTTCCCCGTTAAAGACTAACTTTGTAATAGATTAAGTTAGAGGACTAACTTTGTAATGAAATTTTGAAATATAATTTTCTTAACCGACGATTACGGCGTAAACACCCTACTTTAATAACATGAGAATACTAACTATTCGGCACTTATACGATTATAAAGCTTACGTCTCGAGAGACGAAGTAATAAAACACATAAAACCCGACTCAAATATACAAAGCGTGAGTAAATATAAAGCGAAATGAAAGTGTGACAATCCGTCTTTCCGAGGTATATTTACTTTACTGATTATTATTCTTTTTATTCGCAATGATTTGGACCCTTGCATTTCGCTTTATATTTACTCACGTCTTGTATATTTGAGTCGGGTTTTATGTGTTTTATTACTTCGTCTCTCGAGACATAAGCTTTATAATCGTCTAAGTGCCGAATAGTTAGTTTTCTCGTGTTATTAAAGTAGGGTGTTTACGCCGTAATCGTCGGTTAAGAAAATTATATTTCAAAATTTCATTACAAAGTTAGTCCTCTAACTTAACCTATTACAAAGTTAGTCATCTAACTTAATCTATTACAAAGTTAGTCCTCTATCGGTAACTAACGGTAAATCTTTTACAAATTTGGTCCTTTTTAACCAAAAAGTTACTTTTCTCTTTGTCAATGCCTAGGGAACATGTATAACCTTGTAAATATCATTTTCCCTGCATTCTTTTGATTTCACAACTAGGCCCCCTTTCATTTTTCACTTCCTTTTACCTTCTACAACATCACACATCAAGAAATACATCAAAGTCACTCATCTCTCTCTCTAAATCGTTTTTCTCTCCATCTCTCTCTACCCTATCTCATTTAGAAACTCCCTGGAAGTGAAACAACTCAGAATCATCAAGCTTTGAAGCCAAAAATTGAGTTTCATCACCATATTTCGGTTTGGAGTCTTTAACGAGCAAACTCGGTTTCGGGACTTTTCACACGGGTTAACCACCAAAAAACCCTTTGTAAGTATGTTATTATAACACCCTTAAAACCCCTTGAATCCATGCTAAGCGTATCTAACAAAAAACCCGTTTTTTTTCTTATTCTCGACCAGGTCGCGTTCTACCCGAGCTGGGCCACTTTTACCCGGTGACGGGGCTGTTTGCTCGGACACGAGACCGAGCTGGGTCACTTTTACCCGGTGACGGGGCGGTTTTCTCGGACACAAGACCTACCTGGGCCACTTTTACCCGGTGACGGGGCTGTTTGCTCGGACACGAGACAGAGCTGGGTCACTTTTACCCGGTGACGGGGCTGCTTGTCCGGACACCATCCAGGTCAGTTTCCTAGACAACTCGTTTTTCTACCGTTTCGACTTTCGTTTTCGTTTTTCTTTCACCCCGTTGACCCGTTAACCTTCATTTTTCTTGGTTTATCTACGTTTTCAGGAGTTTTAACTTGTCGGAAATTTTCGGATTTTTCGGAGATCGTGTAGATTGTGCGGAGGACGTCGGTAGTACTCGTTTTTCCTTAAACTCTTAATATCTCGTTTTCTTGAGGTAATATTTATATTTCTGAACTCACCATATTTATCGTAATTAAAAAGCGAAATTATTGGACATTATTAATGTTGACCATACTCTGACATTACGTAAAAATCGGTTAAATATAACGTTAATTATGCCGAAAATAATGTTTAAATGGTTAAAATTATAAAGTAAAACTTTTATAAAAATTCTCATAACTTTATATTCTGTAATAAAGTATAAAAATATATAAAAGTGAACTTGTAATATTTATTTGACATTTTTAGCTATTTATTTAAACTTATAACGTATTTAAAACGTTAAAACGTTAAAATCAATTTAAAATGCGAAATAAATATAAAATCTTGACATCTCAGTTTATGGGACATAAAAATGTATAGATTTTACTAAAATAATTTTATTAAAATTATCGGAACGTTTTTCGTAATTATTATGTATTTTTTGACTAAAAAGACGTTATATAAACACGTTAAAACACATATAAGTATATTTCTATATGTAAAAATAGTAACTATTAACAAATATACTTTTTTGGACTCAAAAACGTAATCGCTATCATAAACATAATATTTATTATTATTATGCTCAATAAACGTATATATTTTTGATAAATATACTTTTCTCAAAAATGCGATCGTAATCTCAAATGATGATAAATATTGTATTTGTTTCGTTAAACTCTTTTAAAATCGTACTCAAATTATTTTCATTCAAAATATTTTAACTCTTAAATTGTCAAAGATTGACTTTTACGTTGACTTTGACTTTCCTTCAAAATTGTTGACTTTGACTTGACTAAGTCAACATCTTTAATTTTGACTTTCCTACAAATTGTTGACTTTGACTTAGACCAAGTCAACATCTTTGACTTTGACCAAGTCAACATTTTGACGTTGACTTTGGTCGATCTCAATAAAACTTTGGTAACAGTATTCCTTTCAACCGATATTCCTGGTAGTCAATCTTCGGCTCGGAATATTATTCCTTTCTAATAGTCAATTACGACGTGAATTATCGATATCTTCCTATCGTCCTTATCGGCGCAGAACATCGTCACTTTGATCCGTCATCACGGCACGACTTGGAGATCGTTGGAATACTTTAATAAATCTTAAACATTAAACTTAACCGACAAGGCTAAACCGTACTGTATTTATTGAGATACTTAGACTATGTTGTATTGTTTTAGGGCACTTAGGCGGCGGAGTGTTAGCTCCATATTGATTATTTACCCGATACCTTGCCGAGCTTATCTTGTGAGTTATTCGTAGCCCCTTTTCTCTTACTATTTTGGGCTGGAAAGCGTATTTGAAATTATATTATGATGTATATCTTGTTGCCTAGTGTATTAGTATCACCTTAGATTAAGATGCTTCTTAGGCTTTGGTAAGCCCCCCTTTTACACTTGTTAGCTTTTGCCCACGGTTGCATATATATAGATCTATATGGGTTTGACCCACCCTCATTGCTCGATAGGGCGTACCTATGAGTGGATGTTATGGCCGTATGATTGTTTGTTGCCTTTGGTATAGCATCGCCTTAGGTTAGGGGATTGGTGGTCAGGTTCAGTGTATGTTTAATCTTTGGTATCTATACTCACACTAGGGTTATAAATGAAGATATGCTTTTGAAACTTAATTTGATTATTAAATCTTTTATTGGGTCAACTTTTATTTAATATTGCGAATAATTCACCAACATTGTGTTGATGTCGTTTTAACGCTTTTACAGGAGTTTGAGGATTTTAGTTGATCATGCCTTGCACATTTTGGGATCATATATTTGTTGTATTTGGAATTCGTTTTGCTTGATGTAATTCCTGTATGATCCGCGTATTGACATTTGTATTGTATTTTATATTTGACATTCAGTTATTTTGACTATGTATTGTATTTGTAAACTTTGAGGCATGATTAATATGATTCGATGTTTTGTTTATGGTTGTATGTTGTAATCCTTGACTCTTGATATCTTTAACTGGAACGCTCCGTGTTTCCGCTCTAAGCGGGGTGTGACAGAAAGGGTCAAAATAATTGCGAATAAAAGAATAAATATCGGTAATGAAAAATAATTCAAAAAGACGGATTGTCACAAATATTGACTCTTTCGAGCATTCATAGTCAGGTTTGATCAGGTTTAGGATATTTGGCTAGCTTGTGTGGCCTCTAGAAGACTGATAGGTTTGTCTTGTTTTTGTTTCTCTTTCTGCAGAAATTTTACTTCGATACTCTATTTTACTTTTGGAAATATTTTTTGGGCTTGTTGTATGTTTACCTGACTTGGGGGGCTATTATATTATTTTCGTACTTTGTGTATTTCTCGTTTAGACTGGCTCAATATGTCACAAGCTCTAGCTTGAGCATGACGACGTTATGACACTTCAATTTTACTTTGCATTTAATAGTATTTTCTATTTACCCAACCAACATGTTACGACGAACGTCAATCAGTCATACCTTACATTTTCGTCGATTGTGGGTGTGGCAAGAGGGAATAAACCCATGGACAGACCTCCCATATTTTAATTTATTTGGAGGGAATAATCCCATCTCGTCTTCTCCATTTTTTTGGGTTCCGAGAGTCAAAAGCTTTTTCAACACCCATCTTTTGGACCAATACTAATTCCGATAGTAAATAAACTTTATTATACAATATAAATATAATCATATCACATTCTTACATAACTTGTTCAACACAATGTTGTGTTTTTAATCAAACAAATTTGACATCGAACTTAAATTACACAAATATGTATATATTGGTGTCTATGACGGGTGTTAGTCTTTGCTTTCAAAAATAATAATAAAAATATATATAACAATAAAATCTTTGAAATTGTCCATCATAGGATCCATTCTTGTTTTCACATATGGTGATATTCGATTTGAAAAAAGTATGAAGGCGCAAGGCTAATAGAAACAAAGGTGCTTAGGATGAAAAGCAAGTCAAATATCAAGCCAATACAAGCAACATTCTGTTCATACCATCTTGTAGGCTTTGTTTTTCGAATTCTAGTTAAGCAAACATCAATTGTGTTAACCCTCATATGTTTACCTGAAAGATGGTAACTTATCTGGTCTAAACTGACATTGCGTTATGTGTACGTCCCATGAAAGCTAGTGATCGCTGGGAAGTCTTCGACAGATGACATTGAATTATGTTAACTATGTTTTCTTGTAATATAAACTACGACATTGTATATCTAATTTGATTGCATGAATCATCAATGATTGGACAAAAATGAGCAACTATCACGAGATATAAAAAAATTCCAAAGGTCCTACCATGTTAACCTTATCACATATCTAATATACTATATTTGACTCATTTTGAGGTTTGAAAAATCTTAAAACTTTCTAATAAGTATATCCCTGTTAAAAGTCGCAGCAAGCATTAAAAAAAAGTGTAAACTCATATTTGTGGACTAAAAGCTCAATAAACATAACCATTCGGGTTCATCAAGAACAAACCAATCGAAAAGCTTTCGCCGTAGGCTTGTCTGTTGATGTGTTCCATCTATCCAATGACTCATGCTTCTTCATATGAATGTTACATGCTATCAACCTTCCTTACATGTAAACCGCGATACCCACTATCAACCTCCGTTGAGACAACTTACATTCGCCACTAATACTACTATAGCCGTACATGAAACCACCGCCTCTATTAATTAGCCTTTAAACAAATATAAGCACCACCACTCTTTGCCAACATATATAGATCATGGTAACAGCAGAACCCACTCGCTAATCCTGCTCCTAGTGGTTGGCACCATACTTGACTGGTAACTCAGGCAAACAAGTAACCTATGGTGTGTTGCCTAGACGACATAATTTAAACCCATGTATCTTTGGTCAGCTTGAGTTGTATTTTATTTATAAATGATTGAATAGGTCAAAATAACCCGGAGCCTATATAAATGCTTACAACAACATAAACTGATTTCATGAAGAAAATCATTAACAGTGATATAATTTAGAAAAGCAAAGACACACACCCATTGCACACCACAAGTATATACAATTTAATCCCATCCAGGACTTGAACTAGCAATCTACAAGTTAAGGGGTCACGACGATACTGCTATCTAGAACAAAGACAAGAGATTGAAGCGGGCGGGAATTGTACCCCACTCTTCTTTTGAGAATGACAATTGTTCACCACTTTTGACGACCCCTACGGGATTATTAGTACTAATGAAATGCTAAATATGAACAAAAATATATGTGGGTCAACACAACCCACCAGATTTAATTTTGTGCCACCTATAGTTTGACCAGATGGATGTGCAGTGGTGAACCAATGTAATTAAGATATGTTCAAGAAAGTATAGTTAAGATGGATGAACGGTTGATATAACAGTTCAATAGGAACCTTCTTCCTTCTTTCACCGTACAATAATTTACCACGATTCCATCTTTTTTCTCACCTCATATCTTAGACTAAGTGTTGGTCTTTGACATTCGGACGTAAAAAAAACCCAGAGAAAAAAGATGGAAGAAATGGACCCAATGTTAATGGTATCCATGCAAAAAACTATATGCTGCACCCTTTTTTTCACATATTTTGTTTTATCGGGTATATTTTTAAAGCTCGAATCTCTTTGTGGCCCTGAATGGTCAAAAGTTTTTCAGACCAGTCAACCCAGAATCCACACATTTCATTCTAGCTTTCCAAAAGTTCATCTTTCACTCGTGCAAGACTACCCAGTGCGCACCCATGATAGCAACACAACAAAAGGATATATATCTAAAACCTGGACTTGATTTTTAACTAACACGATTACTGAGTTTTTAATATATTTCGCTAATTATATAGTATGCTAATGCTTGTTCTTGTTATAATAAGAAACGGACATCTTTTAACAGTCTAATTAGATCTCAGTTTCTTGTTATAACAGAACAAGCATTAGCATACTATAGAATTCACGAAATATATTAAAAACTCAGTAATCGTGTTAACAGCCTAGCTAGTTATCATAACTATCGTATCACATATGGCAGATAGTTTGGATAGGGCCTAAAACTGGTTCCTTTATCTTCTATGTTTCTTGTACTCCATTTGTTGTCACGGTTCCTTAAGATATATGTGTTGGAGCATTATTGTCTGTATTTGTATTCATTTGAACGTGTCGTAGAGTTAGTATGTAATTAGATCGAGTTGTAAAGTCCAAACGCATTTACGAACAAGTTACGTTCGAGTAATTGAGTTACACTCACGTAACTCATGAGTTACGCACGTAACTTGAAGAGTTACGCACGTAACTCTCTTCCAAAGAGTTACGTGAGCGTAACTCTTCTAGGGTTTCGGGCCGACTATAAATAGCAGCCTCGAAATCATAAATGCGGGTGGTTGAACATTGTCAGAGCTGTCAAATCAAGCATAGTTACGTGAGCTAGGGTTTGGGTCACGTAACTCTTTGTTTTTGAGTGTTAAAGTCTTGTAATCGATTGTAGAGATACTATTCGTGATTGTTATCAATCACGTAAGCTTAATAGTATTAATTTTTTGATTATATCATCTGTTCTTCACCGTTTACTTAGTCAAACTAGTTATTCCGCAATTAGTTTGTTATAGGATTCAAAGGAGGTCCGAAATAGGCGACCAACAAGTGGTATCAGAGCCTCTATACTTGCATATAGAGGTCTTTGAATCTGTTTGGTGAAGATTTTGGCTGATTTGGGTTAGATCTAAGATTTGAAGAAAGTGTACTTTATTTCGGATTTTGTAGATCTAGGTCATTCTAGCCGGAGTTTGGAGCTGAGGTTCAGATATTACGTCTACAATAGGTAGTATTAGATATCTGCAGAAGATGGGCACCTAGTTTTGAGTATTTCTCCGTTTACGGCCGTTTTTGTGAAGTTTTTGCTGCTGTCACGAAATTGTCACGTAATTGAGGTTTCTGCACGTAATAGTCACGTAAGTAAGCTTCTAGATCACGTAAGTTACAAGTTACGCTCACGAAATTCTCTATTTCGTGCACGTAATTGGTTATTTCGTGCACGTAACTGGTGTTCTGAAATCGTTCGTTTACTCATTTTACAAGCCGTTACTCTGCCCGGTTTTCGTTGGAAAGGCTAGGTGGGTGTTAGGTTAGATTTCTGGGTATTCGTAAGCTGCAGATTTTGGGAATTTGTGTGAATTAGTGATGGCTTTAGCTACGAATTCTAATTCGTTCAACATGGAGACAAGCCGTAACCCTCAACTTCCTCCTTTATACAACCCGAACCGTAGTGTAGAGGACTGGATGATGAGTTTCAAGACGTATGTAGCGTGTACTGATCCGGGTATATGGGGTCCTATTATTACGAAGTATGAAGCTCCATTCGATGTCAACGCAAACAACGGAGTGAAACCCTATCGGGCTGCATCTACTTATACTGACGATGAGAAAGCTCCGTTTCTCAAAAATCAGAAAGCATTGGGTACAATCCAGTTCTGTCTGACCGATGAAATGAGAGCTATTTTCCGGATGATCGATAATCCTCACGATCTCTGGAACGCCATCGCGAAGAGATATGGAGGAACGGAGGAAATGAAAGAAGTCAAAGCTGATTTGTTGAGGCGACAATTTGATAACTTCAAATGCGGAGAGAATGAAACTCTAGATATGCTTATCTCGAGATTTAGTCGATTGATGAATGATCTTTCCGAATTAAAAGTTGAGTTCAGCAAGATCCAGACAAACTTACGTTTCTTGGATAGTCTTCCGGCACACTGGGAGTTTCGTGTGCTTCTTTTGAAAGACAAACCCGAGTTAAGAGATTATAGCTTTGAGGATCTCATTGACAAACTTCGTATAGCCAATCTGCAAATGCAAGAAAAGGCTTATAGCAGCAATACGTTTGCTCAGAAAGTTCTTCGGGAAAATGCGGGAGTTGCTTTCCTCTCGGATACCTCATCCCAAGTACCTTCGTCCTCAAGCTTCTTACCTCCGACTCTCAGCTTTCCGAATGTTCAAGAGAGTCCTCCCGTATCGAGATCAACCGATTCATTATGTCCTTCATGTTCTGCGTGTAGAACTTGCTCTTCGAGACGGGAGATGAATACGGCATTTGCGGCTCCCTTCCTAATGCCACAAGGGAGAGGAAAGGAAACGGGATTTAACGCCTCTAGTTCCCAGAATGTAGAGGCTGATCGTCTACAATCGTGCTTCGTAGCTGCATACAACGATTTGATCGATGGCAGGATTGCTTGCTCTTCTCTCAACGAGGAAGACTATGAGCAGGTTCATCCCGATGATTTGGATGAAATGGATATTCGATGGAGTATGGCTATGCTGACGAAGCGGATTAAAGGGTTTCTAAATCGCACGGGAAAGAAGTTTGTTGGTGGCGATAGAAAAAGTGGGATGGGCTTCGATAAGTCGAGAGTAAAGTGTTTTAAATGCAATAATTACGGACACTTTGCTCGAGAATGTGGTCAACACTCTCGTGAAGACACTCGACATGACCATGGAGAAAGATATGGTCTATCAACAAGGAGGATATCAGGGTCCTGCATCGAGGAATCTCCGAATTCAAGATGTAGAGAAGGATGCTAGTGCGCTCATAGCTGTGGATAATCGGGTAGATTGGAATGCATATGAGGATATCGCACCAAGGATGGATCACCTTGCTCTAATGGCCTCTACTGATGCTCCTAAATCTGAGGTAGATTTCGATCCCTTCACTCCTGTATGTACTAACTGCTGTGAGCTAGAGGCCAAGCTCACTGTATGGAGTACCTCTGCTAGAGAGTTAAGTACCGAGGCTAATAATTTCAGATTAAAAAATGATTCCTTGTCAAAAGAAAACAGAACGCTAACTGCTTTTAAAAAGGAAAAACAAGTCGAAATTTCTGATCTTAAAATAATAATTGGTCGACATGTTTCAAAAATCCAAGAGTATTCTGATGCTCTTGCAGATGAAAAATTAAACTCGGCCAAGAAACAAAACGAAATTGACATTTTGCAGGGAAAGTTAGCCTCCATCTCAAAAGAAATCATGAATCAGTTGATCGAGTGGCAACGGACGAACACCAAAGATAAAAGTGGACTGGGGTATACTAGTATGCCTCCTCCAATGAATTTCACCCCAGTCCCGGTCGATGGTTCGTCCGTACAGGTTTCTCAATCCTCTTCTTTGACCCCTGAAGCTCCAAAAGCTGCAGAAACTGGTCCAGAAGCAAGTGTCAGTAAAAATGAGTCTAAAGTCATTTTAAAATGTCCAGACCTTAAATCCAAAGACTTGACTGACCTAAAAGACGTCCAATTAACTGAATACCAAGAGAGTCTTTTTGAGAAAGTTATTCAACGCCTTGAAAGCCGTCTTATTACTAAGATGGACAAGAAGTTTGAAAAATTTCAAGAGCGTGAAGAGAAAAGGATTTTTAAGCAGTCTGAGTCAAAGTCTAAGTCAAAGGGTAAGGAGAAAGTTGAAGAAACCAAACCTATTCTCACCGTCCAAACCCCGATGACTAAGATCTTCACTAAGGGAGTGGCTTCTTCTTCTAAGCCTACAAGTTTCTCTCCTAAAGTGTCTAAAGCTAAATCAACCAAGGTAATACCACCACGAAACGACAATCAAAAGAAGATTCCAACTTCTCAGGTTCCCGAGGTTAATTCAACTGACCCTCGAACCTGCTATTATTGTCGATGTGAGGGACACATTGCCAAGGTTTGTCCTCGTTTGAAAAGCTTAATTTTGAAACGTAAAGAGTCAAGAACAACTTCAAACGTTAAGTCTGTTCCTCAAAGGAAGAATCAACCAAACAAACCAAAGGTTGATTCTCCTTCAGTCAAGGTCAAAACCGATCCAAAATCGAAATTGACTGAGACTGTTAAAGATGATAAAGAGTCGCTCGAACATAAGGATGACACATCAACAACTACTGATTATCAGAAAGACCATAAGTTGGTTGATGTGATCATTACCGATGAAAGTGGGAGACCCAAGTCGGTTAAGGCTTGGGTCCCCGTTACAAACTAACCTTTCTTCTAAGATGTGTAGGAACGACCAAAGTGAACTGTAGATAATACGTAGTATGTCATCAGTGGTTTTTCAGGGCACACGACAGGCAACATCTCCCTTCTTACGGGTTTCTTACCTATAGATGGGGTATCGTTGTATTCGCTGGAGATAAGGGTAGTACAATTACGGGTCAGTTTTGAGAAAGTTTTCCTCTGCTTAGCAGTGTAAAGGAACATGAAGGATCACGTGAGCCTACATACGATCAATCGATCATATGCCTTCTTCGTTATGACGAAAAACAGGTATCATCTCTTATTTGAGTGTAAAGTTTTTGAAAAACACGGGTTTTTCACATCTAGTGATAGTGTAAAGGGGAAAATCACTTAAATAAGTTTAAAGATTAAAATTAAACGGAAAACAAACGTTTTAAGAAATTGTCGCACAACACATAAAGTGTCACACATCACATAAAGTGTCACACAACATTGAAACTGTTGCGCAACACTTGATGGATGTTACGTACCGTAACAAGTGTTACGGTAGCGCAACAGTTGAGGGGGAGGTATAACAACCTCTTTTTCTCACAAAAACGTTTTTTTTGTAAGTTTAAAGAAATACCTCTCAAGTGAGTTTAAAGATTTCCTTCTCAACCGAGAAGGTAAGTTTTCTTACCTAATTTGGTAAGTTTAAAGCGTTTAGACTTCGCAACATATAACAGTTGCGAACTCGAACAAAAACCGTTTTGCTTAAATGCAAAACTCTTTTCAAAAGAGTCTAAAGTTTTGAAACTCATCGAGTCTAAAGCTAAATAATCTCGGATGAGTCTAAAGTTTTGAAATCTCATTGAGTAAAAGATTAAATAATCTCAATTGAGTATAAAGCGTCCAAAATGATAAAAACCTAAATTTTTGATCGTGACTTCGAAACTTTTCTTTTTAAGTTTTTAGTACGTGTATAGTTATAACAATAATAAAATTAAGAAAAACATAAAAAGAGGGGGAGAAAGTTTGTGAAAACCTTAGGAAATGATAGTACATCGTGGATTTTAAACTTAGAATCATAAGTGTTTGTTCGATGTATTAGTAGGTACGGCCAATATCATATAAACAATTTTCCGAACCTGTTTCTAATGGGTAACACGGTTAAGTTTGTTCATCTCAGTGATAAGCTGAAAACTTTCGGTGTGCCTGGAATCTGTCACCATAGGATTATATATATATAAATAAGTATCTGAGAGTAATAGAAAAAGCGAGGAAAAGAAAAATTGAGAGAAAATAAAAAAAAATATAATAAATCGTTTTTTTCTAAAACTCAAAGAGTTTTTTTTTTATTAATAACTCCTAAACACCTTGAGGCGCCCCTGGATTCTATAAGGTTGCGAAATCATAGTTTCCGTGCGGTTAGTATAAAGGTTGAGGAGTTAAGTAAAACTCGTATCCTTGAGGCGCTCCTGGATTCTATAAGGTTGCGAAATCATAGTTTCCTTGCAGTTAGTATAAAGGGGAGAGTAGAGTCAAATAAGAATTCCATAACTCTTGATGCTTACTTGATAAACGGCAAAGACAGAGGGAGGAGTTCACGAGTCTATAAAAGCTTTTTAAGCTCAAAAAAAATTAAAAAAATAAATTAAAAAAAAAAAAAAAAAAAAAAAAAAAGCGAAGCTTCTTTAATTTTGAAAAATGCACAAGTGCTTAAACTTTATACTATAAGTATGCATTTTCAATACTTAGAGTAGTTAATAAAATAGGAATAAGGTGACGGGTTTCCTAAATAAATACTGGAAGTTTGATGACGCTTTGAGGGAAGTTCGGATTTAGTTAAGTGTAAATATAAGTGGGATCCATATAAACAGTTGTAATCTAAATAATCGGAAGATTTTTTATATGATATCTATGTTGTATTTAAGAGGACAAATATACTAATAATCGGCTGATTCTTGTGATTCGACTTCTGCGATATGATCCTAAAAGCAAACTAATCCCTATCCAAAAAGATTTGCCCTTTTGTAGGTTGCTAAAGTAGTGTGAATAGCTTATAGTTAAAAACCACAAAAAGAGTTTCGGTTTTAGGTTAAGAAAACAAACAAAAATCAAAAATATTTTATTTCTATGTTTATTTTCTTCGTTGTCACGTATCGTTCATGGTTAAAAGGTTTTATCACGTGTTTTCTGAAAAATGAGAAATTTTGTCAGTTTAAAGAACAAAACACGTATTTGGTCAGTTTGTCTTTGTAAGCCAGGTTTTACAAAGTTAAGGATCGGATCTTGAAGAGTCTAGCACTTCTTGGAAGTCAAGGACTCGAAGCTGATATTCATGGAGCCGCGTTGCTTAATGATGAAGATTAGTTGTGAGAAAGATTCGCAAGTTAACGGTTGCAAACTTTACACCGTACAAGTCTCTATGAAGTTTAAAGGACCAACTCTCGATCTCTCGACACCAAAAGTTCAAGACAATTTTGAAGAATACAAGCTACATCCAAGGGGGAGTTTGTTGGAGCATTATTGTCTGTATTTGTATTCATTTGAACGTGTCGTAGAGTTAGTATGTAATTAGATCGAGTTGTAAAGTCCAAACGCATTTACGAACAAGTTACGTTCGAGTAATTGAGTTACACTCACGTAACTCATGAGTTACGCACGTAACTTGAAGAGTTACGCACGTAACTCTCTTCCAAAGAGTTACGTGAGCGTAACTCTTCTAGGGTTTCGGGCCGACTATAAATAGCAGCCTCGAAATCATAAATGCGGGTTGTTGAACATTGTCAGAGCTGTCAAATCAAGGAGAGTTACGTGAGCTAGGTCTAAGGTCACGTAATTAGTGTTCTTGTGTGTTAAAGTCTTGTAATCGAAGTGTTTAGGTTCTATTCGTGTTTGTAAACATTCACGTAAGCTTAATAGAATCAATCCTTTGATTATATCTCTTGTTCTTCACCGTTTTCATACATATACTAGTTATTCCGCAATTAGTTGTTGTAGGATTCAAAGGAGGTCCGAGAATAGGCGACCAACAATATGGATCTATAATTAAGTCTACGGTTTTTTCTTTTTTTTGTACCTAAGACCAAACATTATGATGACATATATTGACTGACCAATTGAAATCCTTTTTTTATTCCACAAAAAAAGTTAACATGTTCTCTACTTTAACACCCAAATTATCAATCAGAATATATTCATCTCAGATTCATAAATAAAGGTAACTGGTTTTGATCATGGTAAGGCTCCCATCCACAAAATAAGAAGATTTAATAATGACGTACCTAATTGTAAATACGGTTACTCCCGTTAATCACCAATTAATCAAGGAGTAAATGGAATTGCAATATATCATTACCGTAAGGCCGGAATCCGTCGCCCAATAGACAAAAAAACTCTAAAGGTCTAGAAGGCCTCATAGGCTGCAAGCAATAATTTTAGAACAAGATTGGTTGCTAGCCTGATACATATAAATACAGGTTGCGAATCGCACCATCTTCTAGGTGTAGTTTCTGAGTCGCAAAGCCACTGATTGCGGCTGCTAAATACACCTAGCATTAAAGTCTGTGAATCATATATTAACACAGTCTACAGACATACACAAGCCACTCGTACAACCCGACATCTGAAGTTGCATACACGATTTGCATGACAACATTCTATTGGCTCGTCTAGATCTAGCATATTAGGATATGCTACAGTGCTACACTCGTACTGGTGGAAACTATTCAAACGCGTGAAGTGTCAGTGTGACACGTAGCAACGTGGTCATACCTCAAAAAAAATTGTGTAAGAAAATGAAAAATAAAAGAACTCCTTTTATGTTACTATAGTGTATATCCTAGCATGCAATCCCGGATACGCCACTACATATATACATGTGTGCGTGCATGCTATCCTATGTAATGTAACAGCCAATTAAATTATAGTTCATGGAGTATGGAATATATTGCAATCATATAGAAGCATAAAGAAGAGAATAATATTCTCTACCAAATGCGACAGAGATGTAGTGTACGTATTTTCTCGTAATGGGGCATATGCAATGAAGATTCGAGATGAAGACTGAACTATGCACATGTACACTACAGTATAACGAGGATAAGAATCATTTGTTTTCGATCAATGTACTACTCTTCTCGTAGTTCAATAATGTTATAAATACCTTACACATTCTACCATTTCTTCCTCAAGTACTCTCAACTTCTCGTTTAAAATATACAAAGAAATTCTGATTAGTGATATCGAAGGTGATAGAAAATGGATTCTTCAGAGACACAGAGGTAGTTAGCATAAAACATAATCGCAATATTATGTTATAAAAAACAATTCAATACATATGTTCTTTATCTTAATTAAATCATGTGGTTATCTTGACTAGGAACAAGTGTGCAGCATGCTATAGGCAGTTTAACAAGAAAGAGCATCTGGTGGAACACATGAGGATCTCATATCACTCGGTTCATGAACCCATGTGTGGAATTTGTTGGAAACGTTGTCGCTCATTTGAATCTCTTCGTGATCATCTTATAGGTACTATAAATATGTAAATTCTACATATACGTTGATGGAGATGCATGTAATATGTATATAAATTGATTGCTTATTTGATTTCGATTTCTTAGGACCATTACCAAAGGCTGAATGCGAAAGGGTCTTTAGAGACCGAGGATGCACCATTTGCTTAAACATCCTTAGTAGCCCAAATGCTCTCAGGGTTCACCAAGATAGGTGCCAACTATCTCGTGGAAATAACGTAATATATTATACCTTCAAACTTAAACCTATATCATTTATGGATACATACATGTCCAATTATTCCATTGATAACAACGATTTGTCTATATTTATTTCAGGGTGTACTACAACGATTTGCTAACTTAGGCATTCAGGACAACCTGAGGATCGATAGTGGGAATTCAAGAGCAGTTGCGCTTGCCTGCAAAATGGTTGGTGGTGGTAGCGATGGTTCTTTAGATCTTTGTGCAAGGGTTTGCATCATTGATGAATACGAGAACATACTGTTTCATTCCTATGTCAAGCCACAACTTCCTGTTACACACTACAGGTGACTTCATCTTTTTCTTTTCTTTTTTAACTTTTACTAAAATTTTATAAAGAACAAACACAAGAGACGTTAACCTACTTATTTTAAATATATGTCGCATATTAAAATTATTGAAGTATATGATAATTTTCAGGTACGAGAGCACCGGCATTCGACCAGAATACCTACGGGATGCAATGCCACTGAGACATGTCCAAAGGAAGATTCAAGATTTCTTGTGCAACGGGGAACCAATATGGAAGATCCGCCCAAGAGGAGGAAAAGCGAGAATTCTCATTGGACATGGTCTAGATCATGACATGAAATGCTTGGAACTAGAGTATCCCCTAGTAAAGATAAGGCAAGTACCTTCATGGTAGTTTATAATCTATTTATATCATGAACTCATATTCCTATTCATTAAAATATATATCATGCTTCCAATAATTATTTGTATAGGGATACAGCAAAATATCCACCCTTAATGAAGACTAGCAAGCTCAGCAACTCACTCAAGTACCTAACAAAATCATATCTCGGGTAATAATAGATAATTGCCTTTAAGGAATTGGATATCGTTATTAACAACAAATGCTCTCATGTGAAAAGATTATTATGTTAATGATGAATATCTTGTTTTACAGCTATGATATTCAATACGGGATACAAGATCCTTATGATGACTGTGTTGCCACGCTGAGACTTTACCGAAGAATGAGAGCACAAGCTCATAGAATGGAGGAATATTCAGACTCCCATAACAATAATAACTTTAGTTCATGGAGGCAGGGTGAGCTTGAAAGGATGAGTCCCGATCAACTGTTGGCAATATCAAGGTCTGATTTCTACTGTTGGTGCTTAGATAGCAACGATGTGGCATAAATGAAAGGAAGAACAGGAATCCACACTGAAATTGATTTAAGAACTAATCCGATATAATAAATAGAATAATATGGATATCATATCCATATATTAGCGCAGAGTATGGATATTATTATGTATAATATAGTAAGGAGTCGTACGTAAAAAATGTAAGTTGAGTATGAATAAATGCATTTTCATTTGCTGAAGAACGTTTAATATGTGAATGCATATCGGAATCCTTTTGCATTAACCAAGGGGTCAGGGTTACCTTGTTGAAATTAACCTTTTGGTTGAAAATCCTTTTGCACTAGATTATGCAACTCTTATGATACCAAAAGAAGATTTGACAGAAAGTAATGTTCGATACCTTGGGATTCGATTGAAACCAAAATTCCCCACCATTAACTAGAAAGATAACCATCTTTTCAGTATATGAATGCATATCCTAAATTGCCATATGCATTATTCTCACAAAGAAACTTTCCTAAATTGTTTTCAACCTGATCATTATCATTCAAAAAAGGATTTCCATTACAATGCACATGTTGTGGTGTGTTGTGTACTAATGAAGGTTTCTTCTTTCGATTGGCCTAATATTAAAACTGCATGATTAATTAATCGATCTATTATTCAAGGTCGTTTATGTTTATAATGTAAGTTCATGGTCTATTATGCTAAGAGAAGAGATATAAACTTTAGGGGCTAGGATAGAGTTAAACTTATGTAGGGATTTAATAGTGGTGAGAGTTAATTGCATAAACCATCCTTATGGTTTGTTAGCTTTTCCTATTTGAGCATCTTAGATTTTCTATTTGAATTGTGTCAATTTTATTTTCATTATAAAGTATTTTGACCCAACACTTTTACCTTGGAGTTACACCAAATCTATATAGAGATAATTCAAGAGAATCAATCATCTTCAAGGCAACATAAATACTGATCAAAACAATAGAGGAAATTGTGATATGAATTCGTTGTTTATGAAACTGAAAAATTGTTCCATATATCCAGGAAAGGAAGAGTTTAACAGCAGTTACACTTTAAAAGTTGTAACCTTTCATTTAGGTGGGAAAATAAGTTATACGTTTTAGTGGGGTCTCGTGGTTGGTATTTTAGGTAATCAATATGATGAGCTAAAATACATCGTTTGGGCGCCAAGCGCTGCCCCCTGATCTCGCAAAGGGGCGCATCCCCCTTGATCCTGCTAATGAGCAGAAACAAGATAACTCGAAAGAGCGTGTACCTCACACTCTCATACTCATAATCGAGCTTAACGTGTGATCCCTTCGGTCTCAAGTAAGTCACAATGACACTAATATGATCCGATGACTCTAAAATCACCAACTTGGTTGGCTAGATTACAGTTTGCGTGATTGCGTCCCTTCGTTTTTGAAAGGGCAAACATAGTCTATCTAGCTAGAAACCTTTTTTGTGCATATATCGTCTTTGGCGGGACGGTTTATGTAATTAACAAGTCTAAACCTTTTTCAAAACCGTTCTCGCCAAGAACGATATCCAAACAATCCAAACAAAAGGTTTCCCACTAGGATTGTGCTCACGCTTTCGATAATGTAGTGACAAATTAAAACTACAATCTTGCCACAATTTATGCAATTAATTCTAGTGATGATATTTAGAGAAACAATTATCATTGAACTTTTTTTAATGCGGTGGACGGAACTATTGTTGTTGTTTTGGTTTACCTTTGTTTAGGAAAAATGGCGGTATGATTTCTAATGATCATTTTGTTTGCACCAAGAACATTCATTAAGAGAAACTTAAAAATATATTTTTGTTATGGTCAAATGGAAGATACAAAAAAATATGGACCAGTCTTATTATAGAATCAATAGAAGGTAGAGGACTATGATAAATAATTTAGCGAAAATTTGGTTTGAACGGACGAAATCTCGCGGGAGTTAGCAGATAAGGACGGTGGCGGAATTTTTTTTTATGAAAATGGTATAGTCGGCGTTGGCAACGCCGGCTTATGCCATGTCACCTGCCAACTCAGCAATCCACTCACGCCATGTCCAGTCAAGAGCTCGCTTTCCACATAGACTTTGCACTCACACCATCAGCCGGAGGTGTGAGTGTCGGCTTTTAGTCAAGTCTGCAACGGTCACATGCAACGGTCTTGAACACCTTTTAACAACCCAATAGCATCGTGACACGTCATAAGCCGGAGGTGCCAACTCCGGCTTATGGTGTCTTTATAGACCACCGTTCCATGCACCTTTCAGACACACCTCTTACACAAATATCAAATACACACACATATACTAGTTCCTTTTCTATCAAATTTCCGTTTTAGTTCGAGTAATGGCGCAATTTGGAGCAAGTTCAACCCCGAGAAAGACTAGTTTGTTGTTTTTTCAAGACGGTGAGCACCATCGTTCAGCTAGGTTATTCAACTGTGAACAAGATCCGCTCAAAACAATATAAGCCAGACGATGTGATGCGGGACTTTGGGACCACACGGATGTAACTGAAGAAGGTGTTAGAAAGTGGATAGTAAGTGCTGGTTTTGACGGTGTATTACGCACCGAGTATCACAAAATATACCACGCTCTAATTACCGCTTTGGTTGAAAGGTGGCGTCCCGAGACGCATACATTCCACTTCCCAGTCGGTGAAGCTACTGTTACGTTGGAGGACGTACAAGTTATGTGGGATTTGCCGATAAACGGACTGGTGGTGTCTGGACAATGGGAGTGCAAAATCCAGGATGAATGGCTTAGTGATTGTGATGGCTATTTGGGGTTTGTTCCAGAACTGGATGAAGTTGATGCTGGTGGAGTAAAAATTCGTACTCTAATAGAGGAAATTCAAAAACGGTGTCGGAAGAGTAAGAAAAACTATAAACAAAGAGCTATAGTATATATTTTAGCTCTTTTGGGTGGGCACTTGTTTAGCGATTCACGGTCGAATGATGTTTCGCTGAATTTCCTAAAAAACATAGACAAGCTCTCTGAAGCTTATAGAAAAAGTTGGGGCAGTGCAGTATTGAAATTTTTGTATCGACAACTGTGTAATGCTGCGAAGAAGAAGGATGCGAAAGGTATTCACGGCCCATTAATTTTACTCCAGCTTTGGGCCTAGGAGAGAATACCACATATTGCTCCCCGTATTTTATTGGGGGATTCACCTATTCAGTACCAACACTTCTATGGGAGCAGGTAATACTTATACCATTATATTTTTATTATTATGAGTATTATTTTGATTAATTTAGATTACGAATATTACAATTAAATTTACGAGTATTATTTTGAATATTAGGTGGAATCGGCACTTTAGTCACACTGCCACACAGGCTCATGTGTTGGTTACATACCGTGCTGCTTTCACCGTCTTACAAGAGGGCCAGTTTATATGGTGTCCTTATAGTGCGGTCTTGGGGTCACTTGCTAGTGATTGCATCAATGATAGCGAGTTATGGGCATACATTGGATGGATTGTCGTTTGAAATGTTGTCGAACCCCATGTACCTAACAGAGTATGCAGACAGTTTGCATACGTACAAGGGGTTCCCGATGAGTTGTACATATTTTACAGTTCGGAAACATAAGAAATTCCACGAAGCTAAGCTTACGGGTGGACATGGTACGGACTAGTTGGAAAAGAAATCAGCTGAGGTAGGGTGTTGGAATAGGAGACATTCAAATGTCTATCAATTTTCTGGACCAGCAGGAGGAGGTGTTCTACCGGGCTATATGCAATGGTTCTACGAACGCACTGTATTACTTATCACGTCTCCGACTGCACGAAACACTCCAAACGTGTATCCAGAATGGGGTGGTGTTCAACAAACTCAGGTAATATGTTTTGCGTACTTATTTTATATTATATATTAAATTTAAATTTTTATATTATATTCAAATATTTATATGTATTATATATTTTTAATATTTATATTTATATTATATATTTTATATTATATTAATATTTATAAATTTATTTTGCAGAACGAAGCATTGAGGGAAATCCACGATCGTGCACAACATCACATCGACAGTGGAGTGGGTAATAGCGAGATGTGGTAGGATTTTGTTCAAATCCCTACTCAAGCTATGGGATATGAACATAATCCGGACCGGATGAATTACGGGTCCCAACAATATGCGTTTCCCCCACCTGCTTACTATCCACGTCCCCCAACTCCTCAAGGGTACACTGGGTCTCAACCCCATTACGGATGTCAGTTTCAGGCTGGTTGGAGTGGTCCCCAATACTGGCAGCAGTTTCAGGCTAGTGGGAGTGGTTCCCAATATCAGCAGTTTCAGGCTGGAGCTAGTGGTGCCCAGAATATAGAGGGCCTAGACATGATTAATGAATTGTATGACACCCCTACCACTACGTGGCTTTCGTTGTCACCAAATATGCCCGGGGAGCACAGTAACTGGGTACAACCAAATTAACAAAGAGACCCGAATACTGACATGGTTGCACGTGAGTCTGCCTATGCTGATAATAGCCCGGTTCAAATTCAAAGTTTTGGTGATTTTGGGTTATCACAAAACGAGCCACCCAACGCAGAAAACGACGCCGTTGGTCAACACCGACGTACACGACCAGTCAGGAATCCTCAACCAACCAGATGTGGAACGGTCAGTCATCTTCTACCACAACCTCCCCGTCGTCGCTAGAGTTTAAAAATTGTTTGTATTTTTATATGTATTATGTTTTTATTAATAAAAACATATATTGTTTGTGTTTTAAATTTTGTTTCGTGTTTTAAGATTTGTTTGTGTTTAATTCATAACATATATAAAAATATAAAAACACAAAAAATCGGATATTTAAAAAATACAAAAACATTAAAAAAAAACTCGAAAACAACAAAAATATGTCCTATAGAGTTATAAAACCTATAAAACATTAAAAAAAACTCGTACACAAAAACATTACATAAAAACCTTACATAAAAAGATTACATAGAAATATTTTTAAATAAAAACATTACATAGATTAAACATAAAACATTACATTTTAAATAAAAACATTACAATAAAACCCTACATTGTACGTTTAGCGTAAACTACAGTAGCCATCCTTCTTCTGAAATCCAGTAGTTGTTCATCAGATACATCGGCTGTAACTACATTTGAGGCTTCACTAGTGACCAGGTAGTGAATAAACATACATACAAACAACGCAGAGTTCGCCTTACTACCCGGATATTGATTGACATTTTTCAAATAAATTAGCGGCTCAGACCCCAGAGGAGGTAATGGCTCGGCTGTTGTTCTAGTATGTCTTATAGAGTTATAAAACCATAGTATGTTTTTTTGGCAAAATGATTTTAAGTTTCGCATATAAACGGCCGGAGTACCAGATTTATAAGGGTCATAAATGGTCAACTCATTTTCAGCAAGTTTATATTGAATAAGAAACCAATAACTATTGGGACAACAAATTGGAATAAGGACTGAATCAACGTTCTTCCAGCGTATATATGGTTTTATATATCCATGCGCTAGATCAAAGTTTTTGTCCCAATTGTGATGATCGTAAAAATCTTCATGAAACGATATAGGCACAACTGCATACCTGGTTCTTGCGCGAATTGCTTTCTTTTCTATTAAATGTGTGACAACCGTCAAAACTTCTAGTCGACAACGCTAACTTTTAACCTCGTTAAGCTATACTTGCTACTTGCTTCAACTAACTTTATGTGTTACGTGGCTACGTAGACACAACTCTTTAAGCTAAGCTCGATGTAACTCACACAAAACTTTTAACGTAGGTTTACGTTACTTAAACTTTAAACGTGTGTGTCTCGGAAACGGAATCGGAATCGGAATCAAATCAACAATTGAACTCTAACACCAAGAAATCACATAATGAACTTGCCTAAGTTCATAACAACAACAAACGTAAAACTCAGGACTAATGCTCATCGATAACAAAAACTTAACACGAATTCTGGCTGGAACAGCCATTCAGCCAACGGCTGAGGCCCAGCCGGCGGCTGGAGATGCTCAGCCGGCGGATGAATAACGCTGGTCCAGTTTTTGGTGACTCAATCTCGATGCTACACGAGCCCAACTCAGGTCCAACTCGATTAGGGCCTCCAAACATTACAGAAATATCACCTACTCACTATTTTTCTTTCATTTGAAACCTCACAAACACACACACATCACTCTTTTTCTCTCAACTCTCTCTCTCTCACACTAGTTACATACACACACACACACACACACAAGAAGTCACTCTTAAATAGTCTCTTTGCAGCCATAAAAATCACAGAAACATCATCATAACAACACCATAAAATCGTTCTAAAAACAAAGGAAGAAAGAAGTGTTCATCTATTTGGGTTACATAAACGATTCTCTACATTTTTGAAGCTTAATCCCCAACAAATCACCATCAAAGCAATCTATTTGGGTAAAAATACTTTCTCCTTACTGTTTATACATAAATAACTCATTGCATGTACGATCCATCACTTAAAAACAAGTTTTTATGAAGTTTTATAACGATTTTTCTACAAAAACGGGTTTAAATAAAAGGTTACTTAGATCTATATATTTGTGGCTAAAAATCCAAAAGGAACTGACATTTGAACATATATATAAGTACTCTTGATGAATATTCAGTTGCATGTCGAAATCTAGCTCAAAAACGCTTAAAATCGCGAAAATGGCAAAACAAGAAATCTGTCTCGGCAATTCAGCCGCCGGCTGAATTATTTCAGCCGCCGGCTGAATAGGTCTGTTCACAAAAATCGTATTTTAAAAATGTTAACGGAGAAATCGAGAAACATATACTTTTCACAGTTTATAAACATAATATAACAGATTACATATTTGTACTTTGAATGATAAGATGAGGTATTTAAATAACTAATTCATCATAACGATATTTAATGATATTTTATGAATCGTATTAAGCGGGAAAGTGGACAGGGAATTTTGGACATAAATTTTATAGCGCGGAAGCGCTGCCCAAATTTTATTGGACATACTTATAACACTTAAACAACAAACTATTCGTTGACTAACGAGTTTAAAAGCTAACAAGTTATACTCACACGAAAACTTGGTTTATACTAGGATTCCGGTGATTCCGAGCACCTTCGAGCAATTCCGAGCACGCTGGAAATCTTCGCAAACAGTGAGTTACAAACCCCTACTTTTTAAAAGCTTTTAATACATTTTGGGGTGAAATGCGAGTCTTAGGCTTAAACACTACTTTTAAGCTGAAACAAACTTTGAACGCTTAACGAAACGATTTGATAGTTGAATACTATTACTAAACGATTTGATACTTGAATACTTTAACGAAACGATTTGATAGTTGAATACTATTACTAAACGATTTGATACTTGAATACTTTTACGAAACGACTTGATAGTTGAATACTATTGCGAAACGATTTGATACTTGAAAACTATTACGATACGATTTATTACTTGAATACTATTACGAAACGATTTGATACTTGAAAACTATTACGATACGCTTTATTACTTGAATACTATTTCGAAACTATATTTTGCCGGCATTGTTGATGATTTTGCCAACAATGCCGAGGATACAAACAACTATTTTGCCAGCATCGTTGATGGTTTTGCCAACGATGTTGAGGATACAAACACTAAAATTTCCAATGACTTGGCATCGATCGACATGTTGCGGACGTTGTACAACATGGTCGTGAGATGCTACGAAAATCTCATGCACTCCTACATAACTAGTTGCTATTAATCTCTGGGAGAGGACCGATAGGATTTATGGATAGCGCTATTAGGGTAGTTGCAAGACCCTCACCACAACGACAACAACGGATGGTGCATAATATTCTAGTGGGTAATTAATAGGCTTAGCAACGCAACGATACGATCATTGGGCAATACTTAGGATTGTCACATAGTCGCGCTATGTGGTCAACGCCTACGAACACGAACACGAATACTTATCGTCTTACACATGTGGATGGTTCCACCGCTGAGGTAATGACAAAACAAAACACGAATACTCATACTTTACGCATTGCTATGCGTCAACTATTTGAACACTATATTTTACGCATGGTTATGCGACAACTATTTGAACACTATATTTTACGCATGGTTATGCGTCGACTATTTGAATGCTATATTTTTACGCGCATTGCTATGCGTCGAAACTTGATTACTTATACTTTTCGCATTGCTATGCGTCAACGCTTGAATACTTAAACTTTGTAGCTCACTAACTACCTCTCCCGTAGTTAAGACTTGACTCGTATTTTCAGGTTACGATTAAGCTTGCGATGAGGACTATATGCTTTGGGCTGATGACTTCAAGAATGGGAATGGGTTCGGGCAGTTTGGCTATGAACACCTATTTTGTATTCGGATGTGTAAACGCTGTTTTAAACACTTGTAACTTTTGAAGTTACGTTTTATTTAATATAACTTGGTGGTTGATTATAAACTTGTGTATCGAATGCTATTGCTCTTCACATTCCGTGTTTCCGCTTTAGCGGGGTGTGACAGACTTGGTATCAGAGCGCAAGGTTATAGTGAATACCGATTTTTTAAAAATCAAACTATAACCAATTTCTAAACGAAAGATTTTATTTAACCAAATCGTGAAGGCATTGTTTAACTTGAATTATTTGTAGCCTGATCACCTATGAATAATTTGGACTAAATCATGCCAGAACGGGATTGGTAAACATTAAACGAACCTCCCCGAGAATTCTTGAAGTCAGACCCACACAGTCCTAGATGCTATACTTAAGATACTCTATGTGCTCAGTTTATTACTAACACTAACATGAGCCGTATCTTCGAACCAACTCGTTTCCGGTCTAGGCTATGCCGAGAGGGTAAGAGTTAGCTACGTCCGACAACGCAACGCTTTACGCTTTAGAATGATGCTAAGATGACATTAAGACTTAGTGGGAATTTGATCCCATATACTTTTCTACGATGCGACGAAAGGACGAATACAATCACTTCAGACGACGAGGTAGATACCCGACACATACTCTTGAGAACTCACATTTTCCTACGAACTCGATATACGATAGTGATACGTTATCAAGGTATAGGAGCGTTGAATTAACATTATAGAAAGCCATTCATACAATCGTAAACTATTACATTACCGTATAACGACTCGGATCTGGACTGGTTTATACTGCCCCATGCCGACTATTTCTCCCCTTCATTAAATTGAGACAACACATTCTCGACTATCAACACCATATACACTTTATCCCACTAATATTTACGCGATGCCTTGTATGGAAACTGGAAAGTATTCCCACATAAGACACATGAGTACAGTTACAACTCGACATACTAAGTGATGCGCCCAAGATATCCGATAACTAAGGGTTAACACTGGAAGACATGATGGGTTAACGCGACAAGTTTATGGATCTCCAGAGATGGTCCAGAAGCCGATGTATCACGACACTCGTATTCACGAACTATCACTCGACATACTTCATACCAAATCAACGATACATAGGGCAGACCAGACAACTCGATGCTAGTGGTGGAATTTCTACACGTAAGAGTTTTGAAAATCACTGTTATCGCTCGCTCACCTTAGTACACCCAACATAGTAATCTTCGGTCAACACGAATTCTTAATCTAAATCGCATGATATGCCCCTAGCATAAACATGTATGTCGCATACCTCACTTTCATTTAGTGACATTATAATCATGCGAAATAATGTACAATAATTGATGGTACTCGATTAAAGGACTAGCATTTATGAAATCGCAAGGATATCGCAAATTTATTTAGGGAATCGATGGTCAGTGTGGATTCCTAGACTCGAATGCAAATGTAAGGTAACTTCAAAACAAGGTAGGTTTTGAGAGTATATCCTAAAACGAAGGATCATCACGAAGATATGATCACATTCTTATGTTACGGTAAACCACATAATAGTTATTCGTCAAACATGTGGAAGTCATGTCTCTACAAGGAAATCATCTAAACACCTGCTCTACAATAAGATCTCATTCATACAAGGCGACATGGAAAGGGAAAGGCTAAACCTTATACCCGAAAGACACTCTCAACCGAGGTAATAGCTCGTTGCTATTTAACCAAGAAGGTGCCCAAGGAAACCGATTAGTAGTAAGGAAGTACCGGAAGTAATTTCCCGGTGACTTGCCCGAACTATTACTAGTCCATTAAGTAAACTTAAACATTAACTCAATGCTCAGCACAACCATTGCGTCCCAAGCATCATACAAGTTAGAGAACTCATGATAGGAACCGAGGAAGCAAGATACGACCCCCGAGTAGTTGCAGCTCTGTCACAGTAATAGAAACGGATTGGTTGACCATTCAAGATGCGAAAATCTTTTGCTTAGATAAGACGATTAGGATGCCGTTAGAAGATGGGAAGTAACTAATAGTACAAGGAGATAGGCCGGGGCAAACTTCGAAACTTATACCGGTGATGAAAACGCGCAAATACTTGATTAAGGGCTGCTTTACATTGTTAGTAGACGTAAAGGACAAACAAACACAGGCAGCAGACTTAAGGACATGCCGATAGTTAGAGACTATCCGGAGGCATTTCCCGAAGAACTACTAGAACTACCACCACAGAGGCAAGTAGAGCTTAGAATCGAAGAAATTCCTGGAGCGACACGAGTGGCAAGGACGCCATCCCAACTAACTCCGACTGAGATGCAGGAACTATGCAACCAAGTTCAGGAATCATTGGATAAAAATTTATCCAACCAAGTTTATCACCATGGGGAACGCCGATCCTATTCGTTGAAAAGAAGTATGGATCGTTCCGCATGTGTATCGACCACCGAGAATTGAATAAACTGACCGTCAAGAATCGATACCCTCCTCCACGAATTGACGACCTTACGATCAACTCCAAGGCGAGACATATTCTTCAAAGATTGACCTAAGGTCTGGATATCATCAAGTCCTTGCTACGGAAGACGACATCCCAAAACCGCATTCCGCACTAGATACGAACACTATAAGTTCCGGTAATGTCGTTTGGACTCACTAATGCACCAGCGGTATTCATGGATTTGATGAATAGGGTATGCCGACAGTATCTAGACAAATTCTTTATTGTATTCATCGACGACATCTTAATCTACTCGCGTACCAAAGAAGATCACGCAAAGAACTTAAAACTGTTGTTAGAATTACTCAAGGAACAACAGCTCTACGCAAAATTTTCTAAGTGCGAATTTTGGCTGCGTAAAGTCAAATTCCTCGATCACATAGTTAATGGATCCGGAATTCACGTTGATCCATCGAAGATCGAAGCTCTAGAGAATTGGAAAACTCTCGAAAGTCCGACAGAAATCCGCCCATTCTTAGGATTTGTTGGCTATTACCGACGACTCATTCAAGATTTCTCTAAGGTAACTAAACCCCTAACGAAGTTAACTCAAAAGAACGAGAAGTTCAACTGGGGAGATGCACAAGAACAAGCCTTTAATATCCTAAGAACGAAACTGTGCAATGCTCCAATTCTAACTCTTCCTGAGGGAAACGAAGACTTTGTAGCATATTGTGACGCATCTAACCTAGGAGTAGGTTGTGTATTGATGCAACGAGATAAGGTCATAGCATACGCATCGCGACGACTTAAGAAGCACGAGGTCAATTACGCTACTCACGACTTAGAACTAGGAGCGATAGTTCTTGCCCTAAAAATCTGGAGACATTATCTCTACGGAACCAAATGCACGGTAATCACGGACCATAGGAGTCTGCAACACATACTAGATCAGAAGCTACTCAACATGAGGCAAAGGAGATGGTTGGAGCTCCTTAGCGACTACGACTGCGATATTAAGTACCACCCTGGCAAAGCGAATGTCGTAGCAGATGCCTTGAGTAGGAAAGAGAGGCAACAGACGACTCGAGTACGTGCATTAGGAATCTACATTAAACCCGACTTGAGGACGGGTGTAGCAAATGCCCAGCATGAGGCTTTGGAAGCAGATAACATAAGGGTCGAAACCTTGCACAAGCACGACAAGGATTTTGTAAGGAAGAGCGACGATGTCTATTACTTTAAGGACCAAGCCTCGTTTCCTACGACTAACGATTTGAGGAAGGCCATTATGGATGAAGCACACTGAACACGATATTCCATTCATCCAGGGTCGAGCAAGATGTACAAAGATCTCAAGGAACATTACTGGTGGCCCGGTATGAAAAGAGATATCGCTTTATACGTAGAGAAATGCCTCACTTGTGCGAAAGTGAAGGCCGAATATTAAAAGCCATCCGGATTACTGCAGCAACCCGAAATTCCAGAGTGGAAATGGTAACAAGTCACAATGGACTGTCAAAAAGTCACCTCGAACATCAAAGGGTAACGACATGATCTAGGTTGTAGTAGATCGACTAACGAAGTCAGCACACTTCATTCCCATTAAGGAAAGTTTTAATGTAGAAAAACTTGTCCAAATATACATCAACGAGGTAGTGACACGTCACGGAATACCCACGTCAATCATCTCGGATAGAGATACTCGCTTCACTTCCAGATTTTGGAAGGCATTCCAAGAGTCGTTTGGCACACGATTGGACTTAAGCACGGCTTACCATCCGCAAAGTGATGGTCAAAGCGAGCGCACTATACAAACACTGGAGGACATGCTAAGAGCATGCGTTATCGACTTCGGAGGAAGTTGGGATAACCACTTACCACTAATAGAGTTCTCTTACAATAACAGCTACCATGCTAGCATCAAATGTGCGCCTTTTGAAGCTCTCTACGGAAGGAAATGCAGACCACTGTGTTGGTTGGAACCGGGAGATCGACAACTAATTAGCATGGATGTAGTACAAGAGACGATTGATAAGATCACAACGATTAAGGAAAGACTTAAGACTGCGAGAAGTCGTCAAAAGAGCTACGCTGATATGCGCAGAAAAGATCTAGAATTTCAAAACGATGACAAAGAAATTCTTAAGGTGTCACCTTGGAAAGGTGAAATACGCCGCGGAAAACACTAGAATACTTAACCCCAGATACGTAGGACCATTTGAGGTACTCGAAAGAGTAGGTCCAGTTGCGTGTCGTTGGGAACTACCACAAGAGCACGATAACATACATAACACTTTTCATGTGTCGATACTGAAAAAGTGCTCATCGAGCGAAACACTTAGAAGAAGTACAACTAGACGAAAAACTTCAACACGACGAAGAACCTATTGGAATCATAGATCGCGAAACTAAGAAAACAAGGCACAATCAAATCCCTATAGTAAGGGTACGTTGGAACGCAAAACGAGGCCCCGAATATACTTGGGAAAAACAGGATCAAATGATGCATAAGTATCCTCATCTCTTCACTTCTCCCACAACGAGAATTACAAGTCGAAATTTCGGGACGAAATTCTTTCAACGTGGGGAGAATGTGACAACCGTCAAAACTTCTAGTCGACAACGCTAACTTTTAACCTCGTTAAGCTATACTTGCTACTTGCTTCAACTAACTTTATGTGTTACGTGGCTACGTAGACACAACTCTTTAAGCTAAGCTCGATGTAACTCACACAAAACTTTTAACGTAGGTTTACGTTACTTAAACTTTAAACGTGTGTGTCTCGGAAACGGAATCGGAATCGGAATCAAATCAACAATTGAACTCTAACACCAAGAAATCACATAATGAACATGCCTAAGTTCATAACAACAACAAACGTAAAACTCAGGACTAATGCTCATCGATAACAAAAACTTAACACGAATTCTGGCTGGAACAGCCATTCAGCCAACGGCTGAGGCCCAGCCGGCGGCTGGAGATGCTCAGCCGGCGGATGAATAACGCTGGTCCAGTTTTTGGTGACTCAATCTCGATGGTACACGAGCCCAACTCAGGTCCAACTCGATTAGGGCCTCCAAACATTACAGAAATATCACCTACTCACTATTTTTCTTTCATTTGAAACCTCACAAACACACACACACACATCACTCTTTTTCTCTCAACTCTCTCTCTCTCTCACACTAGTTACATACACACACACACACACACACACAAAAGAAGTCACTCTTAAATAGTCTCTTTGCAGCCATAAAAATCACAGAAACATCATCATAACAACACCATAAAATCGTTCTAAAAACAAAGGAAGAAAGAAGTGTTCATCTATTTGGGTTACATAAACGATTCTCTACATTTTTGAAGCTTAATCCCCAACAAATCACCATCAAAGCAATCTATTTGGGTAAAAATACTTTCTCCTTACTGTTTATACATAAATAACTCATTGCATGTACGATCCATCACTTAAAAACAAGTTTTTATGAAGTTTTATAACGATTTTTCTACAAAAACGGGTTTAAAAAAAAGGTTACTAAGATCTATATATTTGTGGCTAAAAATCCAAAAGGAACTGACATTTGAACATATATATAAGTACTCTTGATGAATATTCAGTTGCATGTCGAAATCTAGCTCAAAAACGCTTAATATCGCGAAAATGGCAAAACAAGAAATCTGTCTCGGCAATTCAGCCGCCGGCTGAATTATTTCAGCCGCCGGCTGAATAGGTCTGTTCACAAAAATCGTATTTTAAAAATGTTAACGGAGAAATCGAGAAACATATACTTTTCACAGTTTATAAACATAATATAACAGATTACATATTTGTACTTTGAATGATAAGATGAGGTATTTAAATAACTAATTCATCATAACGATATTTAATGATATTTTATGAATCGTATTAAGCGGGAAAGTGGACAGGGAATTTTGGACATAAATTTTATAGCGCGGAAGCGCTGCCCAAATTTTATTGGACATACTTATAACACTTAAACAACAAACTATTCGTTGACTAACGAGTTTAAAAGCTAACAAGTTATACTCACACGAAAACTTGGTTTATACTAGGATTCCGGTGATTCCGAGCACCTTCGAGCAATTCCGAGCACGCTGGAAATCTTCGCAAACAGTGAGTTACAAACCCCTACTTTTTAAACGCTTTTAATACATTTTGGGGTGAAATGCGAGTCTTAGGCTTAAACACTACTTTTAAGCTGAAACAAACTTTGAACGCTTAACGAAACGATTTGATAGTTGAATACTATTACTAAACGATTTGATACTTGAATACTTTAACGAAACGATTTGATAGTTGAATACTATTACTAAACGATTTGATACTTGAATACTTTTACGAAACGACTTGATAGTTGAATACTATTGCGAAACGATTTGATACTTGAAAACTATTACGATACGATTTATTACTTGAATACTATTACGAAACGATTTGATACTTGAAAACTATTACGATACGCTTTATTACTTGAATACTATTTCGAAACTATATTTTGCCGGCATTGTTGATGATTTTGCCAACAATGCCGAGGAAACAAACAACTATTTTGCCAGCTTCGTTGATGGTTTTGCCAACGATGTTGAGGATACAAACACTAAAATTGCCAATGACTTGGCATCGATCGACATGTTGCGGACGTTGTACAACATGGTCGTGAGATGCTACGAAAATCCCATGCACTCCTCCATAACTAGTTGCTATTAATCTCTGGGAGAGGACCGATAGGATTTATGGATAGCGCTATTAGGGTAGTTGCAAGACCCTCACCACAACGACAACAACAGATGGTGCATAATATTCTAGTGGGTAATTAATAGGCTTAGTGTCACACCCCGTTAAAGCGGAATACAGGATGTGAAGAGCAGTAGCATTCGATACACAAGATATAGATAAACGCCATATGTCATTAAAGGAAAAACATAGTATTCAAGGTTTACAAAGTTTTAAACAAAGTTACATATCCGAATTACAAAATGGGGTGTTCAACCAAACCACCCATACCCATCCCGGTCTTGAAGTCATTCGCCCCCAAAAGCATAAGTCATCAGCTAGCTTACTCGTTACCTGAAAATACGAGTCAAGTGTTAACTACGGGAGGCGTAGTTAGTGAGCTACAAAGTTTTAGAAGAAACATACAAGTATCAACGCACATAAAGATGGCGTAAAAAGTAGATTTCATATAATCGTCGCATAACCATGCGTAAAGTATAGGTATTCAAGTTGTAGGTATTGACCACACAGCGCGACTATGTGACAATCCTAAATATTGCCCAATGATCGTTCGTTGCTAAGCCTTATGCCTACCCACTAGAACTATGCACCATCTGTTGTTATCGTTGTGGTGAGGGTCATACTACCCTAATAGCGCTATCCATAAATTCTATCGGTCCTCTCCCAGAGATTAATAGCAACTAGTTATGTAGGAGTGTATGGGATTTTAATGGTGTCTCACGTCCATGTTGTACAACGTCCGCAACATGACGATCGACGTTTAGTCATTGGCAATTTAGTGTTTGTATACTCGGCATTGTTGGCAAAATCATCAACAATGCCGTCAAAATATAGTTTCGAAATAGTATTCAAGTATCAATTCGTTTCGTTAAGCGTTCAAGTTTGATTCGGCTTAAAAGTAATGTTTAAGCCTAAGACTCGCATTTCACCCCAAAAATATGTTTAAAAGCATTTAAAAGTAGGGGTTTGTAACTCACGTGAAAATGAGGCGGTGAAAAGATAGCTCGGACGGAGGTGAGTCGGTTCTAACGAAAATCCGGCAGAGCTTCCGCGCTAAATAAAGAATGACCAAAATAACAAATCACTTTCCCGCTTTACAAACTGAGCTCAAATATGTGAAATGAATCTAATGAATCACAAAGACTTACGCTAAAGCGAGAGAGTTGTACTAGGAGTGTGCGTGGAGTGACCGGAATAGGAATCGGAATCGCGTGAACCTAAATTATACCGAATATGAAACTGTCAGATTCTGTTGTTGTAATATCTTATAAAAATAACATAAAAATCACATTCTGTGATACGAAGTCATAGGAACTGGATTCGTCTCAATCCGACAGTTTTTGAAGAAGTTAGAGTCGTTTACGTATTTAACGCGTTTTAACCGTAAAAACAGTAAATAATAGTAGATTAATTCCAAAAATTCCAGTAAAATCTGTAAAATCATATTTTGATAGATTTTAGACTATGTCAAATTTTTGTAAGCTGATAAATTCGTTTGGTATGTTTTCTCGAAATTCAAGATTAAATCAGATTAAATACTGTAAAATTCATAATAAATCGAAAAATAGGAGTTAGGTTCCCAATTTTTGACAGTAAGCTACATTTTACAGTTTACATCTTTGGTCAAAATTTCGTAATTTTTACATGCATGCAACAGATTCTGTCGATTTCTTCGGTTAGAGTCATAAATCGAAATCTTAAGTTGAAAAACATAGCTTTAGTTTATTTTAATGAAATTTCCAGGTTTTCCATTTTATAAACTTCCATTTTTACCAATAAAAATTGCATGCAATGGACTTTTTGATATGCTTTCATCATTTTAGTTATAAAACATATATAGATTTGATGATTTATGTAAAAACTTGAGTAAATATGAAAAATAAGTTCAAGAACAAGATTTTTACCTTTGAAATGATGAAATGATGGTGATGAATGTATGAAAATGTCCTTGAATTACTTAGATTATGCCTTAGAAGGATTGTTTTTGAAAGAGTTATAGGTGTTTGTATGTGAGATTTGAGAGCATAAGTGTATGTGTGTGTTTGTTGAGAGGAAAAGAGTGTAAGTGTGTTTTTGAGTCTTGCACAAATGAGAGTGACAAAGGGAGGTAATACCAAGGTAGTTTTCTGGAATAGAGGGGTGTTTGACACCTGTTTTTACAGGTGTTGGCCATAAGGGTCGGTTTGGTATGAGTCACCAAGCACTAGCAACAACAAAATTTTTGAATTCCTGTGCTGAGTTGCGCCGCAACTGATTCTGTTGCTCCGCAAGAGGCCGATTTTCTGACTTTTTCGTTTTTGTTTAGTTTTCTTTGTTAAGTGTTTCGTTAGTTGAAAGTTTCCGGTTATTTTAGATAGGAACTTAGACAAGTTCACTAAGTATTTTCTTGGTATTAGGATTCATTTTGTGATTCCGATTCGATTCCGACGTACACGAGTTTACGAGACAAGTAACGACAAGGTTAATACAAAGTTAAGTTTAAAGGTAGAGAGTGCGGTTTTCACCTGAACTAAGACGGTTGTCACATTCTCCCCGGGTTGAAAAGAATTTCGTCCCGAAATTTCAACTTGTAGTACTCGTTGTGGGAGAAGTGAAGAGATGAGGATACTTAAGCAACATTTGATCCTCTCGTTCCCAGGTATATTCGGGGCCTCGTTTTGCGTTCCATCGCACCCTCACTATGGGAATTTTACTATGCCTTAGTTTCTTAGTTTCGCGATCTATGATTTCAATCGGTTCCTCGACAAATTGGAGTTTTTCGTCTAGTTGTATCTCTTCTAAAGGGGTGATAAGCGTTTCGTCCGATAGGCACTTTTTCAGTCTCGAAACGTGAAAAGTGTTATGCATGTTACCGAGCTCTTGCGGTAGTTCTAAGCGATACGCAACTGGACCTACTCTTTCGAGTATCTCAAATGGTCCCACATATCTCGGGCTAAGCTTTCCTCGCTTTCCGCGGCGTATTGCACCTTTCCAAGGTGACACCTTTAGAAGTACTTTGTCTCCGACTTGAAATTCTAGATCCTTTCTGCGCAAATCAGCGTAGCTCTTTTGACGACTTCTGGCAGTCTTAAGTCTTTCCTTAATCGTTGTGATCTTATCAATCGTTTCTTGCACTACATCCATGCTAATTAGTTGTCGATCTCCCGGTTCCAACCAACACAGTGGAGATCGGCACTTCCTTCCGTAGAGAGCTTCAAAAGGCGCACATTTTATGCTAGCATGGTAGCTGTTATTGTAAGAGAACTCTATTAGTGGTAAGTGGCTATCCCAACTTCCTCCGAAGTCGATAACGCATGCTCTCAGCATGTCCTCTAAGGTTTGAATAGTGCGCTCGCTTTGACCATCGGTCTGCGGATGGTAAGCCGTGCTCAAGTCCAATCGCGTGCCAAACGACTCTTGGAATGCTTTCCAGAATCTGGAAGTGAAGCGAGTATCTCTGTCCGAGATAATCGACGTGGGTATTCCGTGAAGAGTCACTACCTCGTTGATGTATATTTGGACAAGTTTTTCCACGTTAAAACTTTCCTTGATGGGAATGAAGTGTGCTGACTTCGTTAGTCGATCTACTATAACCCAGATCATGTCGTTACCCTTTGATGTTCGAGGTAACTTTGTGACGAAGTCCATTGTGATTTGTTCCCATTTCCACTCGGGAATCTCGGGTTGTTGTAGTAATCCGGATGGCTTCTGATATTCGGCCTTCACTTTCGCACAAGTGAGGCATTTCTCTACGTATAAAGCAACGTCTTTCTTCATTCCAGGCCACCAGTAGTGTTCCTTGAGGTCCTTATACATTTTGCTTGACCCTGGATGAATGGAATATCGCGTCCGGTGTGCTTCATCCATGATGGTCTTCCTCAATTCGTTGGTCGTAGGAATCCAGGCTCGATCCTTAAAATAGTAGACATCGTCGCTCTTTCTTACGAAATCCTTGTCGTGATTGTGCAAGGTTTCAACCTTTATGTTATCCGCCTTCAAAGCCTCATGCTGGGCACTTGCTATGCGTGTTCTCAAATCGGGTTTTAGGTAAATCCCTAATGCACGTACTCGAGTCGTCTGTTGCCTCTCCTTCCTACTCAGGGCATCTGCTACGACATTTGCTTTGCCAGGGTGATACTTAATATCGCAGTCGTAGTCGCTAAGGAGTTCTAACCATCTCCTTTGCCTCATGTTGAGTAGCTTCTGATCTAGTATGTGTTGTAGGCTCCTATGGTCCGTAAATACGGTGCATTTGGTTCCGTAGAGGTAATGTCTCCAGATTTTTAGTGCAAAAACTATCGCTCCTAGTTCTAAGTCGTGCGTAGCGTAGTTGACCTCGTGTTTCTTAAGTTGTCGCGATGCATAAGCTATGACCTTATTTCGCTGCATCAATACACAACCTAATCCTAGGTTAGATGCGTCACAATAAACCACGAAGTCTTCATTTCCCTCGGGAAGAGTTAAGATCGGAGCGTTGCACAGTTTCGTTTTCAGGATATTGAAGGCTTGCTCTTGAGCATCTCCCCAGTTGAACTTCTCGTTCTTTTGTGTTAACTTTGTTAGGGGTTTAGCTATCTTAGAGAAATCCTGAATGAATCGCCGATAATACCCAGCCAATCCTAAAAATTGGCGGATTTCTGTCGGACTCTTTAGAGTTTTCCAGTTCTCTATAGCCTCGATTTTTGATGGGTCAACGTGGATTCCAGATCCATTGACTACGTGACCGAGAAATTTGACTTCACGCAACCAGAATTCGCACTTAGAAAACTTTGCGTAGAGCTGTTGTTCTTTGAGTAATTCCAATAATAGTTTTAGGTGCTCTGCGTGATCTTCCTTGTTGCGCGAATAGATTAGGATGTCATCGATGAATACAATAACGAACTTGTCTAGATACGGTCGGCATACCCTATTCATCAAATCCATGAATACTGCCGGTGCGTTCGTGAGTCCAAATGGCATTACCAAGAATTCGTAGTGTCCGTATCTAGTGCGGAATGCGGTCTTCGGTATGTCATCTTCTGAAACCAACACTTGATGATATCCGGACCTTAAGTCAATCTTTGAAAAGTAGGTTGCGCCTTGTAGTTGATCGAAAAGGTCATCGATTCGCGGAAGAGGGTATCGGTTCTTGACGGTTAGTTTATTCAATTCTCGGTAGTCGATACACATGCGAAACGATCCATCCTTCTTCTTTACGAATAGAATCGGCGCGCCCCATGGTGATGAGCTTGGTCGGATAAATCCTTTATCCAATAATTCCTGAACTTGGTTGGACAATTCCTGCATCTCAGTCGGAGCTAGCCGATATGGCGTCCTTGCCACCGGTGCCGCTCCAGGAACTACCTCGATTCTAAACTCAACTTGCCTCTGAGGTGGTAGTCCAGGTAGTTCTTCGGGAAATACTTCCGGATAGTCTCTAACTATCGGTACATCCTTAAGGTCTGCTGCTTTTGCCTGTTTGTCCTTTATGTTCACTAATAACGCAAAGCAGCCCTTATTCAAGTACTTGCGCATCTTCATCACCGATATAAGCTTCGAAGTCTGGCCCGGCCTATCTCCTTGTACTATTAATTCCTTTCCATCTCCTAACGGCATTCGTATCGTCTTATCTGAACAAAATATTTTCGCGTCTCTGATGGTTAACCAGTCCATTCCTATTACTACGTCAAAGCTCTTAAGTTCGATGGGGATTAGATCAATCGCGAAAGGGTGGTTAGCTAGGGTTATTGTGCAATTCCTAATTACGTCGCTAGCCTGGTATTCTTGCCCATTAGCGTATTCTACCGTGAATTTTTCACTTAGGGGTTCGGTTCCTAATGCAATCAAAGGCCTAAATTCTAGGGATACAAAACTTTTATCCGCGCCTGAGTCAAACAGTACTGAAGCATAATAGTTGTTAAGGAGAAACGTACCTGCAATCACCCGGGGGTCGTTTCTTGCCTCTTCGGCACCAATCGCGAAGGCTCTTCCACGGCCTTGTCCCCCATCGTTTCCCCTCTGATTGTTCTGATTTTGGTTCTGCGGTGGGTTTTGATTGCGGTTCTGGTTTGGGTTTCGGGCAGGGTTTAGCCTAGGACAAGCGTTTCGGTAGTGATCCCTACTACCGCACTCATAACATTCTCCCTGGCGAGGCCTATCGTTCTGTTGTGGCCTCCCTGCTTGTCGCGGTCCTTCATTTTGTTGCCTTCCCGCCTGCTGCGGTCCAGCATTCACTGCCTTACAGTGTTGAGTCCAGTGACTAGTGCTGTTGCAGTTGGTACAAGACCTACAGTTCCCTTCGTGATGATAATTGCACCTACCGCACTTTGGTGCCTTTCCCTGGTAGCCGGTGTTCTCTGCCGCAGCAACTCCGTAGTTCCTTACTGTTCTAGCCTTCTTGTTAAACCGTTCCTTTTTGTTCCCCGACGTGTCCTCAACCTTACGCTTTCCCTTTGCGTCTTCTGCACCTGGCTTTGATATTCCTCCATTCCTTATCCAATCCTGGGTTAGGCGATTGGCCAAGCTCACAGCTTGCTGCATCGTGGTTGGCTCGGTAGCTGTCGCCATGCCCCTTATCTCGGGTGAGAGTCCCCAAATGAAGTGCTCAATTCGCTTGTCCTCGGGGGTTACCAGTTCCGGTACTAGGTTTGCGAGTTCATGAAATCGCGCGACGTAGGTGTCGATGTCAGTTCCTGTCATGGAGTGATTCCAGAGTTCGTTCTTGAGCTTCTTTAGGATCTCCTTGGGACAGTACTCAATCACTAGCAGTTCCTTGAACCTTGCCCATGGCATGTTGTATGCAGCGTCCGGACCTCGGACCTGAAGTTGACTGTTCCACCAGGTTAGGGCTCGCCCCTGAAGCATGCAGGAAGTGAATTCCACCTTCTTGTTTTCAGCGCACTGGCTGATCCTCAATACGACTTCCATACTATCGATCCAGCGCGATAGTCCGATGGCGCCCTCAGTGCCATGGAATTCCTTTGGCCTGCACGATATGAAGGTCTTGTAGCTACAACCTTGGTTGTTCCCCTGATTGTTATTTTCCCGGTTGTTGTTTCGTTGGTTGTTGTTTCCTTGATTGTTGTTATCTTGGTTGTTGTTATTTCCCCTTGGTCCTCCCTGGTGGATACCAGCGTTGATTCGGGCTATGATGTCGGGTATCGCCTCGTTCAAACGGGCGTTGATCCTCTGAACAATGCGCTCATCGTTGTGTTCGGCCATTTTCCTACACAAGAGAGAACTCGGATTTAGGGTTTTGATATATCACTTTAGATTCATATAATGGGAAATAACAAGAACAACAACAATCGTAATTATAATCCGTCCATTTTATATATGTCGCTCAAAATTTGATGTTCTTACAAAATCCAACATCATCGACTATTGTCGTACATCACCAACCAAACATAAAGTACTACGCTTACAATCCTTCATAGACTACATGTTCTGCTTACAATCCAAAAGACATCTTACAACAACCTATAAACCTTAATTACAACCAAAACAACCATAAGGAATACTAGCACTATGTTAATCAGCATCAAGTTGCGTGCTGCTCGAATTGCCTTCCGTGCCATTGCCTTTGTGCGTAACACCTCGGTGTACAAACCACGTATCTGGTGGGAGTGATCTCTCACAACTTGTGTGTATCCGCGGAGGTCGACGGACATGTTACAAAGCGCTTGAATTTCCTCAGGAGTCAATCCGCGCTCAGGGGGTGGTTGTGGCGTAGTTATCTGAGGTCTCGAGTGCCGATTAGGTGTGTGTCGAGCTGGTAATCGTGAGCTTCCTTCATCTTCCCGACGGAGGTAAGGTAGGGTGAGTGGTGACGATTGCTGACTCCTAGAGCGTGATTGGGATTCGTGGGAGGGTTCGGTCTCACTGTCGGACCTAGCTATCTCTTTCCCTCTCGACATACCCTGAATCGGTAACGAGTTAGTTCGAAGATACGGCTCATGTTAGTGTTAGTAAAAAGTTGAGCACATAGAGTATCTTAAGTAGCATCTAGGTCTGTGTGGGTCTGACTTCAAGAATTCCCGGGGAGGTTCGTTTAATGTTTTACCAATCCCGTTCCGGCATAATTTAGTCCAAATTATTCATAGGTGATCAGGCTACGAATAATTCAAGTTAAACAATGCCTTCACGTTTTGGTTAAATAAAATCTTTCGTTTAGAAATTGGTTATAGTTTGATTTTTGAAAAATCGGTATTCACTATAACCTTGCGCTCTGATACCAAGTCTGTCACACCCCGTTAAAGCGGAATACAGGATGTGAAGAGCAGTAGCATTCGATACACAAGATATAGATAAACGCCATATGTCATTAAAGGAAAAACATAGTATTCAAGGTTTACAAAGTTTTAAACAAAGTTACATATCCGAATTACAAAATGGGGTGTTCAACCAAACCACCCATACCCATCCCGGTCTTGAAGTCATTCGCCCCCAAAAGCATAAGTCATCAGCTAGCTTACTCGTTACCTGAAAATACGAGTCAAGTGTTAACTACGGGAGGCGTAGTTAGTGAGCTACAAAGTTTTAGAAGAAACATACAAGTATCGACGCACATAAAGATGGCGTAAAAAGTAGATTTCATATAATCGTCGCATAACCATGCGTAAAGTATAGGTATTCAAGTTGTAGGTATTGACCACACAGCGCGACTATGTGACAATCCTAAATATTGCCCAATGATCGTTCGTTGCTAAGCCTTATGCCTACCCACTAGAACTATGCACCATCTGTTGTTATCGTTGTGGTGAGGGTCATACTACCCTAATAGCGCTATCCATAAATTCTATCGGTCCTCTCCCAGAGATTAATAGCAACTAGTTATGTAGGAGTGTATGGGATTTTAATGGTGTCTCACGTCCATGTTGTACAACGTCCGCAACATGACGATCGACGTTTAGTCATTGGCAATTTAGTGTTTGTATCCTCGGCATTGTTGGCAAAATCATCAACAATGCCGTCAAAATATAGTTTCGAAATAGTATTCAAGTATCAATTCGTTTCGTTAAGCGTTCAAGTTTGATTCGGCTTAAAAGTAATGTTTAAGCCTAAGACTCGCATTTCACCCCAAAAATATGTTTAAAAGCATTTAAAAGTAGGGGTTTGTAACTCACGTGAAAATGAGGCGGTGAAAAGATAGCTCGGACGGAGGTGAGTCGGTTCTAACGAAAATCCGGCAGAGCTTCCGCGCTAAATAAAGAATGTCCAAAATAACAAATCACTTTCCCGCTTTACAAACTGAGCTCAAATATGTGAAATGAATCTAATGAATCACAAAGACTTACGCTAAAGCGAGAGAGTTGTACTAGGAGTGTGCGTGGAGTGACCGGAATAGGAATCGGAATCGCGTGAACCTAAATTATACCGAATATGAAACTGTCAGATTCTGTTGTTGTAATATCTTATAAAAATAACATAAAAATCACATTCTGTGATACGAAGTCATAGGAACTGGATTCGTCTCAATCCGACAGTTTTTGAAGAAGTTAGAGTCGTTTACGTATTTAACGCGTTTTAACCGTAAAAACAGTAAATAATAGTAGATTAATTCCAAAAATTCCAGTAAAATCTGTAAAATCATATTTTGATAGATTTTAGACTATGTCAAATTTTTGTAAGCTGATAAATTCGTTTGGTATGTTTTCTCGAAATTCAAGATTAAATCAGATTAAATACTGTAAAATTCATAATAAATCGAAAAATAGGAGTTAGGTTCCCAATTTTTGACAGTAAGCTACATTTTACAGTTTACATCTTTGGTCAAAATTTCGTAATTTTTACATGCATGCAACAGATTCTGTCGATTTCTTCGGTTAGAGTCATAAATCGAAATCTTAAGTTGAAAAACATAGCTTTAGTTTATTTTAATGAAATTTCCAGGTTTTCCATTTTATAAACTTCCATTTTTACCAATAAAAATTGCATGCAATGGACTTTTTGATATGCTTTCATCATTTTAGTTATAAAACATATATAGATTTGATGATTTATGTAAAAACTTGAGTAAATATGAAAAATAAGTTCAAGAACAAGATTTTTACCTTTGAAATGATGAAATGATGGTGATGAATGTATGAAAATGTCCTTGAATTACTTAGATTATGCCTTAGAAGGATTGTTTTTGAAAGAGTTATAGGTGTTTGTATGTGAGATTTGAGAGCATAAGTGTATGTGTGTGTTTGTTGAGAGGAAAAGAGTGTAAGTGTGTTTTTGAGTCTTGCACAAATGAGAGTGACAAAGGGAGGTAATACCAAGGTAGTTTTCTGGAATAGAGGGGTGTTTGACACCTGTTTTTACAGGTGTTGGCCATAAGGGTCGGTTTGGTATGAGTCACCAAGCACTAGCAACAACAAAATTTTTGAATTCCTGTGCTGAGTTGCGCCGCAACTGATTCTGTTGCTCCGCAAGAGGCCGATTTTCTGACTTTTTCGTTTTTGTTTAGTTTTCTTTGTTAAGTGTTTCGTTAGTTGAAAGTTTCCGGTTATTTTAGATAGGAACTTAGACAAGTTCACTAAGTATTTTCTTGGTATTAGGATTCATTTTGTGATTCCGATTCGATTCCGACGTACACGAGTTTACGAGACAAGTAACGACAAGGTTAATACAAAGTTAAGTTTAAAGGTAGAGAGTGCGGTTTTCACCTGAACTAAGACGGTTGTCACACTTAGCAACGCAACGATACGATCATTGGGCAATACTTAGGATTGTCACATAGTCGCGCTATGTGGTCAACGCCTACGAACACGAACACGAATACTTATCGTCTTACACATGTGGATGGTTCCACCGCTGAGGTAATGACAAAACAAAACACGAATACTCATACTTTACGCATTGCTATGCGTCAACTATTTGAACACTATATTTTACGCATGGTTATGCGACAACTATTTGAACACTATATTTTACTCATGGTTATGCGTCGACTATTTGAATGCTATATTTTTACGCATTGCTATGCGTTGAAACTTGATTACTTATACTTTACGCATTGCTATGCGTCAACGCTTGAATACTTAAACTTTGTAGCTCACTAACTACGTCTCCCGTAGTTAACACTTGACTCGTATTTTCAGGTTACGATTAAGCTTGCGATGAGGACTATATGATTTGGGCTGATGACTTCAAGAATGGGAATGGGTTCGGGCAGTTTGGCTATGAACACCTATTTTGTATTCGGATGTGTAAACGCTGTTTTAAACACTTGTAACTTTTGAAGTTACGTTTTATTTAATATAACTTGGTGGTTGATTATAAACTTGTGTATCGAATGCTATTGCTCTTCACATTCCGTGTTTCCGCTTTAGCGGGGTGTGACAAAATGTCTATGAACCAGTTGTGATCGCCTTATCCATGCATCGACATGCTGAAATAACCGAAAAAAATTAATAATATACAAAAAAATAAAAGTGTAAATTACAAAGATCACAAACTTACAATTTCCCACAATGCATTGTCTTGCATAAATCCTAACAAAACGCCCCAAAACGTACTAGAACATTTTAGATCGTCTGATAAAAGAGCAATTTTTCAATATTGGTCGTCTTCATTCTTTCCTTTGTCTCCGTGAAGGAAAAATTCCTCAGCACTTCAGCTGGTATGATAGCTTGTTCATTGTTTCCGAAGATGTTGACCGCATCTAGACCTTCGTTTACGTTGCAATTTCTCTCTATAAAGTCATTTTTCTCTTCAAGTTGAAGATCCATCCGACTGAGCAACTCAGTACATTTCGATGTATTTTCCCAATCTTTCACGCACTGGAGACGGAGGAGGTTGAGATAATCTTGTTCTAAAAATGATAGGTGGGGGTTATCTTGAAGGGATTGTATGAGTTGGGTTTTTTCATTTTCATATTTCCGGAAACTTTTGATAAGGGAGTTCAGTTTTTCGTAACGCTTTTTATCTTCTTTTATATGTTTGAAAACAGTGTCTAGGATATTGGAGGTGTTTGAATCCGAATTGTTGGAAGAAGCCATGGTTATGAGATTGAATTTGTTGTCTACTTGTGCAAGTTAAATACAGTAAGTGAAACAGTGTTTGTAATAAGTCATTACACTTGTTAGTCATTATTTTGTAATAAGCCGGAGTTGCTAACACCGGCTTTTATCCATATCTAAAACCTACGTGGCATTTTCACTGGACCACGTTCAATCCCGATATTTTGTCAGATATTATCAGTGTCCAGGACAGTACGTGAAACAGTGTTTTGATCACATCATACAAGCTTTTAATAAAGCCTGTGAAAGCATTGATTCTATTGAACAAGTCATTACACTTGTCAGTCATTATTTTGTAATAAGCCGAAGTTGCTAACACCGGATTTTATCCATATCTAAATCCTACGTGGCATTTTCACTAGACCACCTACAATCCCGAGATTTTTGTCAGATATTATCATTGTCCAGGGCAGTACGTGAAAAAGTGTTTTGATCACATCATACATGCTTTTAATAAAGCCTGTGAAAACATTGATTCCATTAAACAAGTCATTACACTTGTCAGTCATTATTTTGTAATAAGTAGGAGTTGCTAACACCGGCTTTTATCCATATCTAAAACCTACGTGGCATTTTCACTGGACCACGTTCAATCCCGAGATTTTTGTCAGATATTATCAGATAAGGGTCTGATTATTTAAATATATAATCATTTTCCCCAACTCTCAAACACCTCTCATATCAAACAACTCTCATACAGAACCTCTCATAATCATTTTCCCCAACTCTCAAACAACTCTCATTTTCCCCAACAATGTCTGCATTTTCCCCAATCCTTGTTCATCTAGTTTGTGGAAATGAACTATCATTTCAAAACGATTTCTTGAGTGGCGATGATTCGACCACCCGTATTGTTTTTCCTCTTCTTAGGAGGGTCAATCTTGCAAGTTTTAAAGAGATGGCGTACAACAAATTTGGTTTATCTAGTCAATTTTTTAACTTGAAACTAATCTTGTGGTACACCTACGGAGACCATGTGGTTCAGAGCGACATTATAGACGATGATACATTTGAAACAATATACGTTTTGAATGCCACCAACCTTCTATATCAGCCTCAAATACAAGCATAATTTCTTCCAGTGGTTCAACAAAACCATGTTACTTTTACAGATCAGTTGAGGAACATACAAATACAACATCCTCATCAGTCTCAAGAAGGGTTTCCATCATCCTATGCCGATCAGTTTCATCCTTCTACTTATGTTGAACAAGACATGTTCCCATCAAGGTATACAGAACAGTATCACGAAGAATATCGGAACTCGGATGATGGCCAACACCAAGGCCACCCACACCATGAACCGGAAGACTGTTTTGCTGAAAACGACCATTCTGATGACAATAACGAAACGGTGGACGAATATACAACATAACACTATGCCCTTCTTGGAGACGCTTCAGAGGAAGAAGGACGTCATGATGACCTCGTACCTCGTCATGAAGATGATCAAGTATTCTTGGAATCAAGTGTTGGATTTGTGGGGGAGGAAGAATGGAATCGTCTTCCATTCGAAGAAGATGACGAATCAGTTGACTACTGGTGTGAAGGAAAACATCCACGTCTTGGCATGTACTTCAAGAGCAAGGCTCAATGTGTATATGCCATTAGGATATGGAATCTTAAGAATAATCGAGAAATGTACTTAAAAGATACAAGGCCAGAGCATTGGAGAGCAATATGTTACACAGAGGGTCCAGACTACGAAAGAGACGAAAATCATTATCCATGTGAATGGAATTCTTGGGTTCAAGTAGAAACCAAAGGGGCATATGGCGTCTGGTAGTTTGGAACCCTGTCCACAACTGTGTTGGATCGGTCTCTAGAAACAACAACCGATCTTTGTCTGCAAGCATGATTGCAACCAAAATTGCCAAACAAATCAACATAGACATTGCATACAAAGTAAAACACATCATTGCCACTGCCAAGTCTACTTGGGACGTGGATGTGTCTTACTGTAAAGCTTGGAATGCCCGTAGAATTGCCATTGAACGGCCCTATGGAACACGGGAGAGCAATTTTTCCGAGCTGCTGAAGTACATTGACGAAATAGTCCATAGAAACCCGGGTACCATTGTCAGAGGGTTACATGCCCCGAATACAAACCCAGACGGTACGACCAAATCTAGGTATGTATTTTGGGCTTTTGGACCTTCAATTGAAGCCTTCAAGCACTGTATTCTCGTCGTATGTGTCGATGGGACCCATTTAAAAGGAAACTATCGCGGGAAGCTTCTTACAGCCGTGACGAAAAACGCTAATGGGAATATACTTCCTCTTGCTTTCGTCATGGTTGATAACGAGACAAATGAAAGTTGGCAATGGTTTATGCACAACTTCCGGAATCATGTTGCCATACCCAGAAAGAAAATTGTGTGTGATTCAGACCGTCACCCAGGTTTGATCAACGCAATGGCTGAAATGGATGATTGGTATCACCGATTCTGTTTGAGACACATAAGAAGTAACCTTATGAAGACGTTTCAAAACCAGAAGTTGAAAAAATGGTGTTGGGAGATTGGCACTGCATCGCAGCGGAGAAAGTATAATTTCGCGGTTGGCCAATTAAGAGGGATTAATAGGGAAGCTTGGAGGTGGCTAAAAAATATCGGTTTGGACAAGTGGACGTTGTTGTATGACGAAGGCTATGTACGTTGGGGAAACATGACAACAAACATAGCCGAATCATATAACAATGTCATACGTACGGTGCGCATGATGCCTATCAATGCGCATGTATTGAAGGTACATTCGAACTTACCAGAGCACATTTCGTACAAAACTCTGGGAGAGCTAGAGACTGTCATTCACCACTTTCAACAGCCATGTGGACACTCTACAATGGTCACGAATCATATGCAATTCATCAAAGGGTAACACCTTACGATGTCCCAAATGGTGTTTACGAGTGTGAGACAAATGATCCAATAACCATGGTGGGGAGAACAAATACGAGGTCCATTTTTCAGCTAAGTCTTGTACTTGTGGAAAGTGGAAAATGCAGAGGTTTATTTGTTCTCATGGCATGGCTATTGATGGACACGTGAATGGTCCTAGTCGAAGAAACCAAGAATCTACACCAATAATGGTTCTACCTTCTACAGCACAAAAACGTGGAGACGGCAGTATACCCCAACACTTAGGGGCCTACGTCACGAGGACTACTGGAGACAAGCAAATTTGACCATCGAAGCGGATAAACTATGATCATTACAAAAAGAGGGAGAAAGAAACAAAGAAGAATCAGTAATGAAATGGACCATGCGAGCGGAAGTAGACCCCGAACTTGTAGTGGTTGTGGACAGATAGGTTACAACAGCCGAAGGCGCACGTGTATACGTAACCAACGTTAGTGTGCCATGTTGTATTGTAACTTGTTCATTCTGTATTTTAACTTGTTCAAAACAGTGGGATTAAGTGTGCCATTTTATATTTTAACTTGTTCATTTTTGCCCAATTATTTTTTTTTTACCATTTTGTACATAGCATAAAACACAAAAAAAGCCATAAACATTAATCTAACTTTTATAAACTCTAAAACAAATACATATTAACAAAACACAATTTGAAAATTTTCATAAAAATCATCAAATTACATACATAATTAACCCTAAACACTAACACTTAACCATTTTTAAAACAAAAAAACTAACCCAAAACCACAAAACCACTAACCTAAACCTAAAACCACTAACACAATACCGTATTTTTTTTATCCATAAGTCGGAGGTGCCAACTCTAGCTTATGCCACGTCGGAGAAAAGGACTGTTGGTGCAATATCTGTGACAGTTGTTCTAGATTAATTAAGTCTTTTAGTTATAGTCTATTTGAGTTTGTAATGGCCCAATAACATTGTATTGTTAAGTGGGCTATTTAGTCTGTTATGGGTGTTAATGGACTTTGTATAGTCCATGAGCCCATTAGTGGCCCGAGCCTGTGAACATGTCTCTATATAAAGAGACATTGAGTTTAGGTTTAGAGTGGATCAATCAGTTAGTTAATGGTTTATGAGCAGAGACAGACTGAGAGAGTTCTGAGAATACTTTATTGTAATTGAGTGATTCAATAATAAAGTATTTGGAATTCGGTAATTACGTTTTGTTCTTATTATTATTAATATCGATTATTACTTGTTTGATATACTGATTACGAGATTCCGCCTCGTGATTAGTTTGGTTTAATCCTGTAGATCGGACCACTGGGACCTACAATTGGTATCAGAGCAAACGCATCGTTTGCTCTCTATCGAGATTTGGTTCAGGGTTAAATTCAGGTTTAATCGATTCTGGAAATTAGGGTTCTTAATACATCTTCGACGGCTGTTTGTGAGAATTAGGGTTTTTGTTACATCTTCGGCGGCGGGATTACAGATTAGGGTTTCTCTGCTTGTTCGTGGATACATCTCTGAGGATACTTCTTCGTGGATACATCTTCGCAGGTACATCTTCGTGGATACATCTTCGGACTCATCTTCGTGGATACATCTTCGGATTCATCTTCGTGGATACATCTTCGGATTCATCTTCGCGGTTACATCTTCGTGAGTACATCTTCGTGGGTACATCTTCGTTTAACATCTTTGTCTCTTCGCCGAACACCCTCTTCGTGATACACAAACATCTTCGCCAAACTCATACATCTTCGCCGACGAACAGACGAACACCATCTTCGTTTAAGAATAATCTTCGTGGCTGTTGTTCGTGTTATACATCTTCGTGGAAAAGGCTATTGAAGAAACGAACACCTTCTTCGTCCGTCATCTTCTTCGGCAGTGAGCACCATTAGACGAACACCATCTTCGTCAAATTAGACGAACACCATCTTCGTCAAATTAGACGAACAAGCATCTTCGTCATCATTTTCGGCAGAGACAACGATCATCATTACGAGGCGAAGACCTTGTTCGTGGGTCTTCGTTTAAAATCATCTTCGTGAAAAGGTTCTAATGTTCGTTTGATTCTGATGTTCGTGTACTGATTTGAATTACATCTTCGTCTCAGGCTTTTGAATTACATCTTCGTCTCAGCTTCATTAAGATTTGGGATCTTGAAATCATCTTCGCCGCTGTACAATCATCTTCTTGAAGATTCTGACGAACATCGTCTTCGTCTTGTAGCTACTCTGTTTGTTCGTGGGTAATCAGATTTCTGTGTTCGTTTGTGAAGTTGTCAAGTTCATCGTCATCTTCGTGGTCTGCTGTATTGGTTCTTGGATTTCAATTTGGGCCTCTGGAATCTCTATTGGGCCTCTACAAATTTAAATAGAATTGGGCTTAAATTAAAACTTAATTGGACTTAAAGATTAATTTGGACTGATTTGGATCAAATTAATTGGACCGATTAATCTGGACTCGTTTAATTTGGACTTTATTATCGGACTGATTACTTGGACTTAATTTATTTAACAAATATTTAAGCAATGTATTCTTTTACATGCAATAGTTCAACTGATAAACCAAGTAGAGGATCCATTCTTAAAAATGAATTTGATACGTTCACAGCTAATATTAACGAAGATTTTGAAGATACAGTCACCAGATACAACGATCTTATTACAGAAATTCGCGAATATCGAATATTTCTTAGAGGGGAAGTAGTAGAGAGATTTTTGGAGGCTTTGCCTAAGTATTGGGAGGCATGGATAAAATTGATAAAAGTTGAACTCAATACCAATATGTATACATGCTTATCTCTGAAAAACGTTATTGAAAGATTGAGAGTGTATAAATCAGCATCAACGGCATTTATTGAGGGATTTCGCAGTGAAGTCAGTAGTACTACAAGTGATTCCAGTACTACAGGTGAAAGCTCGAATGAAGAGGATAATAAAATTATTGAAGATACTGAACATGAATCAAAGGTCTGCAGCTTTACGTTGGACCTATCTAACAACAACTTCGTTGAAAAGATGGTCGACCTCAATACCGAGAAGTCAAAGGTACTTCTTGATCTTCAATCCGTAAAAGAGCTCTGCAAATCTTTTTGTAACAACCGTCTTAGTTCAGGTGAAAACCGCACTCTCTACCTTTAAACTTAACTTTGTATTAACCTTGTCGTTACTTGTCTCGTAAACTCGTGTACGTCGGAATCGAATCGGAATCACAAAATGAATCCTAATACCAAGAAAATACTTAGTGAACTTGTCTAAGTTCCTATCTAAAATAACCGGAAACTTTCAACTAACGAAACACTTAACAAAGAAAACTAAACAAAAACGAAAAAGTCAGAAAATCGGCCTCTTGCGGAGCAACAGAATCAGTTGCGGCGCAACTCAGCACAGGAATTCAAAAATTTTGTTGTTGCTAGTGCTTGGTGACTCATACCAAACCGACCCTTATGGCCAACACCTGTAAAAACAGGTGTCAAACACCCCTCTATTCCAGAAAACTACCTTGGTATTACCTCCCTTTGTCACTCTCATTTGTGCAAGACTCAAAAACACACTTACACTCTTTTCCTCTCAACAAACACACACATACACTTATGCTCTCAAATCTCACATACAAACACCTATAACTCTTTCAAAAACAATCCTTCTAAGGCATAATCTAAGTAATTCAAGGACATTTTCATACATTCATCACCATCATTTCATCATTTCAAAGGTAAAAATCTTGTTCTTGAACTTATTTTTCATATTTACTCAAGTTTTTACATAAATCATCAAACCTATATATGTTTTATAACTAAAATGATGAAAGCATATCAAAAAGTCCATTGCATGCAATTTTTATTGGTAAAAATGGAAGTTTATAAAATGGAAAACCTGGAAATTTCATTAAAATAAACTAAAGCTATGTTTTTCAACTTAAGATTTCGATTTATGACTCTAACCGAAGAAATCGACAGAATCTGTTGCATGCATGTAAAAATTACGAAATTTTGACCAAAGATGTAAACTGTAAAATGTAGCTTACTGTCAAAAATTGGGAACCTAACTCCTATTTTTCGATTTATTATGAATTTTACAGTATTTAATCTGATTTAATCTTGAATTTCGAGAAAACATACCAAACGAATTTATCAGCTTACAAAAATTTGACATAGTCTAAAATCTATCAAAATATGATTTTACAGATTTTACTGGAATTTTTGGAATTAATCTACTATTATTTACTGTTTTTACGGTTAAAACGCGTTAATTACGTAAACGACTCTAACTTCTTCAAAAACTGTCGGATTGAGACGAATCCAGTTCCTATGACTTCGTATCACCGAATGTGATTTTTATGTTATTTTTATAAGATATTACAACAACAGAATCTGACAGTTTCATATTCGGTATAATTTAGGTTCACGCGATTCCGATTCCTATTCCGGTCACTCCACGCACACTCCTAGTACAACTCTCTCGCTTTAGCGTAAGTCTTTGTGATTCATTAGATTCATTTCACATATTTGAGCTCAGTTTGTAAAGCGGGAAAGTGATTTGTTATTTTGGACATTCTTTATTTAGCGCGGAAGCTCTGCCGGATTTTCGTTACAACCGACTCACCTCCGTCCGAGCTATCTTTTCACCGCCTCATTTTCACGTGAGTTACAAACCCCTACTTTTAAATGCTTTTAAACATATTTTTGGGGTGAAATGCGAGTCTTAGGCTTAAACATTACTTTTAAGCCGAATCAAACTTGAACGCTTAACGAAACGAATTGATACTTGAATACTATTTCGAAACTATATTTTGACGGCATTGTTGATGATTTTGCCAACAATGCCGAGTATACAAACACTAAATTGCCATTGACTAAACGTCGATCGTCATGTTGCGGACGTTGTACAACATGGACGTGAGACACCATTAAAATCCCATACACTCCTACATAACTAGTTGCTATTAATCTCTGGGAGAGGACCGATAGAATTTATGGATAGCGCTATTAGGGTAGTATGACCCTCACCACAACGATAACAACAGATGGTGCATAGTTCTAGTGGGTAGGCATAAGGCTTAGCAACGAACGATCATTGGGCAATATTTAGGATTGTCACATAGTCGCGCTGTGTGGTCAATACCTACAACTTGAATACCTATACTTTACGCATGGTTATGCGACGATTATATGAAATCTACTTTTTACGCCATCTTTATGTGCGTCGATACTTGTATGTTTCTTCTAAAACTTTGTAGCTCACTAACTACGCCTCCCGTAGTTAACACTTGACTCGTATTTTCAGGTAACGAGTAAGCTAGCTGATGACTTATGCTTTTGGGGGCAAATGACTTCAAGACCGGGATGGGTATGGGTGGTTTGGTTGAACACCCCATTTTGTAATTCGGATATGTAACTTTGTTTAAAACTTTGTAAACCTTGAATACTATGTTTTTCCTTTAATGACATATGGCGTTTATCTATATCTTGTGTATCGAATGCTACTGCTCTTCACATCCTGTATTCCGCTTTAACGGGGTGTGACAGGCTTGGTATCAGAGCGCAAGGTTATAGTGAATACCGATTTTTCAAAAATCAAACTATAACCAATTTCTAAACGAAAGATTTTATTTAACCAAAACGTGAAGGCATTGTTTAACTTGAATTATTCGTAGCCTGATCACCTATGAATAATTTGGACTAAATTATGCCGGAACGGGATTGGTAAAACATTAAATGAACCTCCCCGGGAATTCTTGAAGTCAGACCCACAAAGACCTAGATGCTACTTAAGATACTCTATGTGCTCAACTTTTTACTAACACTAACATGAGCCGTATCTTCGAACTAACTCGTTACCGATTCAGGGTATGTCGAGAGGGAAAGAGATAGCTAGGTCCGACAGTGAGACCGAACCCTCCCACGAATCCCAATCACGCTCTAGGAGTCAGCAATCGTCCCCACTCACCCTACCTTACCTCCGTCGGGAAGATGAAGGAAGCTCACGATTACCAGCTCGACACACACCTAATCGGCACTCGAGACCTCAGATAACTACGCCACAACCACCCCCTGAGCGCGGATTGACTCCTGAGGAAATTCAAGCGCTTTGTAACATGTCCGTCGACCTCCGCGGATACACACAAGTTGTGAGAGATCACTCCCACCAGATACGTGGTTTGTACACCGAGGTGTTACGCACAAAGGCAATGGCACGGAAGGCAATGCGAGCAGCACGCAACTTGATGCTGATTAACATAGTGCTAGTATTCCTTATGGTTGTTTTGGTTGTAATTAAGGTTTATAGGTTGTTGTAAGATGTCTTTTGGATTGTAAGCAGAACATGAAGTCTATGAAAGATTGTAAGCGTAGTACTTTATGTTTGGTTGGTGATGTACGACAATACTCGATGATGTTGGATTTTGTAAGAACATCAAATTTTGAGTGACATATATAAAATGGACGGATTATAATTACGATTGTTGTTGTTCTTGTTATTTCCCATTATATGAATCTAAAGTGATATATCAAAACCCTAAATCCGAGTTCTCTCTTGTGTAGGAAAATGGCCGAACACAACGATGAGCGCATTGTTCAGAGGATCAACGCCCGTTTGAACGAGGCGATACCCGACATCATAGCCCGAATCAACGCTGGTATCCACCAGGGAGGACCAAGGGGAAATAACAACAACCAAGATAACAACAATCAAGGAAACAACAACCAACGAAACAACAACCGGGAAAATAACAATCAGGGGAACAACCAAGGTTGTAGCTACAAGACCTTCATATCGTGCAGGCCAAAGGAATTCCATGGCACTGAGGGGCCATCGGACTATCGCGCTGGATCGATAGTATGGAAGTCGTATTGAGGATCAGCCAGTGCGCTGAAAACAAGAAGGTGGAATTCACTTCCTGCATGCTTCAGGGGCGAGCCCTAACCTGGTGGAACAGTCAACTTCAGGTCCGAGGTCAGGACGCTGCATACAACATGCCATGGGCAAGGTTCAAGGAACTGCTAGTGATTGAGTACTGTCCCAAGGAGATCCTAAAGAAGCTCAAGAACGAACTCTGGAATCACTCCATGACAGGAACTGACATCGACACCTACGTCGCGCGATTTCATGAACTCGCAAACCTAGTACCGGAACTGGTAACCCCCGAGGACAAGCAAATTGAGCACTTCATTTGGGGACTCTCACCCGAGATAAGGGGCATGGCGACAGCTACCGAGCCAACCACGATGCAGCAAGCTGTGAGCTTGGCCAATCGCCTAACCCAGGATTGGATAAGGAATGGAGGAATATCAAAGCCAGGTGCAGAAGAGGGAAAGCGTAAGGTTGAGGACACGTCGGGGAACAAAAAGGAACGGTTTAACAAGAAGGCTAGAACAGTAAGGAACTACGGAGTTGCTGCGGCAGAGAACACCGGCTACCAGGGAAAGGCACCAAAGTGCGGTAGGTGCAATTATCATCACGAAGGGAACTGTAGGTCTTGTACCAACTGCAACAGCACTAGTCACTGGACTCAACACTGTAAGGCAGTGAATGCTGGACCGCAGCAGGCGGGAAGGCAACAAAATGAAGGACCGGCGACAAGCAGGGAGGCCACAACAGAACGATAGGCCTCGCCAGGGAGAATGTTATGAGTGCGGTAGTAGGGATCACTACCGAAACGCTTGTCCTAGGCTAAACCCTGCCCGAAACCCAAACCAGAACCGCAATCAAAACCCACCGCAGAACCAAAATCAGAACAATCAGAGGGGAAACGATGGGGGACAAGGCCGTGGAAGAGCCTTCGCGATTGGTGCCGAAGAGGCAAGAAACGACCCCCGGGTGATTGCAGGTACGTTTCTCCTTAACAACTATTATGCTTCAGTACTGTTTGACTCAGGCGCGGATAAAAGTTTTGTATCCCTAGAATTTAGGCCTTTGATTGCATTAGGAACCGAACCCCTAAGTGAAAAATTCACGGTAGAATACGCTAATGGGCAAGAATACCAGGCTAGCGACGTAATTAGGAATTGCACAATAACCCTAGCTAACCACCCTTTCGCGATTGATCTAATCCCCATCGAACTTAAGAGCTTTGACGTAGTAATAGGAATGGACTGGTTAACCATCAGAGACGCGAAAATATTTTGTTCAGATAAGACGATACGAATGCCGTTAGGAGATGGAAAGGAATTAATAGTACAAGGAGATAGGCCGGGCCAGACTTCGAAGCTTATATCGGTGATGAAGATGCGCAAGTACTTGAATAAGGGCTGCTTTGCGTTATTAGTGAACATAAAGGACAAACAGGCAAAAGCAGCAGACCTTAAGGATGTACCGATAGTTAGAGACTATCCGGAAGTATTTCCCGAAGAACTACCTGGACTACCACCTCAGAGGCAAGTTGAGTTTAGAATCGAGGTAGTTCCTGGAGCGGCACCGGTGGCAAGGACGCCATATCGGCTAGCTCCGACTGAGATGCAGGAATTGTCCAACCAAGTTCAGGAATTATTGGATAAAGGATTTATCCGACCAAGCTCATCACCATGGGGCGCGCCGATTCTATTCGTAAAGAAGAAGGATGGATCGTTTCGCATGTGTATCGACTACCGAGAATTGAATAAACTAACCGTCAAGAACCGATACCCTCTTCCGCGAATCGATGACCTTTTCGATCAACTACAAGGCGCAACCTACTTTTCAAAGATTGACTTAAGGTCCGGATATCATCAAGTGTTGGTTTCAGAAGATGACATACCGAAGACCGCATTCCGCACTAGATACGGACACTACGAATTCTTGGTAATGCCATTTGGACTCACGAACGCACCGGCAGTATTCATGGATTTGATGAATAGGGTATGCCGACCGTATCTAGACAAGTTCGTTATTGTATTCATCGATGACATCCTAATCTATTCGCGCAACAAGGAAGATCACGCAGAGCACCTAAAACTATTATTGGAATTACTCAAAGAACAACAGCTCTACGCAAAGTTTTCTAAGTGCGAATTCTGGTTGCGTGAAGTCAAATTTCTCGGTCACGTAGTCAATGGATCTGGAATCCACGTTGACCCATCAAAAATCGAGGCTATAGAGAACTGGAAAACTCTAAAGAGTCCGACAGAAATCCGCCAATTTTTAGGATTGGCTGGGTATTATCGGCTATTCATTCAGGATTTCTCTAAGATAGCTAAACCCCTAACAAAGTTAACACAAAAGAACGAGAAGTTCAACTGGGGAGATGCTCAAGAGCAAGCCTTCAATATCCTGAAAACGAAACTGTGCAACGCTCCGATCTTAACTCTTCCCGAGGGAAATGAAGACTTCGTGGTTTATTGTGACGCATCTAACCTAAGATTAGGTTGTGTATTGATGCAGCGAAATAAGGTCATAGCTTATGCATCGCGACAACTTAAGAAACACGAGGTCAACTACGCTACGCACGACTTAGAACTAGGAGCGATAGTTTTTGCACTAAAAATCTGGAGACATTACCTCTACGGAACCAAATGCACCGTATTTACGGACCATAGGAGCCTACAACACATACTAGATTAGAAGCTACTCAACATGAGGCAAAGGAGATGGTTAGAACTCCTTAGCGACTACGACTGCGATATTAAGTATCACCCTGGCAAAGCAAATGTCGTAGCAGATGCCCTGAGTAGGAAGGAGAGGCAACAGACGACTCGAGTACGTGCATTAGGGATTTACCTAAAACCCGATTTGAGAACACGCATAGCAAGTGCCCAGCATGAGGCTTTGAAGGCGGATAACATAAAGGTTGAAACCTTGCACAATCACGACAAGGATTTCGTAAGAAAGAGCGACGATGTCTACTATTTTAAGGATCGAGCCTGGATTCCTACGACCAACGAATTGAGGAAGACCATCATGGATGAAGCACACCGGACGCGATATTCCATTCATCCAGGGACAAGCAAAATGTATAAGGACCTCAAGGAACACTACTGGTGGCCTGGAATGAAGAAAGACGTTGCTTTATACGTAGAGAAATGCCTCACTTGTGCGAAAGTGAAGGCCGAATATCAGAAGCCATCCGGATTACTACAACAACCCGAGATTCCCGAGTGGAAATGGGAACAAATCACAATGGACTTCGTCACAAAGTTACCTCGAACATCAAAGGGTAACGACATGATCTGGGTTATAGTAGATCGACTAACGAAGTCAGCACACTTCATTCCCATCAAGGAAAGTTTTAACGTGGAAAAACTTGTCCAAATATACATCAACGAGGTAGTGACTCTTCACGGAATACCCACGTCGATTATCTCGGACAGAGATACTCGCTTCACTTCCAGATTCTGGAAAGCATTCCAAGAGTCGTTTGGCACGCGATTGGACTTGAGCACGGCTTACCATCCGCAGACCGATGGTCAAAGCGAGCTCACTATTCAAACCTTAAAGGACATGATGAGAGCATGCGTTATCGACTTCGGAGGAAGTTGGGATAGCCACTTACCACTAATAGAGTTCTCTTACAATAACAGCTACCATGCTAGCATAAAATGTGCGCCTTTTGAAGCTCTCTACGGAAGGAAGTGCCGATCTCCACTGTGTTGGTTGGAACCGGGAGATCGACAACTAATTAGCATGGATGTAGTGCAAGAAACGATTGATAAGATCACAACGATTAAGGAAAGACTTAAGACTGCCAGAAGTCGTCAAAAGAGCTACGCTGATTTGCGCAGAAAGGATCTAGAATTTCAAGTCGGAGACAAAGTACTTCTAAAGGTGTCACCTTGGAAAGGTGCAATACGCCGCGGAAAGCGAGGAAAGCTTAGCCCGAGATATGTGGGACCATTTGAGATACTCGAAAGAGTAGGTCCAGTTGCGTATCGCTTAGAACTACCGCAAGAGCTCGGTAACATGCATAACACTTTTCACGTTTCGAGACTGAAAAAGTGCCTATCGGACGAAACGCTTATCACCCCTTTAGAAGAGATACAACTAGACGAAAAACTCCAATTTGTCGAGGAACCGATTGAAATCATAGATCGCGAAACTAAGAAACTAAGGCATAGTAAAATTCCCATAGTGAGGGTGCGATGGAACGCAAAACGAGGCCCCGAATATACCTGGGAACGAGAGGATCAAATGTTGCTTAAGTATCCTCATCTCTTCACTTCTCCCACAACGAGTACTACAAGTTGAAATTTCGGGACGAAATTCTTTTCAACCCGGGGAGAATGTGACAACCGTCTTAGTTCAGGTGAAAACCACACTCTCTACCTTTAAACTTAACTTTGTATTAACCTTGTCGTTACTTGTCTCGTAAACTCGTGTACGTCGGAATCGAATCGGAATCACAAAATGAATCCTAATACCAAGAAAATACTTAGTGAACTTGTCTAAGTTCCTATCTAAAATAACCGGAAACTTTCAACTAACGAAACACTTAACAAAGAAAACTAAACAAAAACGAAAAAGTCAGAAAATCGGCCTCTTGCGGAGCAACAGAATCAGTTGCGGCGCAACTCAGCACAGGAATTCAAAAATTTTGTTGTTGCTAGTGCTTGGTGACTCATACCAAACCGACCCTTATGGCCAACACCTGTAAAAACAGGTGTCAAACACCCCTCTATTCCAGAAAACTACCTTGGTATTACCTCCCTTTGTCACTCTCATTTGTGCAAGACTCAAAAACACACTTACACTCTTTCCTCTCAACAAACACACACATACACTTATGCTCTCAAATCTCACATACAAACACCTATAACTCTTTCAAAAACAATCCTTCTAAGGCATAATCTAAGTAATTCAAGGACATTTTCATACATTCATCACCATCATTTCATCATTTCAAAGGTAAAAATCTTGTTCTTGAACTTATTTTTCATATTTACTCAAGTTTTTACATAAATCATCAAACCTATATATGTTTTATAACTAAAATGATGAAAGCATATCAAAAAGTCCATTGCATGCAATTTTTATTGGTAAAAATGGAAGTTTATAAAATGGAAAACCTGGAAATTTCATTAAAATAAACTAAAGCTATGTTTTTCAACTTAAGATTTCGATTTATGACTCTAACCGAAGAAATCGACAGAATCTGTTGCATGCATGCAAAAATTACGACATTTTGACCAAAGATGTAAACTGTAAAATGTAGCTTACTGTCAAAAATTTGGAACCTAACTCCTATTTTCCGAGTTATTATGAATTTTACAGTATTTAATCTGATTTAATCTTGAATTTCGAGAAAACATACCAAACGAATTTATCAGATTACAAAAACTTGACATAGTCTAAAATCTATCAAAATATGATTTTACATATTTTACTGGAATTTTTGGAATTAATCTACTATTATTTACTGTTTTTACGGTTAAAACGCGTTAAATACGTAAACGACTCTAACTTCTTCAAAAACTGTCGGATTGAGACGAATCCAGTTCCTATGACTTCGTATCACAGAATGTGATTTTTATGTTATTTTTATAAGATATTACAACAACAGAATCTGACAGTTTCATATTCGGTATAATTTAGGTTCACGCGATTCCGATTCCTATTCCGGTCACTCCACGCACACTCCTAGTACAACTCTCTCGCTTTAGCGTAAGTCTTTGTGATTCATTAGATTCATTTCACATATTTGAGCTCAGTTTGTAAAGCGGGAAAGTGATTTGTTATTTTGGACATTCTTTATTTAGCGCGGAAGCTCTGCCGGATTTTCGTTAGAACCGACTCACCTCCGTCCGAGCTATCTTTTCACCGCCTCATTTTCACGTGAGTTACAAACCCCTACTTTTAAATGCTTTTAAACATATCTTTGGGGTGAAATGCGAGTCTTAGGCTTAAACATTACTTTTAAGCCGAATCAAACTTGAACGCTTAACGAAACGAATTGATACTTGAATACTATTTCGAAACTATATTTTGACGGCATTGTTGATGATTTTGCCAACAATGCCGAGTATACAAACACTAAATTGCCAATGACTAAACGTCGATCGTCATGTTGCGGACGTTGTACAACATGGACGTGAGACACCATTAAAATCCCATACACTCCTACATAACTAGTTGCTATTAATCTCTGGGAGAGGACCGATAAAATTTATGGATAGCTCTATTAGGGTAGTATGACCCTCACCACAACGATAACAACAGATGGTGCATAGTTCTAGTGGGTAGGCATAAGGCTTAGCAACGAACGATCATTGGGCAATATTTAGGATTGTCACATAGTCGCGCTGTGTGGTCAATACCTACAACTTGAATACATATACTTTACGCATGGTTATGCGACGATTATATGAAATCTACCTTTACGCCATCTTTATGTGCGTCGATACTTGTATGTTTCTTCTAAAACTTTGTAGCTCACTAACTACGCCTCCCGTAGTTAACACTTGACTCGTATTTTCAGGTAACGAGTAAGCTAGCTGATGACTTATCACTACTAGAAACAGGGCTATCCTTGACCCGCTTTTTATGACCCACGCAGAAAGATGACGCGCAATATCCAGGGTCATAAAACAACAGTCATTTTGAGTAAAGAGATGACGCGTTTTCAGATGTGTCATAACACATGGGTCATAATCAGTTAAAATTAAGATTTCGTTATGACGTTTGTTTTTCTTCGTCCTAAATAGGTGTCATGTATATTATTTTTGTCATAGATTATATATATATCTGCTAAAACTTAAAACCCTAAAACTCAAAACCTATTTTTTTCCCCCAAAACTTCCCGCTCTCTAAAATTTCCCCTCCCTCTCAAACTCTCAAAACCTTCGATTATCACAAGGCTGAAGACAATCCCGCCCTAATCCACTCTCAAAACATTTTCAATCCACTCTCAAAACTTTCAAAACAATCCCGCCCTAATTTACTCAAAACAATCCCTAATCGACAAAAAATCAATTTGTATCAAAACTCTCAAAACTCTCCAGGTGTTAAGGATTTGCAGTTAAGGTATGCCCTAATTTACTCAAAATATTACATTATATTGTTTGTTTGATAGCTGTAGAGTTATAAAATCAATTTACTGTATCATTTTTTGTATCAATTTATGGTAAAATTGTATGCACACCAGGTGTTTGTGAAAATGTTACTATGATATTTTTGGTGTTTGTGAATAATATTTTATAGGCCCCATGTAAATAATGTAACATGTATAGTTTAATAGAGTAAACTTATACTGTAAATGATTTGTATAATGTAACATCGTGCAGTGGTCACAAACACCTATCAAACGTCGTGGTTGATAAGTAGGACTGTAGGAGGAATGGGCACCTCTGTGTTGGTTCTTTGTTTTGGCTTTTGGCACCTCTCTTCACTGTTTTAAAACTTGTGCAATAGCTATGATTGATGTGGTTTTAAGATTTGTAGGGTTGAACCAAATGATGGTAAAATGAGTAGATGGTTCCTGGATTGGGAAACATGATATGTTCTTGTTTTCATTTATGAAGATTTGGATTTAAAATTACATCTGTCTAAGGTGTTATGTGTATATACATTTGGAGGGGCTTTATGTGTTTGAAAGCTTATTTAAACTTAATCGTTTGAAAGTATGGTGCTTATTTGTATTGATCAATTATTTGGAAGTTTTGTATGTCAGTAAGACGATAAATATATTTATATATGAGAGCGGTGCAATGATTGAAGTGTTGGAAGTAAAATATGGTCTCATGTTTTATGCTAGTATCATGTTATAACGGGATTTGATTAGGAATATCTAAACAAAGGATTACACCACCAAATCATTTCTTTTCTTATCCTCCCAATCTGCATTTATGTCTACATCTGATTTTTATATTTTATTTGCTCTGTTTTATCATTCTCTTTTTTAGGTATGTGAGATCCTGCTTTCTGTTTTTTTTGGGTATGCTGATGCTTTTGAAAAATTGTATTAATATTCTTTTTTTGACCGGCTTTTACTAACAGATGGCGGTGGTGGTAAGGGTACCTGGGGGAAACTACTTGATACTGATGATGATATTCAGATTGATCGCAATGACCCTAATTACGATAGTGGCGAGGTAGCTATTTTTAGTTTTTTTTTTATCCTTGTGCTCTCCACTGTACTTAATAACGCTGGAGATAATTATATTCACATGCTAGATCCGGTTGATGTTATTTGTATTTCTCAAAGTGTTTACTCGGGTTTATGTTCAGACGATGAAGAAGAAGATGGTGATGCGCAACTGGACAGCAAGGTTTGTTACTTTCTTCCATTTTAGCAAATTCATGATGCGAATCGTGATTGTTAAAAAAACTAATTTGAAGCACCGTAATTGTACCTTTAACTTTAACAGGGTCAGAGAGTGAAGCTGAAGAATGTTTCATGGGCTATTGCCCGTTTGGCTCTAAAAGCTAAGAAAGGTAACCTTTAGGGGTTCATTTTAACGTCTTTTAATCGAGTACAGTTTGCTTATTTTGTTAAATCTAGAGTTTTTTTGTGTGTGTTATCAGCTATGGATGTCAACAATGAGTTAGATCCGGTTAATCTTGATTCTAGTGAATTTTCTGGTTCTATGCACAAAGGGAAAAGTGAGGCTGATAGCAATTGTTGGTCATCTCCAAGTGGTGCCGGATTTAAGATCCGCGGAAAAACATACTTGAAAGATAGTACTAAGGTGAGTTTTATTGTTTTGTTTTTAGTATGTAAAAATTTGTATAATATTAAGATCTTAAAAGAACAAAACTTTAAACAATTACGGACTTTTTTTCCTCAAATTTGATTGAAAAATTAGGTTACTATTGAATAAAGTAGATATGGAAAAATGGGCGGGTTGGATGGTTCGGTCACTTTTTTTATGGATCAAACTCTGCTTGGTTTGAGCAGAGCACATTATGTTCAAACGTGCGTTGAATATGATTACAAATAAGGTATTCTTCAAGTAATAAACTGAGAGTAAATTATTTAGGAGGGTTTATGCTTTTAAACTACACATTAGGATACCCGTTTGAGCTATTAGAGATAAAATATATAACCTTGAATCGACCTATTCATAAGTAATTAGACTGAAATTGCCACCTCCCGTATAAATTAGAGCAGTAGCTCTATTTCCATGGTCCTTCTTCTGAATTTCCTTTGAAAACACATGGGAGTGTAGATGATTTTCATATGGCAATAGAAAATTTGAGGCTTATCTTGGATTTAATTGCCAAGGAAAATGCTAGACACAAGTGCAATAGAAAGAAAATGATCCATATGATCGGCATTTAATCTTATAATTTTTGAATCGCGGTTCTTTAGAATATTAAATGGTTGTCAGTTTGACATACTAACGATTTTTGGTTGGTCAAAAAACCCGAGTGTTCACATATTTAAATATATGGATTACGCCATCTTTGATGGTGATTGGGTTAGGAGAAAATCTTTGCATAATAATTGCTCCAATGATGCTATTTCACGTTAGCCCATATTCGGGTTTGGTAAATTATATGAAAGATTTTTTTATGACTTCAGGTAGCAGGAGGAGATCCCCTTCTAAAGCTTATTTCAGTTGATTGGTTCAAACTCGAAACTTCCAGAAGTAAAGTGGCTTTACATCCCAAATCTCTTGTTCAGGTACTCATACGTTCTCGTTTAGGATTTGGCTTTAATGTCTATTCATGGATAATTGTAATCCGCTCAAGAATTTAAAGCTTCTCTACTTTCGACTCATTGGTGAAGTAAGGGTGCTATCAGGCGTTAGGTTTAATCATGTAACATTCTTTGAGCCATTACAAGACAATAGAAGATTTTAACATGAAAAGTATTTTGTAATTTAATTAAACAATATGGGTCCGCAGTTTCCGATCCTTTAGATGAGTATAAGAAAAAAGTGGCGTCCATCATATCATTAACGAATGATGTGGATTTGGCAGCCTCTGAACTCAGGGAACTCGGGTCATATGAATACCATCCTTACTTCATTAAGAGGCTTGTATCAATGGCAATGGACAGGAATGACAAAGAGAAAGAAATGGCTTCAGTTCTTCTTTCAGCTCTTTATTCTGATGTCATCAGTTCTACACACATCAGGCTAGGGTTTTTCATGCTTCTCGAATCTGCTGATGATCTGGCCGTTGACATACTTGACACAGTCGATATTCTTGCTTTATTCATTGCTCGTGCAGTGGTCGATGATATCCTTCCCCCAGCGTTTGTGACCAAGGCAAAGAAATCACTATCAGAATCATCAAAAGGCTTCCGGATATCGATGATATTCGAGAAGAATGGGCAATTTATGTGTCAAACTTTATTTTTAGGTAGAAATCGAACTCGTTGTAATGAAACATGTTATAGTTAAGTTATTTGTACATTATTAGACAAATGTTATGTAAGGAAAACGCATGGTTTTGATTATATATGAAATGCGTTAATTTTGTACAATGATCAGATTGTTTGTCAGGTTTATTGTCATGTATATATATAATATATATAATATATAATCACCAGGTTTTATAAAAAAGAATTTTATTTAAAAAAAATTAGTTTGCATAACTTTGACACGCAATTTCATATGTCATAAACATAAGTCATAAACCGCGTGTCTTAAAACGAAGGTCAAAAAAGAAGGTCATAAAACGAGGGACATAAGCGCGGGTCATTCAGCTGTGACGCCTCAATGCGCGTCATAAATTATTTATGACTGGTCCATCCTTGACGCGCATTTGCGCGTCATAAAGCCTCTTCTTGACGCGCAATGCGCGTCATTAATGGCCCTGTTTGTAGTAGTGTATGCTTTTGGGGGCGAATGACTTCAAGACCGGGATGGGTATAGGTGGTTTGGTTGAACACCCCATTTTGTAATTCGGATATGTAACTTTGTTTAAAACTTTGTAAACCTTGAATACTATGTTTTTCCTTTAATGACATATGGCGTTTATCTATATCTTGTGTATCGAATGCTACTGCTCTTCACAATCTGTATTCCGCTTTAACGGGGTGTGACACTTTTACAATCTTAACTCTTCACAACGATAAATTGACTAAATCAGTATCCGCCTTCGAATCTCAGCAAACTGAATTCAGACAAACCATTGCAAATTTAACTTATCAAAGAGATGAATTTTCAAAGCAATATCATAAAACTGAAACAGATCGAACGGCCCTTTTATCAAATGTCGGTATTTTGACACAAAAAGTTGACTTATTGTATGAATGTATCGAAACTGAAAAGAAAAGGTTTGCTGAAAAGGTCCAGGAGTTAAATCTTTGTGAAATAAGGTTAACTGAGCAGGAAAGGAAGATCGAACAGTTCCGCACTTCTTCCAGTACTTTGAACTCCATCTTAAGTCGTCAACGCACAAGTGGGAATACTGCAGGTTTGGGATATAATGAAACACCTCCACCTTTTAATCACAATTACAATTCTCTTAAAGCTGAATGTGACGTAAAGGAAAACAGTGTTGACCCTTCATGTGAATCTTCCTCTACAAGGGACGATCAGACTGAGTCAAGTACTTCAACTGAGTCAAGTGTTTCGGAAACGAAAATGAGTACATTAGCTGAAAACTCAAAACCCAAAAAGCCCATGGACGATTTGAAATGTTTTAAATGCCGGGAACATGGTCACGTAGCCTCGGTATGTCCAACGAAGAAGCGAAAGCAAGCCAATAGATCGCCTTCTCCGAAGAAAGAGCAAGCTAGCAGATCGTCTTCACCAAAGACTAATCGAATGGCTCATTCATATTCACCTGTACGGAAACAGGTGCCTCAAAAGTGGATTCGGAAACAGGAACACTCGGGTGTTTCTAATGATCGTGCATTTCAACCGCGTCCATTTCGACCGTCTTTCAGAAGTTCTAATCCATACTGCCCGAGTCAGAGGATTAATTCTTTTAATCAGCAGTCGAGATCCTTTCGTCCACCAAGGAACCACCTGAATTCTAATGTTAACGCTACGGTTACTAAAGATGATGGTTTCTTCAAAGAGTTTGTTTATGTGAACGAGTACGGTGAATCAAGACGTGTTATGGCATGGGTTCCCCACCATAACTGATAATTGCTAGTTTAGCTGATTATTTTTGTAACTTTGTAATTTTTTATGAAAAAATAGAATCGACATGAAAAGCTCAAAATTTCGTGTCGATATCTTCAAAAAAAAAAAAAAAAAAAAAAAAAAAAAAAAAAAAAAAAAAAAATTTACTAACGTTTGTTTGCAGGTTGTGCGCGTACGAGACTCTACTCTTGAAAACTGCTGTTTGAGACGTTGTTCATAGTCAGACAGCTCAGGGGGAGTTTTGTTGTCATTTATGGAAGCTCGAAGAAAACAAGCTAAAATGATGAACTTAGTTGAGTCAACTCGTGATGAAGACTTTGATAAAGAGCGAAGTTCACAACAACAAAGGGAGCTGCCTAACTCTTCACAAGCATTAACGGAGAAGACTAACTCTTTGAAAGCGTAAAACGGAGAAGACTGAATTATTGCAACAATTCAGGGGGAGTTATTCAAGACAATGATGAGTTAGAAGAACCTGCAAGGAACAAAAGGAGTTAAAGACAATAAAGACTTGGAGCGTATAACGGAATCTAGAAGCAACAGTCAAGGGGGAGTTTGTTGGTGCAATATCTGTGGCAGTTGTTCTAGATTAATTAAGTCTTTTAGTTATAGTCTATTTGAGTTTGTAATGGCCCAATAACATTGATTTGTTAAGTGGGCTATTTAGTCTGTTATGGGTGTTAATGGACTTTGTATAGTCCATGAGCCCATTAGTGGCCCGAGCCTGTGAACATGTCTCTATATAAAGAGACATTGAGTTTAGGTTTAGAGTGGATCAATCAGTTAGTTAATGGTTTATGAGCAGAGACAGACTGAGAGAGTTCTGAGAATACTTTATTGTAATTGAGTGATTCAATAATAAAGTATTTGGAATTCGGTAATTACGTTTTGTTCTTATTATTATTAATATCGATTATTACTTGTTTGATATACTGATTACGAGATTCCGCCTCGTGATTAGTTTGGTTTAATCCTGTAGATCGGACCACTGGGACCTACAAGGACCGTTGTGACTGGACAAGAAGATAGTGGAATGCAGAGGTGGCAGATGATTTGGCATAAGCCGGCGTTGCCAACGCCGGCTCTACCAGTTCGCCAAAAAAATTCTGGTGGCGTCCATTTCTGCTAACTCCGGTGACCAAACGTCCATTCCAGCCAAATTTTCTAATTTAGCCTCACAATCCGTCAAAATCATGACAGAGTGACAGATGAAATTGAACCAAACGTTGTAAGTCTTTTAGGAGCAATGTATGGTGCATAGTCTTTCCAATCACCAGATTCGTGATGCAATTTATCCCATAATGATGGCATCGTAAGTTCTAATCATGTGCACTCATATCCTGATGTTGAATTGCACAAATATCAGTAGATTGATACTGCTTAGCCAAATCAGACTATTTGTACAACCTAACATGCTAATTTCATATTTTGCCGATTGAGTTCCAATCGACTGTGTAACGGTGTTACTAGTCCAAATCTAAGAATTATCGACCTACAAAGTCCCAATAACATAGCATAGTTTTCTAGTTTGACATATGTTCAGGGGCGGATCTACTATGGCAATAGGGTATGCACATGCATACCCTATAAAAAATTTTAGTAGTGCTAAATTTTGTGAAAATAGTTTTTTATAAGACAAAAAACATAGTGTGCATACCCTCTCAAAGAATTTTTTTTGCAGTGCATACCCTATTTGTAAATTCTATATCCGCCACTGCATATGTTGGCTTTCTTTTCACACCAGAAGCATAATTCCACATGGATTTCACATGAACTCCATGACATACTTCAAATCAAATACTTTTTACCATCTAAGAGAACATAATGGGACTCTAGCGGATCAACTTTAACCGTAGCCATGCCATAATCACGAAACAAAACATAATGGAAATACTAAAGGAAGAAAGATTTAAAATAAAAAATCTTTAGCACATCACGGCAAAAAACGAACATAACAGAAGTTGATCAGAGCGGAAGCAGACAAACAGGCGTAAACATACAATCAACAAGCCTTGATCGCTAAACTTTAATCACCAAAAGCTTTCAGGATGATAGAAACCAAAGCTTTCATATAGTTTTGAAGAAGTTGCTTTTATTCCACACAAGCTATATTATGGTACGTCATAAGTTCATAACCATATCAACGATATTTTTATCCGCCTACATAGAATTCGGATTACGGATATGTTTGGAGCAGAGCTTTCAAAGCCAGAGTGTTTTTAGCTTAAAAAAGATAACCTACTCTCAAAAAAAGCTTTGCTTTGATGATTGAGTTTTAACTCTTTTTCCTTTGACAAAAAACCCCCAAAAAATACTCTTTATATTACTATTATTATTATATTATATTATACTAGTAGTGTACTCGCGCTTCGCGACGGAGTACTAAACAATGTACGCGATTGATATAGTTAACATTGAGCTTTTTCTTATTGTTTACTAACTTATTTCCCGCGTATACGCGGATAATTTTATTGAAAAAATAGAAGTATAATATATTCAAACTGAGTATACATCGTGTCTCATTAGCAATATATAATAATATAAGTTGTGATGTCAGATATTTGTTGTTTCATTTATATGTATGAGAGAGTTGCATTCCGTCAAGTTTTATATGTATTTCACAATATGATTAGTTTCACAATATGATTTTTTTAGTTTTTTATTAGTCTATTATGGTTGTATGTTTCAATACATAATGTGTGTATTTTTTTTTTATGTTATCAATTTCTTTTATTTGTTTTTGTATATTTCAAAATGTGTCTATTTTTTTATGTTAACATTTCCTTTTATTATTTTTATTTTTTTTTATACTCGTGCAAAGTATAATTCGTTTAGTGTTAAACAAAAAATAAAAATTTAGAAGGTGTTTCTTTTTGTATGTCATCATTAACGTTTTTTTCTCTTTTTTTTTTTTCTTTTTAACGGTTATAGGTTTTATTTATTCTTAGAAAAGATGAAAAAAAGAAATCGATGGGTTTTTCTTTTATTAAAAAGGTTTAATATATAAAAATATTTATGATCTAAAGTAATTATTTTAAACTATATTTTTCTAAATAAATACTAAAAGTTAAAGGGTTAATTTGTATTTAAAATTAAGGGACTAAAACAAAAATAGCTAATAATGATGTTATATGAAATCATTATTTTGATCTAATGGTGTAAAATTAATCCTGAAACTCATTCAATGACCCATAATTTTTCATTTGACTTTTAATGCACATCTTTTAGTATATATTATATATTATATATTGGATTTCAGAAATAGAAATGTGAGTGGTTGGATTTTCAAGTGTTCGTCATTTCGTTTTAAAATATGAGTCAATATTAAGCTTTATCTTATTTTATATATTGAAGTTAGTTTGAAATAGTAGTTTCAATGAGGTGCATTTTTTTACTTTTGACAATAAACGTTTGTTATTATCCATGCAAATTTTTATTTCATTCAACCTATCAGTGTATACCTCCATTATCATTTAAGAATTGGAAAAATGAATATGAGGCTTTTACATATATAAACTTACATACGAACCCAATCCAAATTACGTCATTTGTTAAAAAAATTATTCAAATTCGTATAATTTTAATCATATTTATTAAACTAACTTTACTAATTTTTATCTATTTACATTATTTTCTTTTCTAATGGTGTATATTTACAATATAAGTTTTTTTTTACTATCATTGGTCAGCTATAGAATAGATTTTTAATAACTTCTTTATAATAAACAATGTCCCTTTGCATTTTGAAAATCATCTCTCCTTTGATAAATATTGGATAAATCAAGTGTTTAATAACATATAAACCACAAAACAACATATTTTCGATGAGTTTCGCATGTAATATTACATGTGTAACAACCTCATATTCATTTCCCCCATTAAGAATATGATTAGCAACTTTTAATTAAATTTATGTTTATTTTTCATAAAATGAATGGTTAAGATTTTACCATCTAACATTTACCAACTTGGTAGACATTGTTCATAAGCTGATCCGGGCTAACCTAATCTGAGTTGAATTGCGACTTGAATCGACTTTTCTCTTTTTTTCACTTGGAAATAGGCTCCGCTACAATACGCGGGTGACCCTCCTCGTTTGTAAGAAAGATTGTTCTAAATGATATTAAAATGATAAAATTTGAAAGAATATTGTTACTTATATAACAAACCGAATAGAAAAGCAAAGTAATAAAAACTATATTTACTTAGACATTTTCTTTTCTTTTTTTCCCTTTTTGGGGTTTTATCATTTTAATTTTAGTTGTCTATGTCAATTAGAGCTTTTTCTACTATCAAAATCTACTAATTAATTTGAAGATGTAGTTTTTATTCTACTTAAGAGGAATTAGAAAAATAAAATTTATTTTTGGGGTTTATTAAAATCAAAATTTTTATGTCTATAAGTTGCAGCAGGTTTAAAAATTTATATTATAATCAATAAAGATAAACTATTTTAAAGTATTTTGAAAAGGGTTAAGAGAAACTAAAACAAAAACTAACATGGAACAATTTAAATAATAATAAAAAAAAATGTAGCATAGCTACTTTATTAAAAGAAACCTAACCAAGAAGAAAACCTCACCTAAAATTGAAAAATAAATGTAACTCATATTAAAGTCTAAAACTAAAATAAACAATTAATCGAAATGAAGATATAACTACTCCATTTATAACATAATTTAAAAAAAAACAAACAAAACTAAAATAATCTAAAATTCGAAAATGAACAAAACAAAGAAAGAGAAAGGCAAAACTAAAAATTAGCAATTAATCTCAATAAGAATACAACAGCTTTATTTAATAGTGTAATATAATAACAAAAATATAAAAAAAAAAAGTAGACAAAAAAATAGCCTAAGACCACTTCCAACGGCTCGTCGGTGGCCTCACCGATGGCACCGGCTCGTCGGTTTGGCCGTCGGTCACTTTTTTTTTTCAATCGTCGGTTTGGAGCGGGAAAAGAGACGAGGATATGGGGGACCACTCGATTAAAAATCAGTTTTTTTTTAAACCAACGGCTATGAAGCCGTTGTGTAAATATATATTTTTTTTTTTCTTTTTTTTTTTTAAAATTAATACTATATATATATCCATACCCATTTAACACATTTCACACACAACATATACCAACAATACAATACACATTTATCACTTAGACACACAACATAAAACAACCACAAATCACATAAAAATGGATTTCGACTCCGATATCGAAGATTACAAAGTGTTAGCGGAGACTTTTGATCCGGTACAAATGACAAATTTCGTTAATGCGCTTGGAAGCGATTCAGACGATGAAGGTGAAAATTCCAATCCGGTGCCATGGGCACCAAGGCGATTCCTACGTAGAAACCGAGAAGTCGCCGCAAATCGTTTGTTTGAAGACTACTTTGCGGACGAACCAACATTTCCGGCGGATTTTTTTCGTCGTCGTTACCGGATGAGAAAAGAGTTGTTTCTCCATAAATGTCAATCTATAACATCATACGCGCAAGAACTGATACCCGACTATTTTAAATATTTTCATCAACGCCCAAACGCTACTGGTAAACTCGGTTTCAACGTCATTCATAAATGTACTTTCGCCATACGACAATTGGCGTACGGTTGTGCCGATGATGCGTTTGATGAATACTTACATATGGGTCAACAAACATCATATGATTGTTTGGACAACGTCACCAAATGTGTGTTTCATCTTTTCTCCCCCGAATTTTTAAGAAAACCAACACAAGAAGATGTGCAACGTTTGGTACAACGTCATGGCGAGATACATGGTTTTCCGGGGATGCTCGGAAGCATCGATTGTATGCATTGGGGTTGGAAGAATTGTCCAACGGCATGGCAGGGTCAATATACACGAGGTGATCATGGAAATCCAACAATCATGCTCGAAGCGGTTGCATCTAATGATCTGTGGATTTGGTACGCTTACTTTGGCGCTGCAGGTTCAAGCAACGATATCAATGTATTGAATAATTCAGATATATTCAACGATTTACTTCAAGATCGTGCTCCATCGGTTAATTTCAATATTGCTGGGCGTAATTTCACAAAAGGATATTATCTCGCCGACAAAATTTATCTGGAATGGTCGACACTTGTCAAATCGTATAGGTATTCGATGACGGACGAAGAAATAAGGTATTCGAAATTCCAAGAATCAGCAAGAAAAGATGTGGAACGAGCGTTCGGTGTGCTTCAGGGGCGTTGGGGAATCATTAAAAGCCCCGCAAGAGCATATAGTACACAGAAGATTAAAAGAATCATGTATTGTTGTGTGATTTTACACAACATGATAACCCAGGACAACGGTCGCAACATGTGTCGGTTGGAGGAAGATTATCTTGCAAACGAAGAAAATATACCGACTCGTACATGGGAAGACAGACTTGCAACATATAGGCGTATGGACAAAGAGTTGCGAGATCGGAAAGAGCATCACGTGCTTCGTGGCGCTCTTATCCAACACATTGCGACTCTCCCACCATATTTCCGTGCTCGTTAATTTATTTTAGTAATTTTTTTTTAAAATTAATAAGTGTAATGTTCATTTTTTTATATTAATAAATGTAATTTTTTTTTTAATAAATGTTTTATTTTTTAATAAATGTTTTATTTTTTTAATGAATTCGTAATTAAAATAATAAAATATGTGGGGTCCAGAAAAACTGACTGACGGATAACTGTTGACAGTGAGTTAGTCAGTTTGGTGTCAGTTTAATGTCAGTTGACGTGGCGCTGAGTTGACAAAAACTGACCGTGTCAATTGGAACAACGGCTGGGAGTGGTCTAAAACCAAAGAAAAAAAAAAGTGAAACAGGTAGGCCGACTGATGGGAGCCTGGGACCGGCAGCCAACCTCTTTCGATGATTAGTAATTTGTGAGTATGGATAAGACCATCCAACTTCAAAATGTTAGGTTAAAGAGGTGAAGCATATGTAAAAGGAGAATCTTGGCTAGCCAATTTGCTTAAGACTTAATAATGACAATCAATAATAGTGCGAAAAAAGAGCCGAATTTAAAAAGCTCCCACAATCCTGAACCCAATGGAAACCAAACCTATTTGGACATTTGCTCAGGTGCCATCACCCTCAATTTGCTAAATGTTCATTTAATAACCGATAAGTGTAGAATTCGAGCTCAGCTAGTAAATGTTACACTCAGAACTCCATAAGTGTATATGGTATGATATTAATCTATATACATATGATAGGTAATAACTTTACAGCTTGGTAATTACCAGTGTCACAAAATTAAAGGACTAATTATTGAGCATCAAGTAGATGTTGAAGCGTGAAGTAAATAACCGGAAATGACAGAGCTAAAGGCAAAGGCAACGAAAGCCACGAAACCCAAACCAACTGAGGCAGTAGCCAGCTCTGGGAACTTGTCTGGCCCCCAGTTTGATTTCCAGTCATCCACTCTGGTGGCTGCCGATGATCCAGACGATATCAGAAGGTATGCCAGCATCTGAAATTTACAAATTTGTACTAAGAATTAAGAAACATATTCAAAACAGAATTTAGGCATCGACATCAAAATTGGTCTGAGACTACAAATAGAGCTCCTTGACTAGTCAATTCACAAAACTTTGTAGTTTTTTTTTTATGTGAGTGCATATGTTTGTTTGGAGGGTTTAATTCACGACTTTCTACTTTGAGGGTGGCTTGTCTTTGTCTCTTAAGCAAACTCTCAACCTCAAAACACTAAAGAGAAAACGTCAAATAGAATCATTGTACTACAAACTCAAGTTTATTGCACCTGCAAAACCTAAATGATGGTCATAGTGGTTTTAAGATTTTAGCCATCGGATAAAATGGTTAGGTTCAAATGAGCTAGTAGTTATAACTAATTTCTGAATAATGTAACCATAACCTCCCGTATCCATACAAAATTTGAGAACTTCAAGTCATCATCTCTTACTACATTTTAGCTAGAAATAACTCTCAACTACCAGAGTTAAAACAGCCATTTTAATCCCTCGTGAGCAAAAGCAAACACAAATAATATCCTATCTGCCTCTACTCAGCAAATTTCGACTGACAAATAACATTAAGGAAACGAAATCACCACATTGATTGTACCGTTAACTTGGTTTTAAAAGGCGATAGGTGCTCCTAGGCGGTAAGGTCAAAACAACACGTATATAAGACTCCATTTTTTCACGAAATACCTGTATCAACACTAAATACCATTTTCTACTAATCAAATGCTTTAAACATGTATAAAAAATCAATTCTAAACAACAAAAACACTTTAAACATGCTTAAACATACCATTTTCTACTAATCAAATGCTTAAAACAGCCTCAGTGAGACTCAGTAACACACTGAAGGGACCTTTATGGACTTGAAAAAGGCCCCTTAAGACTTATAACACACATCAGGCATCAGACACTTAATTTCCCTAATTTCCCTAAACGTGAAAGACCTCAATCAATCACCAGAGTCTTATATATTACCCTTATTGATAATAGTTAATATTGGCTTATTACGCCAATCTCTGGAATGGTATGAAGATTTCCAAGATTGGAACAGAGATATTTATCTATAGTTATAATGGTCTTCAATTCTCCAAAGCAGAATTCCTAAAAATTGTTATTATATACGAGAGGCGTGGGCCTAGTGCCTTACCATTTGACCCTTATCGTGGAGCCCTTAAATCCTTTTAACCAAGAAACCAAGACCTTTAAATCAGAAAACCCTGAATACCAAAATATGAGGTTTGCATTTCAATTCATACGACTGAATTGATTTTATCACAGATATGATGGCACACAGTGTGAAAATGGCTTTGTTCACATAAGATTTAAATTGGTTTACTGTACTTGTTAACATCAGATAATATAACCGTTAATCTAGGAACTTTTATATGTCATATTGACAGTTGGGTCAAACGTTTCTCCTAATGTACTTGCAGATGCAATTAGGAACAACTCAACTTACTATTAAAGGACAGAAGAGCTTATGATTATCTGACTATTTAGACGTCCAATAACTATTCCTACTTTACCAATCAATTACAACATCAAAAGCGATTTATTACAATTTTGCATAAGCACATCTACAAACCCCCAAAATCTAATTCTTATTGTTCAACCAAATAAGTCTGAACTGTACGGGCGTTTCAATTCACAAATACAAAAGATTAAATCCAAACGCTGACCTGATCCATGGCGAAATCAAAGTAGTAACGGAGATAATGACGTTTATTGTAATGATTTCCAGTAGCCAACTGATAAACCAGATCACATCCTTGTAACACAGAGTAAGCAAATCCAACTACATTCACCGCCATTGAGTACCTACAAACCAACCACCATAATTAACCAAAACAAACATCTTTCGATCAATCAAACAATTCAATATATATTAATAAAGACTCACCGAAACTCCTTATAACGATAAAACGAATCAAGCGCCCATCCCTGACTCTTATCAGTAGCCATAACCGACAACGATATCAAACAAAACAACACTTCAAATACCCTAAATCCTAATGCTAACTTCTTCATCAACCCTACTTTCTCACTTCTCCCAACACTCCCAATAGACGTCTTCGAACGCCTCCCCTCAGTTCGTACTTCATCGTGTGGCTTTCGTACATATCCGTGTTGTGCACCGTGATCAGCTACCTTTATCGGAACAGTCTCTTCTCGAACGTACCGGTTCACCACAGGAACCGGTACAGGAGAAGCACCTCTAGCTCCCGATAAATCCGGTAACGGAGTTAACGGGGGAGAGCCATTAGATTCTCCTAGCTCTTCGAGTTCGCGTTCGGGTTCGGGTTGAGGTTGGTCTCTTTCTGGAGTGAACCCATGGCTTAAAGATGAAAGAGATGACATAGATGATAACGGAGAATCTTCAGGGGATCTAGGTGTCGGAGAAGATTGTTGTGTCCTAGGTTGTTGTCTTCGATCTTGAAGTGGTTGACTTGTTGCTGAGGAATCAACATCTAGATGTTGTTTTTGTTTCAACTCTTTTTGTTTTTCCATTATTGATCAATCAAAGTAGTGGGTTTGTACGAGAAGAATCTATGAACATTTGTGTTGGTAACTTGGTATTAGTAGCAGCTTTTGGGTTTGATTGGGTGTGTCATGACTTGGACAAAGAACAATGACAGGGCAAAATCTATCTATGGTGGGTTTTGTATGGTTGGTTGGTTGGTTAAATTAGTAATGGGGATGAAAGTACAAAATTAGTTTAATAAAATACTTTTATCTACTAGTCACTTAGGTACTAAACGTTTTCGTCGCGAATGACAAAAACAATACGTAACATAAAACTCGATTAAATAAATATCGCGTGAAACAAAATAACAATAATAGTAGGGTCAAAACAAAACCAATAAAATACATGACATAAGACACAACGCAAAGGTGTTTCAAAATATGTGGTTGTCATAGTAACGATATCAAGTCTTTCCATCATTGTTAGGACAATCCTCAGTGATCGATACCAATCGTTAAAGTTTGGTCGAGAAAGCTTGTTGCTTCTTAACGCTTTTTTGGTTTCACCCAAAATCTCATAAGTAGTGAATTTTTGTGTCATTTCTACAAACAGAAGGATAGTTCTCATTAGTACTTTCGACATAAAATTTCTTAACAAAAATGTAAAACCCATGGTTTACTTTTCGTTAAGTCTAGGATCCAAATGACATATCACCGTTCCATCAGTTGATCTGCTAGGAACTAAATGATACTCAAAAGGTAAGTGACGTTCAGTAATTGCATTTACCGATGCAATTCCTAGATTATGGGACTTAATGTCATGGCTCGATCAAGCATCAAAATGGTGATCGTGACATTAATCATGTTTCGTCGCATCTTATTGCCACCGGCGTTTACAATCTCACTGCATAACCCGATTTAAGTCGTCCAACTGAAGACTGCAGATAGTCCACCACCGTCTCACGATGAGTGGTAATCCACCTTGGATTCCCTTCACCAACGTCTCACGTGGAATGATAAGTTAGTACAAGTTGTCTAAGCAATATGGATAGCAATATGACTTAATTCCATGGGTGTCAAAATCTATGTACGAAGAGGAATGCACACAACTTCGTCACATAATTTGAGTGTTTTTTTAAAAAACAAAACGTTTTTATTACTGGTTTTAAACGTGTTTCTGTGATTGCTTAATTCCTATACACCAAGTGTATATAATAATCAAACGTACCATCGTCATCAAAAAAACTTTTTCGGTAGCTCTACAAAAGGTACGACCAGGAAAACTTGTGAGGGTAGAGGATGACAAAGCATCTCTTAAAATCTGACCTCATTAGAAGTAGAATACATCCGCAAAACTTTCCTAGACATCGTTCTTTATGAAGGTGAGCCTTGTTGGAAATTATACACTGAGAATGTGCAATTAATTATGAATTACCAATCACACGTTTTTTTAAAGTTTCGTTTTTTTTTTTAATGTATTTTGCAATTTTCGGATACGTTCCGTTGCAGGAGCAAATTACGGTGTAACACAACCCAATGCGGTTTAGAACATATAAAAGGGTCAAAATAAATCAAAAAAAAAAAAAATCGTTACATAATTCTTTAGTCACATTAAAATTTATTTATTTCAAAAAACATTTGACAAAAATAATAACATGAAATAAATAAAAAATAGACCCAACAAATTGGGTGAGCCCTAAAGCAAAAGTCTTCATGGTCATTGTTCACATATTGCAAATTGTTCATATATTGATAGCTTACGCAATCCAAACTTTTTTTTTGGACATTAACTCCGTACTTTTGTAAACATAAAGGTTTAAACTAATTATCTTTTAACTTACCAATTAGTTTTAACAATTTAACCAAACTTTTTGTTTCCATTTATTTATTTATATATAAACGAAAATTAAAAATTTTAAAAAAAAAAAAAAAAATTACCAAAAAAAAATAATTATGTTTTTTTTTTTTTTTTTCTTTTTTTTCTTTTCGCGGTTTGTCATTAACAAAAAAAAAACAACAACAAATTTAAAACCAACCCTTGATCCTCCACAATTTTTGATGTTTTTGAATCCAAAATAAAAATTAACATATGTTTTGACTGATATCACTATAGGTATATAACACGAGTCATATTGTCAAACAATACATAGCACCAGAAAACAGGATCACATAGGAATAATTAAATCGGATTAAGTTATACCTTTAAGTCTTGAATTATTTGTATGAAAGCAGTAGATCTAAGTGTAAGATATATATTTGGTTACGTACACGACACTGTCTTTATCGATATGCTTGTATGCTAGTACTTGCCCCGATCTAGTCAACGATCTTGACTTCATTTCCTTTGCTTGAATCAACGAAAACCGAAAACCCCTTTCTTCGGGTTGTTCGGCCGAAACCAACAGGAAGAGAGAGATAAATTTTTGATGTATGATAGTTTTAACCTAATCTATAAAGGTTAATTTATAGATAGACAAAATCTGATCTCCAAGTTAACATTAACTTACAAAAACAATCCCTCTAGTTATTTAATTATTAACTTTTAACACTTAACTAATAATCAATAACTTAAAGGCAAAGAAGCAATATCTCAATGTTGATGTGCGCGTTTCCAAAGACGCACACATTTACGAACACATATCTACTAAAACCATTCAAATACCTAACTATCATACAACGAAACATAAAGATACAAACTTATTTTTAATCAAGTACAAAGCATTCCCAAATTTGAATAAAGTAGTTAAGTCACTCGAACCATTTTAATTATTTGTGTTGCGCGTCGCGAACTCTACATATATAATAATTGAACAACACAAACAGTTAAAAAAAAGTGTGGATTTCTAATGATGGTACTATACATACACTGAAATAGGCTAGACACTTGTTGACCTCCCCACTCTTAAGGACCTCTAGTCCGATTGAAGCAAAAACATCCCTGCTGTTGATCTCCGGGTATCATTCCTCCTCCCTTTGACGTATCGATCGCCTCCAACATGGCCACTACCTCGTCCATCTCCGGTCTTTTGTCAGGATTTGCATCCCAACATCTCTTCATAACAGTTGCAAATGAGTTTGGGCAGCAACGTGGTATCTCGGGCCTCAAATTCTGCAATTTCACAACAATGTTATCAGATATCTCATAGGGCTCAATAATAATTTGAGTCGAGTTTTTTAAACTTAACTTTAACTTCTTGTGGTTTCGAACATAAATAATGCGTACCTGGCGGACAACAGCCGACGTGACTTCTGAAAAGCTAAGATCAGGATAAGGCATGTCACAACAATATATTTCCCATAAACAAATCCCGAAGCTATATACATCGCATTTCCTGTTATATGCGCTCCCATTAAGAACCTGTCACGTGCATGTTATGAAAGAATGTTTAAAAGAAAGATGGTTAAGTTGATCTATAAGAAGCATAATGACAAATTGAGAATCATATACTAACTACAAACCTCTGGTGCCATGTAACCCAGGGTTCCGGTCTCACCAGTCATGTCATTTGGGTTCGATGCCTCTATACGAGCAACCCCAAAGTCTGCAATCTTTAAGGTTCGGGTTTTGTCCAAAAGCATATTTTCTGTCTTCACATCTCTGTGGACAATCTTCTTTGTATGAAGATAATTCAACCTTCAAAGAATAGCAAAGTATACCATCCTTTACATTAGAGTCGGATAAATAGACTAGTTTAGTGGGTTGGGTAACTGGTCAAAATGAGCCCGGACACAACGGATGATTTTCAATTTGGGTCGGTGGATTTGACCCACTTCTTTGCTTCATAAATAGTTACTCTATTAAATATGAGTACATAACCTATATTATTGAAATAGTAATCTACTTTTAAGATATAAAGTAAATCGACCCATTGTTAGAACTTTAGGTAAACTGGTCAAAATAACATATACCCTCTTGAAAGATCAAGTGCTAGCTGCATAACGACTTTAAAAGCCAACTTCCTTCTTCGGTTTTTTATGAGGAATGATTTGAGAGCACCTCCAGGAAGATATTCCACGACTACACAACAAGAGTTACGCGGTACACCAAAATGACCATTATCTGCTTGTATGTTAAGTTCTGATGTGCCCATTGTAGCTCCTATGAACTGCCCAGGAGAAACAACAAAAAAAGGGAAGCATAACCACGAGTTAAACTAAACAATGAGTTTCCACTTTTACAGTTTATGCCAAAAGTACGATCTATTCGTTAGACATGAGAAAGAGTGTTGATATACAAGAATTTTAAAAACGTACCTTAGTTACATTAGGATGGTCAAGTTTGTACCACACAACGACTTCTTGAGTGAAAGCTGCTCTAAGTGAAGCTATTTCAGCATCTGTCCTGTGACCTTCTTCACCCCAATCAAGAAGTTTAACTGAGGATAACAAAGCAATTAGACTTACCAGAGGCAGATCCACAAATCCGAAGCACAAAATGTATTACCAATATAACATTTTTTTTTGGTATAAACAACGATTCAAATTTAAATTTTATTATTTCTATGTTACTAAAAATAATATTAGGATATGCTTTTGTATACCCAAACTTAGACGTTGGTACATAAGTCCATCCTTGTTCGGGTTCTAATCCAATATTAGGATATGCCTTTGTACACCCAAACTTAGACTTTGGTATATAAGTCCATCCTTGCTCGGGTTCTAATCCAAGATCGGATCCCACTATGTTTTTGCTAGAAAATTTGGTTGATTTCGGTTGGATCATTATGAAATACATGAGTAGGATGAGATTTATATCAAACTCTAGTATGGGTTAGGAGGGGTGGGTGCACACTTGTGTAAGTTTATTGATTTTTGACCAAACAAAATAATGGTGGTCACGAATTACTCGTTGTTTGGCCAAAGTTAAACGGTTTTTCCCCCAAAAATTCGTATGAACGGGTTTTCCCACCAAAAGTAATGCCTAATACAGGTTCTATAGATTGAGATTTGGGTATCACCAAAAATAAATAACGTGTAACAAGTTTTTAAGTTTAGCTTTTCTTTTCTTTTAATATATATATATATATATATATATATATATATATATATATATATATATATATATATATATATATATATATATATATATGAAAAGGTTCTTATAAACCAATATTTAAAATAAAATAAATAAAAAAATATAAAAAAGTATTTTATTATATATGTAATTTTGTATTATGTTTATTTATTCAATTACAACAAACTTTAGAAAAACAAGTTTTGATATACATCAATATATATGTCGTTTAGGGACTGTGCATAAAATTCATTGTTTTGTATAGTAAATATTCAAATTTGATGCACAACGATGAAACTACCAATTTTTTGATGTACAAAAAACTTCGATTTTTAAAGTTTGAGATATGGTTAAAATGAACGATAATCCAAAATATCTAACGTTATAAATTATTTTTTATTTTTTTTAATTATTTTACTTTAATTTTTGTTTTACAAAAATCAACATATCTCTCTCTCTCTCTATATATATATATATATATATATATATATATATATATATATATATATATATATATATATATATATATATATATATATATATATATATATATATATATATATTCTTTCAGCATAAAATCATAGTTATTTAAATTATTCCATTATAAATTTCGTGAAATCCATACAAATATAAAGTCAAAATATTTATACTAGCATTTGAGGCGTATTTCTTAATATTGAAAAATTAAAAAAAAGAATGAATAAAATACCCCTTTATTTTATTTTTGTTATTAATTTAATTTGTCAACCTAACTTTTTCTACGGACAATTAAACTATTAAATAATTTATATTTATCCCTAAATATTTAAATACAATTTCTTCATAAATTTAAATTTAGAGTGATTATTATTTATCTTAGCCTCCAAGCAACATAACATACATTAATACAATTTTATCGTGCAGGTTTTTTGCACAGGATCTCCAACTTTTCATGTGGTAATTGTATATATAAGAAACGAGTAAAGTAGGTTATCATCCATTATTAGTTTATTAAGTCAAGTTGATATCATTTTTATTTTGTTGGCAACTCATGGCCTTCTAAAATACATTAAAGTCCATATTAGTCGTACAAGGCCTTCAAAAAACTCGGGACTATCATGTCAATTCTCCTTGACGTACAAGTTACTTTTCCTAGATCTAAATTTGACAATATCAAAATCATTTACTTTTGCTATTTGTTTTTCTTTTATTTATTTCCCTATCTACATGTTCTTTTTCTTTCATTAGTAATGTTACATGATAGTGTATCGGCCACAAGATGATTTAGTTGGGATGAAAAGTCATGCACCTTTAATTATCCTTCACATATATTTCACATGATGTCAAACTATAACACACATAAAACCACTTAAATTTGGATACATGATCTATATAATTATAAAGGTAAGCTTTATTACAACTCAATGAAGTTAAAGTGTGCAATTGTAGATCAGGTCCATCTCGTGAGTTAGACTTTTAGTACTGAAGTCCCCACATAACTTTAAAGGTGATACTACTTTTTTAACTATGGTAATTTTTTTCTAACGGTTAAAGCGACTAATAAACCTAATATATAACTAGTATGTAGTTTGAACGTTTGATCTATATGTTACCAAACAAATATTTTGTACTAGAAGCCCCTTGATTAACAATGGTGAATTACAAAAGAAAGTATATATATTATGATGATCGATAAAGGCCAAAATCCATCATTTAGTTTTCTGTAACTTTTCCAGGATTTACTATTTTACCTTTTTCGTTTATTTCATATTCGAGTGAAATAGAGTACTAAATTTAAAATGATCGATCATTAATCTGTTACCAAGTGACATAACTAACGGTTCATCCTAAATTGAGAATCCAAATATATGTAGATAGTAGAGAAATTAAACTGGAAAAAGAATATGAAATTATTTGAAAGATTGTAACATATAAAAAACACAACATGTAAGATTACAAATACATACCTGCAACATCTAGACCATCATAAAGGCCACGATGAACGGTTCCAAATGAACCACGAGCTATAACAGATTTAATAATGAGCTTGGAAGGATCGATCTCCCAGTCTTGCCTCTGCCTGTAACTATTAGTATCAATCCTCAACCTAGATATGGTGTTATTGTCTTGATTTCCTCCATCTCCATTGTTATTTTGTTGTTGATGATGATGATGTGGTTTTTGGTTATTATACGAAGGATTATTATTAAAGTTGAGGCTAAGATTGAGGCTGGTATTCTTATCGAAACTTCTTGCTCTTCTGATAGTTGTACCAGAAGAGGTGGTGGTGTTGAGATGACGCTGCAACTGTTCGTCTAAGCTCTTGAGATCAATCTGATCTGCTCTCAGAAACCCATTTTTAATATGCTCGTTTCCCTCCATTCCCGTGTATAGGGAACTCGGATTTTTGTGCAAAGGGTGCATAGATAAATATACGTGAAATGAAGGGTTTAGAAAGAGACTGCTTTCTTGTTTGTAGTTTACTTTTTTTGCCTGAAATATATGATACAAGGGGGAAGGCATATGCATGCACATTAATGGGATATAGACACCTGTCCAAAATATTGGTTAGCCAAACTTTTGTCGAAAGCAATAATAACCGTGTATCCACAATCTCGTGGCTGATATCGAGTTATTTGTCCTGACATCGATCTTGTGCCAAAACCAAGACTCTTAAAAACAAAATGTTTTTACCGATATGCTATTACCAAACATAAGGAGCCTAGTTCATGTAACATAGAGGAAAGAATACAATGTTAAGCATTATAATCTATACTCCGTAAACAGTGATCACTTCGGCCTGTTACTTAACAAAGCATAAACACAAAAATTTAAACAATAACATATATTATTAGAGGGAACCGGGAAGTCAGACGATGTTTAATTATGTGGTAAAAAGTTCTATATATATAGTTGAAACTGTAAATCACCATATCAAACGCCAAAAAAGGAAGTTCGCACAAAACTCGATCCACCAACATGTGTGTGGGAAACCATGATTAGTTGAGTTTAAGAAGTACAAATGATAAAACAAATCATGAACTTAAAAGTCTAAGAACAATTCCGATGTCAATACCAACCCAAAAATCCAACTTCAAAATCTCAAACTAAGCTAAAAACATCCATCAAAACTCCAAAAACTAAATCCAGAAAATCTAACTTTACATTATATCAAAAAGTATGAATTCGGTTCTTCAAGCAATTAATATAAATCTCTACGCATTTTGAAGCTGTACCTCAGAAGGTTGCCTTCTGTTTCTCTTTGGAGTTGTTGACCAGAAACATGCGTATAAAACAAGTTGTGAGCACCCGAGAACTGCACCAGTACCATTTGCAATCTACAATAAGATAGATAGCAATTAGCATAGCATTCTTACGGTCGTCTATTACTATAATGAATGTAGCGTTTTTACCAGGATGAAAAGATCAAATTTGAGTAGCGCATAAGCTGTCCAACAACAACCATTCAAAAGACCAGCGAATGAAAGTGGGAACGGCATGAACTCAACACTCTTAGTCTTGATTACTTTCAACTGTTGAGTTTGATAAAGAAATTAAAACATGGAACCAATAAGCAATTTTCATCAGTAAAGTTAGTAATGAAAAACCGAAACCTTACCATTATAGTTAGAGGAGAAGCGTACATGATGACACCAAACACCACACAGAAAATTCCAACAAAATTTGATCTATGGGCATGGGTGTGGAAAAGTTTCAAATCAATAGTTGCAATAATCGCAAGGCCTATAGCTTCGATAAGTAGAAACATGCAAATCTTTTTCTGTACATAGATTGACAAGAATGATAAACTTCATTAGATATAAAAATCAGAAAACAAAATATAGATACACAAGAACATACCCTGTGTCTCCGGGTACCATATATGATGAATGCAGTGAGATAGATGATTTCCAAGGTACCATTAATAGTGACGACAAGGGTACTGTCCGGATGATTAAACGGTAAACCATAGAAGATCCATAGTGAACAGTTCATGACACAAGCTATGTAAGGGTCTGGTGAAAACTCCTCTACCGATTTGCTCTTAAAGATTCTCCAAATCGTAGGCCTACATGTTTATTTATGAGTTTCATTACATATTATCATCACATTCATATTTAAGAACACATAATCAAACAGGTTCAAATTAACATAAAATAATGTACAATAAAACAAAGATAAGGAAGTTACGCTGGCGACATGAACAGGGCCAAAGATATGACATTCCCTGCAAAAAGAAAGAAAGTGCGGTTAAGAAATCACTGCTGAAGATTAATTAACAAAACAAAAGACTGAAGAAACAACAATAGAACTGAATCAAGATGAATATTAATTAGCATTAACAAGTAATCGAAAAGAAGATTGTTCAATGCTTCACTGTAAGTAAGGAATACTTGTAGTGATCCAATAACAAAACGAAAACAGAAGATCCACATCACTAACAAATAAATTTAAAGGAGAGTTTTATTGATTGATAATTATGTTGTTTCATATCTATGGCTCTTCTATAGCATCATTTCAATTTGAAAAGTACTTGAAAACGTGACACGATTAACGGCCAAGATAGCTAAAGTTCTAGTGAATGCATGTGCTGATATGAGCAAGTGTTTTGAAGATGTTTATGTAATGTTACAGAGCACATAAGTATCACTGTACTCAGTGTTTTCGACCCGTTGAGTAATATTATGTAGTTTGTTTGAGCTAGTTTATTTTTAAAATGCACTTTCTGGATTTTTCGTTATTCCGGTGAGTATATGAGATTGTTAATCCATGGGAATATGGTGTATGAGTAATGAGTCTGTTTTTTTTTATGATGTTATTAGCAAGTAATTAATACATATTCCATCTTGATTAAAAAAAAAAAAGATACCTAATCAAATTAATTCAAAACTCCACACTTCATGATACATGCATAATGAATGTTAGTTTCATAATAACAATTCTGGAACTCTTACCTAAACGTAAGCATTTTCATAAACATACACATGTGAACCAAAATCAAAATCCATTCGTTATGAATCACATCGTGTAAGATAAGATTAAGATCATCAATCAATCATGGAATCCGCGTTATTTGAAAGAGATTATATATTATGAAGAAATGAATACATACCAATAATACCAACAATAGTACGAATCTTCATATTATCCATTGTCATGTTTGATAAGACGACGTGAGCGAGAGAGCGAATTGAACAAGAAGAGGAAATTGAGAAAAAAACGTAAGCGTTGAAAATGGTTATGATATATGTATATGTATATGTATGCAGCGTGGATGGTGGTGATCTACATATTTATATATACATTATGCTAGAGAACCCATCCGACTTCTAACTTTCGCTAAAAATAGTATAGTACGTTATCCGAACTCATTTCGTGTTTATCCTACAAAACTATAGTCTATTATATATTATAACAACATTCATTTACTCCATTTTTATTGTATTCAGTGTTTTTTTTGCAATTTATAGTATGTTAAAATTGAGTGAAAGAAAGAAAGAAGGTTTAAGATATAATTCAAGTGTTCTTGGTAATTTTGCATGCAATTTTAGTATGTGAACGAAATTAAATGTAAAGGGTCTAGTAGTATTAAACAGATAGTATAGGGGGAATAAGTGTTAGTTTTAATTTCTTGCAACACAAGCTCCCTAAATGAGACTCGGCCACTCGACGAGGGTTTGTTGATTAGGGCAGGAATTACAAAACTAACCCAATCACGTAAAAGATGTGATTAAATAAATCATAACTAACGTATTCCGGTATTAAATTATGTTGCGGTTTTTTAAAGGTTTTGATTAGATAATATGATTATACATTCATAAATTCAAAAGTGGTTTCGAAATATAAAGAGTGGTTTTATTAATATTTAAGATATTAATGCAGATAACAAATTATTAGAGACACATTATAATTTTTAAAATGATAATATAGTTATGAGTTGGGCGGTTTCAAAAAAAAAAATTAAGGGAGTAAATAATTATGTGTATAGCGGGTCGTGTTTTCGCTTTCTTAGAATGATTTTAAAAGATTTTTAAACAATAAAAATCATACATTATATTTCGTTTATATACAACTAGTTATAAGAAGAAACAAAATTACCGTTAGTTTAATAAGTTTATATGAATTGTAAGAATGAGAAAAAGAGGAATTAGATTAGTTTAAAAAAATTATGATTGGTTTAAAAGAGAAAAAAAGAAATACCCAACCCAAAAGTTGATCCCAAAACCTACACTTTGAAATGCAAACACTCTAAAAGCTAACCAGTAGAGTAAGTGAGATTTTAATGTTAGTATTTAAACTATTTTGTTTTATATATTTTTTTTAAATCGGGCAAATTCTAAATACATTGAAATTTGGAAACTTTTACGTAACTATAAAAATATCGGGGTGAGCAGCTGTCTACCCTGCCCACCCATAAAACCGCCCTTGCTTATGAGTAGTGATGGCAAAAACGGTTAAAAATTGATTTGGTTCTAATTTGAACATAAACTTGTCATGAAAAAAGGCTAAACTAATTATAGTCGTTTATTAGTCTTGATATAATCAAATTTTTATTTGAATTACAAGTTAAAAAACTCGACTAGAATCAATCCAAACTAAACCTGATCTCGGTTCAAGGTCATGTAAAATTGAAATCGGTCCTCGATGGGATTGAACCGGACTAAAACCGATTAAGATGAAGAGTGACCACGACAGTAACATCTAAAATAGACTGATGAGGTTAGTAATGACTACCTATGTATATGTCAAGTTGTCAACGCCTGTCAAAGTTGTCAACGCCTGTCCAGGTCGTCAGCGTCTGTCCAGGTCGTCAGCGCCTGTCCAGGTCGTCAGCGCATGTCCAGGTCGTCAGCGGCCTGTCCAGGTCAAGCTATGTCAAAGTCAAGCTATGGCAGCGCCTGTCAAAGTCAAGTTATGTCAGCGCCTGTCAAAGTCAAGCTATGTCAGCGCCTGTCAAAGTCAAGCTATGTAAGCGCCTGTCAAGGTCAAGCTATGTCTGTCAGCGCCTGTCAAGGTCAAGCTATGTCACCCCCCTGTCCAAGTTGTCAGCGTCTGTGACTGCTTTATTGTCGTCATAATAGTAAGGCGTTACATACTGGTGATTAATGATTAAGACCGTTCAAGTATTCATGATCATCATTAATGGACAACGTTCCATATACTTGACACTGGCCATATAAATACATGGTCCAAATCATTATCGATCGGACTTTTTGATCTCATCTCAACTCACACTTACTGAAGCTTAAACACAAAGTTCATACACTCTTGCCTTCATCCTCAACCTTGATCACCCTAGGTTCGTGTAACATCCTAGTTTCGGATAAAGAATATTTTATAGATATATGTTATGTTTTAGTCTTTAATAGAAATTAGAAATGGAAAAGGACTAAATTGGTAAGAAAAATAGTTAGTCTTGGTTAGCATTGTTAACTATTGTGGTTAAATAAGTAAACTTAATAAAGCCTTGAAAGATGAGGGACCAAAAGTGTAATTGTTGAAAATAGATATGAGATGAATTAGAGGTGAATTTCCAGAAGTATCTAGGTGTTTGTGTGTATGTCGGTTGAAAGATGAAATCAAAAGAAGAAGAAGATATCAAATTGAAGCTTATTAATAGTGAATTTATTCAATTAAAGTGAAGATTAAAGGTTTAAGAACCTTAGTTTGGTTCTAATGGAAGAAAAAGAAGGTATGATCATATGCTTTAAGTTAATTGATTAAATTGAGTTTGTATTATGTGTTATAACATCATTTAGATGTTTAATTTGAAGATAGAAATGGTTAATTTGGTTAATTTAGATATTTGATTATTTTGGGGATAATCATGAAAGTTGAAGAATTGTTAGAATTAAGCTTTGTTTATATGTTATTTGATGATTAATAATATATATAAAGGTTTAGAAGATTGAAAGATTTATTTATATGAGATTTTGTAAGATTTCATGTTTTAGCTTAAATGGGTGAAAAGATGAATTGTTATGTAGAAATATTTATTATTGTGAGAATGATTTAGAATGAAAGAATTAATGTTAAGAATGATTATTATCATGTTTATGATAAAAAAGATAAGTTAAATGTACTTGAATATGTAATTGGGTGAAATGGTGTTAAGTATGTTATGATAGTTGCCAAACGGGTCATGTGACCCGTTAAGAGGTGGCAAATGGGTAAGAAATGGTTAAAGGGAAGAAAAGATTTCTTGCAATGTGTTGTTTGTGTTTGATGTAAGGTGTTTAAAGAGTTAAAATGCTTATTTGTGCATTAGAGAGTTAAATGGGTCAAAAGACCCAATGAGTGGCAAGTTGGGTAGAATTTGCCATAAGTGTTAGAAAGTGTTAGAAAGAGTTAGAAATAATTAGAAAGAGTTGTAATGAGGTTAATACATATGTTTATATGTATGTAAGATATATTGAAAGAAAGATTTGTGTTTGGTTGTAAAAACGCAGATTTGGAGAAATCAAGTAAAAGGGAGAGCTTGGTATGTTGTAGCTTAATCCGATTTCGAGGTGAGTATACAAAGCTTATTTAATATATGTTGAATGTTTATATTTGTATGTAAATATATTGGAGAGTTGATTTATATACTAGTTATATATATGGTTGAGTTGTTAGTAGAAATGAGAACTAGAAGTGCCGTAAATTAACATGTAAGTGCAGGAAACGATCAAAAACGGAAATCACCTCAGCTACTGGTCTAGTTCCGCCGCAACTGGTCACTGTTGCGCCGCAACTGGGACTCAGTAGCCAAGGGTGATTTCCAGAATGTTTAGTTGCGGAGCAACTAGTGCCTAAATCAGTTTTTAGTAAGTTTTAAGGTAGTTTAAGCATGGGAATGATATCCTAACATATTATCATGTTAGAGAAGAATAGAGAAGACATTTATATGACGTCAAGAAGTAGAAATGACTTTCATTAGTCGGGGAGAAGTAGAGTTAACTATGTACATACCGCGAGGGTATGCATACGACTTTGATAGTCGGGAAGAATTAAGAACCAACTTTACATAGTTGGAAGAAGAGAAAGATGAGACTTTAATTAGTCTTGGAATATTTTGTAATCAATGATAAAGTATATATTGTTGAGCATATAACGAGAATTAAACCGTAGAGGCCTTGTTATGATTCTTAATTATGTTTATGGTTATTAATTAAGTTATGGCGGTTATTTATCTTATGGTTATTTATATTACGATTAAATTATGTTATAAATTGTTATAATGAAAAGAAGTTGACTTTCAATAGTCGAGAAGAAGTAGCATCAACTTTACATACCGCGAGGGTATGTATAAGTGATAGATACGACAATTTGATTTTCAAATAAAGAGATAGAATATAAATGGGTTGATGACCCGAGTTAATAGATTGTTTATAGAAAGAGATAGAATATAAATGGGTTGATGACCCGAGTTAGTAGATTGTTTATAGAAAGAGATAGAGTATAAATGGGTTAATGACCCGAGTTAGTAGATCGTTTATAGAATTGGGTCGGGAGACCTTTATTGTTGAGAATGTTTAATAAATGTGAATGAAAAGATATGTAGTTAAATGGGTTATGAAGTTAATGAGTTGAACATATGATGTGAACTCATTAGTTATGTGTAGACTTGTGTATAGCAGTATAGAGGTAGTAAATGTTTATTATTGTTGTTTGAATGATATTTTGAGATATATATATGTTATAATTGATTCTTGATGATTAGAAGAATTTTATGTGTATGAAGTATATTATAAATTGTTATAAGAAAAAGAATGGTTAGATGATTGTCGGAAAAGAAAAGAGGTCGACTTTCATTGTCGAGAAGAAGTAGCATTAACTTTACATAACGCGAGGGTATGTATAAGTGTTAGATACGACATTTAGTTGTCGGGAAAGAGAAGAAGTGATAGATACGACATTTAGTTGTCGGGAATGAGAAGAAGTGATAGATACGACATTTAGTTGTCGGGAAAGAGAAGAAATGATAGATACGACATTTAGTTGTCGGGAAAAGAGAAGAAATTATAGATACGACATTTAGTTGTCGGGAAAAGAGAAGAAATGATAGATACGACATTTAGTTGTCGGGAATGAGAAGAAGTGATAGATACGACATTTAGTTGTCGGGAAAGAGAAGAAATGATAGATACGACATTTAGTTGTCGGGAAAGAGAAGAAGTGATAGATACGACATTTAGTTGTCGGGAAAGAGAAGAAGTGTTAGATACGACAATGTGATTGTCGGGAAGAGAAAAGAAGTAATTGTATAGAATGAAAGAATAGATTTTTAAAGTAGTCGTGTTAGATGTGATTAACATAATCGAAAGGTATACTCACTAGCTTAACGCTAATATATTATGTTAATTGTATGTTTTGTAGGTAATCGAGTTTTATGGCAAGGCAAGCTAAAGAAGAAGGGAAGGGGACCGTATTGTGGAGATTAAATGTTAGAAAAATGTTTTTGTAAGAGCTTCCGCTCCAAATTGTAAAATGAGATGTTAATGGACTTTTGTCGTTGATTAATGAGATGAAATAAGTAACACCTTAGAATGATTGATAAATGTTTTTTTTTTTTTTTTAAAAGTGTGTATTTGGTTCTGGGTGTTACAAGTTGGTATCAGAGCCTTGACTTGTGTGAGTCGAGTATCTAGTCAATACTTGAACCCAAGTTGAGGCTTTGTAATGAAAGATCATTGGGGAAGAAGTTTGCCTTGCGGAGAAGATAAGAGTAAGTAAAGTTTTTGTAAGTGAAGTAAGATTTATTGTTAGAAATTGATCATGCTCTAGTTTAAGATATGCAATGTTAAGTATTGCGTGTACAGGAGTTTGATGTATTTAGAGTTAACGTCTGGCCAACGTTAATGTTGAACATGTTATACAAGAATATATCCGTTATGGTTGATGAATGTTATATGAATGGCAAGTAAGGTTAGAAAGTATATACTAGAAGTATATACTTGCGTTTATGTTTATATTAGTATATGTTGATAATTATAATTGCGTATATTATGATTTTTATATTTTGTTAGCAGTATATTTTCTTATTAGTAGAATTTGAGAGGGAAGAAGTAGTTGTTATAAAGAAGATGAGATAGAATTTGGATGTTTAGTAATGGTGGCTAATGAAATTAGCCAAGCTTTTAGAAAGGTAATGTCATTTTTATATGAAGAGGATTAGAGAAAATGTGTTAGAAGTTTCTTTACGGAAATGGGTAATATGATTTACATAGAGACGGAATTTTAGTCCATGGTTATTTAGACCGTTTAGAAATTTTTTTTTTGTTTTTAAGAATTAGAAATTGTTTATTTGTTAGAGTTATTCGAGATAGTATATGATATAGAAATTGATGAAAAGTTGATTTATGTTGAAAACGATAGTTATTTTGACCAAAAAGTGAAGCAACTTTAGAATAAGTAAATCAAGGTAGTTAAAATTCTTTGGAATTATGGAAAAAGATCAGATTTTATTTAGAATCTGGAGAGTAAAAGAAGTAAATTTTATTTTTGTTTGTACAAAGAATAGATTTCGGGGACGAAATCGTTAGAATGAGGGAAGATTTGTAACATCCTAGTTTCGGATAAAGAATATTTTATAGATATATGTTATGTTTTAGTCTTTAATAGAAATTAGAAATGGAAAAGGACTAAATTGGTAAGAAAAATAGTTAGTCTTGGTTAGAAAGGAGTTACATTGTTAACTATTGTGGTTAAATAAGTAAACTTAATAAAGCCTTGAAAGATGAGGGACCAAAAGTGTAATTGTGGAAAATAGATATGAGATGAATTAGAGGTGAATTTCCAGAAGTATTTAGGTGTTTGTGTGTATGTCGGTTGAAAGATGAAATCAAAGAAGAAGAAGATATCAAATTGAAGCTTATTAATAGTGAATTTATTCAATTAAAGTGAAGATTAAAGGTTTAAGAACCTTAGTTTGGTTCTAATGGAAGAAAAAGAAGGTATGATCATATGCTTTAAGTTAATTGATTAAATTGAGTTTGTATTATGTGTTATAACATCATTTAGATGTTTAATTTGAAGATAGAAATGGTTAATTTGGTTAATTTAGATATTTGATTATTTTGGGGATAATCATGAAAGTTGAAGAATTGTTAGAATTAAGCTTTGTTTATATGTTATTTGATGATTAATAATATATATAAAGGTTTAGAAGATTGAAAGATTTATTTATATGAGATTTTGTAAGATTTCATGTTTTAGCTTAAATGGGTGAAAAAATGAATTGTTATGTAGAAATATTTATTATTGTGAGAATGATTTAGAATGAAAGAATTAATGTTAAGAATGATTATTATCATGTTTATGATAGAAAAGATAAGTTAAATGTACTTGAATATGTAATTGGGTGAAATGGTGTTAAGTATGTTATGATAGTTGCCAAACGGGTCATGTGACCCGTTAAGAGGTGGCAAATGGGTAAGAAATGGTTAAAGGGAAGAAAAGATTTCTTGCAATGTGTTGTTTGTGTTTGATGTAAGGTGTTTAAAGAGTTAAAATGCTTATTTGTGCATTTTTGAGTTAAATGGGTCAAAAGACCCAAGGAGTGGCAAGTTGGGTAGAATTTGCCATAAGTGTTAGAAAGTGTTAGAAAGAGTTAGAAATAATTAGAAAGAGTTGTAATGAGGTTAATACATATGTTTATATGTATGTAAGATATATTGAAAGAAAGATTTGTGTTTGGTTGTAAAAACGCAGATTTGGAGAAATCAAGTAAAAGGGAGAGCTTGGTATGTTGTAGCTTAATCCGATTTCGAGGTGAGTATACAAAGCTTATTTAATATATGTTGAATGTTTATATTTGTATGTAAATATATTGGAGAGTTGATTTATATACTAGTTATATATATGGTTGAGTTGTTAGTAGAAATGAGAACTAGAAGTGCCGTAAATTAACATGTAAGTGCAGGAAACGATCAAAAACGGAAATCACCTCAGCTACTGGTCTAGTTGCGCCGCAACTGGTCACTGTTGCGCCGCAACTGGGACTCAGTAGCCAAGGGTGATTTCCAGAATGTTTAGTTGCGGAGCAACTAGTGCCTAAATCAGTTTTTAGTAAGTTTTAAGGTAGTTTAAGCATGGGAATGACATCCTAACATATTATCATGTTAGAGAAGAATAGAGAAGACATTTATATGACGTCAAGAAGTAGAAATGACTTTCATTAGTCGGGGAGAAGTAGAGTTAACTATGTACATACCGCGAGGGTATGCATACGACTTTGATAGTCGGGGAGAATTAAGAACCAACTTTATATAGTTGGAAGAAGAGAAAGATGAGACTTTAATTAGTCTTGGAATATTTTGTAATCAATGATAAAGTATATATTGTTGAGCATATAACGAGAATTAAACCGTAGAGGCCTTGTTATGATTCTTAATTATGTTTATGGTTATTAATTAAGTTATGGCGGTTATTTATCTTATGGTTATTTATATTACGATTAAATTATGTTATAAATTGTTATAATGAAAAGAAGTTGACTTTCAATAGTCGAGAAGAAGTAGCATCAACTTTACATACCGCGAGGGTATGTATAAGTGATAGATACGACAATTTGATTTTCAAATAAAGAGATAGAATATAAATGGGTTGATGACCCGAGTTAATAGATTGTTTATAGAAAGAGATAGAATATAAATGGGTTGATGACCCGAGTTAGTAGATTGTTTATAGAAAGAGATAGAGTATAAATGGGTTAATGACCCGAGTTAGTAGATCGTTTATAGAATTGGGTCGGGAGACCTTTATTGTTGAGAATGTTTAATAAATGTGAATGAGAAGATATGTAGTTAAATGGGTTATGAAGTTAATGAGTTGAACACATGATGTGAACTCATTAGTTATGTGTAGACTTGTGTATAGCAGTATAGAGGTAGTAAATGTTTATTATTGTTGTTTGAATGATATTTTGAGATATATATATGTTATAATTGATTCTTGATGATTAGAAGAATTTTATGTGTATGAAGTATATTATAAATTGTTATAAGAAAAAGAATGGTTAGATGATTGTCGGAAAAGAAAAGAGGTCGACTTTCATTGTCGAGAAGAAGTAGCATTAACTTTACATACCGCGAGGGTATGTATAAGTGTTAGATACGACATTTAGTTGTCGGGAAAGAGAAGAAGTGATAGATACGACATTTAGTTGTCGGGAATGAGAAGAAGTGATAGATACGACATTTAGTTGTCGGGAAAGAGAAGAAATGATAGATACGACATTTAGTTGTCGGGAAAAGAGAAGAAATTATAGATACGACATTTAGTTGTCGGGAAAAGAGAAGAAATGATAGATACGACATTTAGTTGTCGGGAATGAGAAGAAGTGATAGATACGACATTTAGTTGTCGGGAATGAGAAGAAATGATAGATACGACATTTAGTTGTCGGGAATGAGAAGAAGTGATAGATTCGACATTTAGTTGTCGGGAAAGAGAAGAAATGATAGATACGACATTTAGTTGTCGGGAAAGAGAAGAAGTGATAGATACGACATTTAGTTGTCGGGAAAGAGAAGAAGTGTTAAATACGACAATGTGATTGTCGGGAAGAGAAAAGAAGTAATTGTATAGAATGAAAGAATAGATTTTTAAAGTAGTCGTGTTAGATGTGATTAACATAATCGAAAGGTATACTTACTAGCTTAACGCTAATATATTATGTTAATTGTATGTTTTGTAGGTAATCGAGTTTTATGGCAAGGCAAGCTAAAGAAGAAGGGAAGGGGACCGTATTGTGGAGATTAAATGTTAGAAAAATGTTTTTGTAAGAGTTTCCGCTCCAAATTGTAAAATGAGATGTTAATGGACTTTTGTCGTTGATTAATGAGATGAAATAAGTAACACCTTAGAATGATTGATAAATGTTTTTTTTTTTTTTTTAAAAGTGTGTATTTGGTTCTGGGTGTTACAGTTCGTCAAGAACTTGTTGGGTTTGCACTGTGATCATCACAGGAGATCTAAGGTTGACATCACCTAAACCCTAATCCTTGTGTTTGACAATCATTGTTCGAACATTGGAGCCATCCGTGGGACTCGTTTTTTAAATGGCGTTTCATTTTTCCAAAAAAAAATTTCTCCAAGTAATCAATCGTTTCCATGGAATCAACACATCCATCACGCTAAGCAGCAAGCAAATAAAAATCCACTTAAGAAGAGTTATGCCTGGCAAAAGAAAAGGGAAGACAAAGAACACCCCTGACCACCTGATGGCCATGTCTTCATGATACATGAGGGAGCCCATATGAACTGACCTATCAAGGTGCGATAGTCTTTACTGTCATTATTTTTTTCTCCCTTTATGTTTTTTTCAATAAATGTTTCCAAGCACATGGAATGTCATGGTCATGTATAAAACTGACAATAATAGCATTTTGTCTGATCTTGTATCCCAATATTATCGCACAATATCATTTTTCTATGGTATCTACATAAACAAATAAATATTGAAGTAAGGATTCAATACAAAAAGCATAAGGCCACAATAGACATCTCAGTCTAAAGCCAACCATGCACTTTCATTATGTACAATGTTACAACTTGAACACGCATGCGCACGTATACAACTAAGAACATAGTTCAATACAACATGTATGAAGCCAAAAAAGACAACCTTGTCTGGCCAAATAACATAGAGTCATATTCGTCTTTTAATCTACTTGATAAAAGATAAGCACTTCTCACTGGGAAGCGACAATCCTCGCGAGTAAACAAAGTAAAGGTTAACCAACAAAAGTGCCATTGGCACAGTGTCACAGGCACAATATGAAGCATACCCAACTCTACCTATGTCATTGGCATACAAAGGAACCATGGGCCCTCAAGAAAGTGTCATACGCACAACCAAATATACACACTGTCATGCACACCCAAGACGGTGTCATGGACACAACATCCATAATAAAAAGATAAAAAACAAAAATGTGTTATTGGTTTGATCATCCAATAAAACATTATTTTTCAAAACTAGACAATGTCACACAAAGCAAGGCTACCGTCGGTCCATGGTTGGCTACCGCCGGTACGATGCTACCGCCGGTCCATGGCTTGGCTATCGGCCGGCCTCAAAAAAATAAAAAAAATAACGGGTAACGAGTGATGATAGTTACGACTTGCAAACCGTTGTTTTGGCAAATCCTAACTCGGGGGTATGATGAGGTTAGTAAGGACTACCTATGTATATGTCAAGTTGTCAACGCCTGTCAAAGTTGTCAACGCCTGTCCAGGTCGTCAGCGTCTGTCCAGGTCGTCAGCGCATGTCCAGGTCAAGCTATGTCAAAGTCAAGCTATGGCAGCGCCTGTCAAAGTCAAGTTATGTCAGCGCCTGTCAAAGTCAAGCTATGTCAGCGCCTGTCAAAGTCAAGCTATGTAAGCGCCTGTCAATGTCAAGCTATGTCTGTCAGCGCCTGTCAAGGTCAAGCTATGTCACCGCCTGTCCAAGTTGTCAGCGTCTGTGACTGCTTTATTGTCGTCATAATAGTAAGGCGTTACATACTGGTGATTAATGATTAAGACCGTTCAAGTATTCATGATCATCATTAATGGACAACGTTCCATATATTTGACACTAGCCATATAAATACATGGTCCAAATCATTATCGATCGGACTTTATCTCATCTCAACTCACACTTACTGAAGCTTAAACACAGAGTTCATACACTCTTGCCTTCATCCTCAACCTTGATCACCCTAGGTTCGTCAAGAACTTGTTGGGTTTGCACTGTGATCATCACAGGAGATCTAAGGTTGACATCACCTAAACCCTAATCCTTGTGTTTGACAATCATTGTTCGAACATAGACATTACTCTAAAGTTAATGTGACATCACGTGTATGTAACATCCATAATGAGTAATGGTGAAATCACAACTCATATTCTCTCTTAGCCTAAGGTTCCCTATGAGTAGGGGTGACAATACTTGACACAACACAAAACCCGACATGAGACCCATACGAAAATTAACATGTTATGTTATATATTTTCGACCTGCCACCCTGATAACTCGAATAATTTTCAGGTTAGGTTCGGATTGGTGATTTGGTTAAATGGTGGTAAACCTGACAACCCAAAAACTTTTATAATGTTTTTCTATAAACAATAATATATTAAATTTAATATGTTCTACCATATTTAATTAAAATAACCCTTTATTTTAATTTTAATGATTGTAATTTATCTTTTTTTATAATTTCTTTTCTTTAGAAACTTGTACATTATCTTTTTCAACTATAGTGATTGCAAAAATAGGATGTAAACATCTTAAATTATTCATAGATTAAAACTATTTTGAGCTTATTGACCTGAAACCAACCCGTTTCGCTAAAACTAGCTAGTCAATCCACTAACATGTATAATAAACGGATTAGGTTCGGGTTGAGGCTGACAACCTGCTAACCCGAACCCGATAACCTGATTATGTTAATGGGTTAGGTTCGGGCTAACTAATTTCGACCCGCCAACATGCTAACCCGAACCCGACCTGAATTTTCACCCCTACCTATGAGAGTCTCTCCATCACGTTAATGGCGATTTAAAGAAGCTTCTTTCTATCATCGTTTTTGTTGTGATCTTTCTTCTCTTCATTCATGGTATACCACCTTTGTCAACTTTATTCTTCTTTGTGAGAGGTTTACTTTCAGTTTGAAGATCGTTATCCGACTATCTTGTTAAATCTTTGGAAAACATGGGCTATGAATTCAAAGTTTGGGATCCCGGAATCACTTTTTTGATCCAACATTTTTATGTGTCACGTTGCACAAAAGTCTTTTGCAACCAGATCTGGATTTTGAAAAAAAGAGAAGGATTTGGTTCGTTAATGATTTTCAATGGCATCTTCAAAGTCTTCCCCCTCAATAAAGTTCAACATTTGCCTGATTCACTAATGAAAAATCCACCGTGCATTATTAAGGTGATATTTCCGAGCGTGATTGCTCTATGTGTAAGGGATTAGATTTTTGCCAATTTGTTGCAAGAGTCAATGATTCATGTATTTCTTTTGATTTATTATCAACTCTCCAAAAGCAATTAAAGTTAAAATTTCATGTTTTGTATGTTTTACTCATTTTGCTCTTATGGTATTTTAATATCTTTTGTAATCCGTAGATTTACATTCCACTAAAATATACCTCAATTTTAAGGAGTGATTCGCATCATAAATAAACTTATTAGGCTTTGTATTTTGTTCAAAAAACAAACAAAAAAAAAAAAGAAATCACAGCTCCTTATGTTCCAAGGTATTGGCATAGTTGTCAACTCGTGACTTGTAACGTGAATAGTTTTCTTAAATTTTGATTCGTGACTCGAATTATAACTCAACTAGTAAGAGTCATGATTTTAAAATATATATATATATATATATAATAAATATATAATACACATATAATATAATATAATATAATATTAAGGTTTTTATATAGAATTTATTAATAATTAAATGTATTTCCGAGTCGTTGTACGAGTCGTACGAGTCATGATACATGTCACGATACGAGTCAAGCGAATATCCGAGTTATAGTCCGAGTCGGTACTTTTTTATTGAAAACCGACTCGACTCATACTAATCGACTCGTGACTCATACGAGTTTAACAATTATAGGTATTTCCATAAAAGAGTGGCCTTTATTTTATTTTATTTTATTTTATTCCAACTTGGGCTATTGGTTTTATTGGGTAGCCCATTAGCTATAAAGATCATAATCCATAGACCAACCATTGGGGTCTTGATTTAATAAAGAAACATAATGCCCATTATCATATTTCTTTAACCTAAACTAAATATTTATTTTTCTACTTTTATTACTCCTCAATCCTCATATTGAAAAATAAATGTTTATCTATAAATTTTACCAATCATAAAACTTTTCTATTATAAAAAATTAATTTTATTGGTCAGACACTATAAATCTATAATAATTATAGTTTAATTAAATTAAGTAATTTTTATAAGTGAACAATAATATTAAGTAAAACCAATTAGCATGCTCGAAGTCATTTTAGATCAGAACAAACAAAACTAAGAAGAGTTTTACAAAAGAAAAGATAACAATGTAATTAAATATTATTAAGAAATTATGTAACGTAATTTAAATTATTGAATTATATTCGTTATTTAGTACAAATAATAATAAAATGTGGACCAAGTTATGACAAATTATTAAGTTTAACGATGTTGATACGTCAAAAACCTTACACATGACCAGACACATTGCATGTGTTAGGAGTAGGGACCAATTGGGAAAATATATTAAACCAAAATAAACAAAACCAATTGAAATAAAATACCAGATTAGCTTAAGTAGTTATTAGTTCGAGTTTAATTGTGAGATTAAAAAAAAATGAAATACCAATTGACATATGTATAATGTATTTATCTAACTTAACCCGTAACCTTTTGATTGGTATCATGTAACACGGAGCTTATTTATACGTGTTCCACATGAAGTGGTAAGGCCGCTTATCTATTTATCTTATTATCATAAACGATAACAAACTTTTCAGCTCGATGATATGCCAAAGGCATGTTGCTTACCAGATAGAAACATAAACATAATAAAATGTAGATGAATTTAAAAGATAACACTATTCTCATCATGTTTGTGATGTGGTGCAAAGTTGAATATGGTCCAAAGAGGTCACAATCCAAGTTCCACTTCTAAAAGCACCACTAGCTTATGCTTATACAACTTTTTAATGAATCATCTTTTTCAATTCACACACACTAACAAAAGCCATTCATCTTCTTTCCACCCTCAGGTGCTTCTACCTTTTATCCCTTACCTTAGCAAAGAAGGAATTCAATAAACAAAAGTATTTCCATCTTATTACGTGTATAGTTTCTATTAACGAAAGCGTTTAGTAAAGTTATCTTTTCCTTTTTTGTTTAATCGCCAAAAGAAAATCGCTTTATCAATCAATATGTGGTAATATCATATGTTAAAATCGCTTTCTTGAATAAAATAGATTATGAGAAGTTGTTTACGGAGAAAATTTCAACTCGATCATATCCCGATTAGGGCTTTTTTATTATGTTAGTGATCTTAATTAAACTCTCTTTATCAATTAAAGTAAAAGACATAATACACACATAGTTCATCTAAACAAACATAAATCTTGTTGGGGCCAAATATAGTGTGCTTCTTTACTCACTTTTTTATTCAATATCCATTTTTGGCCCAATTACAAAATCCACATATGTGATATGTGGTATTAGGATTAATCATTAATTTTGGTGATAATATTTCAAAAGTTATGGGGTTTTAAAATAACTTTATGACCCAAAACAAGTAATTAGATGTGGTATAGATTTTTGATCAATCTACAAAATAACTTTATGACCTTAATTGGATATTTTCTTGAAACAAGATTAGTGGAAATGGACCGAATCTTATACTTTATTTTTAAAACGTAAAAATTACAACATACTTCTCTAGACTAACACATTTCGTTCTTACGAAATTTGAAACCACAACTTCCAACTAAATATTACATGACATACCACACATGGACACATGGTAGATAAGATGCCAATTTTGCATCTCAATCAAGATCTTTGATGTATCTTATTAAATGATATGACCATGTTTCATTTGAAGATCTAAATGCAAATATAAGCAAATGTCATTTCTTAATTGGCCTTTAATACTTGATGCACAACTTAACTAACCCATATATATTTTTTAATCATATACATATATTGATTACATAAACCATCTTCAAGATGGCCACGATAAAACGTTTTCTGTCTTTTAAAAAACTCGGTTTCCAATTGTCGTAGAGAAATAGCCACAATTACATGTTTAACGATAAAAAAAAATGTTCGCTCTCTCTGAATAACCTAAACACGAATCGTTTTATTTTATCCTTTATTGATTATGTTCAAATATAATTTCGAACAATAAAAAAAACACAATGACTTTGCCATACATTGACAATTTACTATTATCTTAATCAAATATCCGACCAAAGAGCATGGGAACTATTAATAATAGCGCACCTTATGATCTGGCGCTAACTTACCGATTCCTTTCCATTTTATCATATGTGTCTTTGCTTCTCTAATCCAACGGTCCAGATTCAATCCTATTTACACGTCGCCTTCGGCGCAAGTTAGTGGTTGTCCCACCATTTTAGTTTTCTTCTACATTTCAATCAGAATCTTAAATGACCATATTACCCTACTTTTTCTAATTACGGATCGAGACAAGTATTGTTATATAATGCATGAACAACCCCTTGAGTTTGGTTGACTATCTACATATTGAATGTCACTTTTCACAAATTGCACTTACTTCATGTTACTTTTTATTTACAAAGCCGTACAATAATTTGTATTTTTGTTTTTTTTAAGAGATTTGTTTACGAGCTCTTGATTAATTAGTCAACTCACATATTGCTGAGTTGAAAATCGTTCATTGACGAAGTTTATTTGTGTTACTAGACTCCTACACGATGCAACAATAGTTACTCCGTATTTGATTAAACATAAATGCTCAATCATTTAAATAAGATGATCGTTAATCTATTTTCATTACTAGTTTGCTCTTACGAAATAAGTAGGAATATATTAGTACTTGTTTTTGGATGTTAACTATTTTAGGGTTATGAAACTATGACTACGATAATACTTACTCTCTATCTTGTTAGTATGATAAAAGAAAAATCATTGTTATACACGTTATACACTACAACATATAAGTAAATTTCTTAAGTAGATGAGCTTGCAGATGATTATTTTCATCTGCATAACTGTAGATTTTATCCGTCCAACTTGCCGATTTTATCTACAAAATTTACAGATGAAAACATCTATACTTGCAATGAGAATATGCACCCATATGTGTTATATGCATATGAGTGTCAACAATTTCCTGCACTCATTTGCACTTACCTGCCTCCAAACCCCCGCTTGGGACGTTTGCCCCCAAAACAAGACGCATACGTCTTAACTTTCGTTTTTTGAACGTACTGCACATCAATGTATTAGACAAGTGTGTATTCTTATTTAATAAGCTAAAATGTCACTAAAAATATCCAACATGAAATACTAGATATCAAAATTAATAATGTATGAATTATTGAAACAAATAATTATGATTTAATATGTAAGAAGTGTATAGTTCTTTGGTTATATATATTTGGGTCTAATGTTATAAGTGGCGAAGCTAGAATAATATCTTGAAAGATAAAGAAGGGATATTTAACGAGTAACAATTTATTCATTCATTGTTTATGTTTTCTTATCGACTAACATTATCAAATTTGGATAGAAAAACAAATGTCTATACGCATCCCAAGCTGTCTTCGCCTCTGTCTATAACATACTAAACGTTGCCGACATCAAAATAACAACGTAAAATGATACTTTTCGAACTAAAAGGGAAAATAATGCAAATCAGCCTAAAAGTAGTGGAGCATAATGCAAACCATCTGTATATATTGCAAGGACCTCTAGTTCTATCAATTCTGGTTGCATAACTGAGAAAAAAATCCCGATTATTTTCCAGTTAATTTCCTATCATTTCTGGTCATATACTTAGATTTGTGTTAAATACACCGTAAAAGGTTGTTAACCAAATAAAGTGCAAAGTTGTTTTCGAATGATGGGATTTTGTATATGTCCGCTAGACTCTCCAGCTAGATTGCTGTGGAGTACTAGTTTCTTTCGCCATAAGATCATGATTTTCTAAGAGATATTTACATCTATCGGTTATATACGTGATCGTATATATATCGATATAGATATATAGTAGAGTTCTTCATTTTCACAAGCCAATATATACGTATATACAATAAAACATCCAAGTTTTCTAATATATATAGTTTATATGGAATCTGGTCATCTTTTTTTCGGTTGCAACAATAATAACATGGTATTTCTCGGGAATGGAGACAACTATTTTCGAGGTAAATTTGTTGAACTTTCTATTTTTAATAACTGAAAACAATATCTAGATATTGTTAATGATCTAATAATTGGTTTATGATTGGTTAGATCTAGTTGTTAACTAGTAATTTGTTAATGAAATACTAGGAACGAGAATGGGGTTTAACATGGAAGAAAGTTCGAAGAAGAGACCATTTTTGGACGACATGTTGGAAGAAGAATACTACGACGAACAACTGACGGAAAAGAAACGGCGTCTAAGCCCCGAACAGGTTGAATATTTGATGTAGTAGTAGAATATATCACGAATTTGATTCCGGAATATATGATAATATTGGCATCGAATCATAAATTAATATTGTTTTTTGAAAAGTAAGAGGTAGAGGCATATAAATAAAAGTTGATGTATGATATTTTGATTAACAACATTTAGGTACACATGCTGGAAAGGAGTTTTGAGGAAGACAACAAGCTGGAGCCGGATAGGAAGACGGAATTGGCTAAGAAACTAGGATTGCAGCCGAGACAAGTGGCTGTTTGGTTCCAAAACCGACGTGCAAGGTGGAAGACTAAAACACTTGAAAGGGATTACGATCGCCTTAAGTCTTCATATGATATCCTTTCATCCGATTTTGATTCCATACTCAAGGAAAACGAAAGCCTTAAAGCCGAGGTACTATCAACTAACTAATACACTATTACTTTTTAATCTTTCTGTTTTAGTTTCCTTAATTTGATCTTATTCAAGTGAAATTAAAAGGTTAATTTCTAGGGTACAAAGGTTATATTATAGAGGGTGTTTAGGATTTCACCTTTAAGCCTGTAATTTGAATCCAACACTTATAAAAAACAACTATGTATAGAAGTATTCAAATAAACAATCTCAAACACAACAAGGACGGAGACAACTTGGGGAAAAACCCCGCAAGTTCAATCTAGTAAGCATAATCCATGAAATCAACACATGAAATTTCACTCGACAACGATCCTAGCTCTGAAACCATACTTATTCTTTTAATTCATCTATGATACACACACAATTTGTCACTAGAATATATATTGAGAATATATTATAGATTGGAAAAATGAAACATATAAGTACTGTGGTCCTTGTGACACTACCTATACATGATATGTCCATGACCTTGTAGTTAAGTTAAGCTTTAATTTGGGAAAAGCATCAAGAAAACGACTTATGATTTAATAGGTATAAATGATTATGGTCCACTCCTTGTCACGTACCCCATCCCTCTCTCAAGAAAAGGCAAGTGATAACTTACAATTTTTTTAGAGAAAATCATACAAAGCCTCCTCTGACACGGCCATATTTCAGAAATAATCATTTGATTCGTGAAAAATGGTCTCGCTGGTTTTTTCGTTATTCAAATGTTGCGAAAATAAGATTTGATTGAAAAGAGTTTTTCTTTTTAAGTGGCACGTCTTTCATATTCTCTCATCATACTTCAAATATAATTTTCGCGACAAAAAAAAGTGGTGAGAATAGTTTTCGTAAAGTAGATGATTACTTCTTAAATATGATAATATGCCAACCCAATTACTCAATAAGTGAGATATTTTCCACTTTGTTACTCTACATGGAGGGATTTATTCTTGGATCAAGTCCGTAACACCAATTCAAAACGTGTCTTCTAGTTAATGCCAACTATGTTTATCGTTATATGCTCGACATCTTCTTTGTCAATGAACGACGTGGAACAAGAAATGTGTCAAATAAGATGAACGAATTTGGTGAAGTCGTTGAAATGTAAGCTATAAAGAAGATCCTAATAATAATTACTTTCGCTTTAAAATGATTGATTTTTCGAGTTGAACAAAAAAGTGAAGAAAAAAAAACATTTTGTTGAGGGGGAGGATAAAGAACATAAAACAGCTGTGTTAATTTGTTCTTGTGATGTAGAATGATTCCGATTTCTTTGTCTGAGGTTGTGGGTTGAAGGGTCCATTATATTCTATCTTACCCTACGAAAAGTTGAAATGTCGATCTCACTCGACCACTAGATTGTATTGAGTGTATTCTATCAAATCATGTATTAGATGTTTGAGATTGACATTTTAAGAAAGTGTTTATATGACGGGGTTTTATCCTAACACTTCAAAATTCGCTTTGTTTTTTAAAATATCGACTTGATGCTTTTATAGGTTGTTTCCTTGACCGAGAAGCTAAAGTCAAAGGAGGTGCCGGCAATTGGTCAAGACTCGGGTGTAGTTGTGGAGGAAGTTCTAGCTCAACCAGACGTTGTGAAAATAGAGGACCACTTTAGTACGGGTAGTGGTGGGAGTGCGGTGGTTGATGATCTCGATGGCCCACAACTTGTGGACAGTGGTGACTCGTATTTCCCTAGTGAAGACTATCCGCCTCATGATGAATATGCAGCCGCAGCAGCAGTAACAGCAGCGGTGGATCAGTCCGAAGAAGATGATGGCAGTGATGATGGGCATAACCACTTTACGTATCCATTTGCATCTTCTGCGGATCACCAGGAAGACGACTCCCTCGGCTGGTGGGTTTGGTCTTAGACATGATCATATCATATCATATGTTATATGTTGTAATGTAATGTAATGTAATGGTATGAATTTGTAGTATTTTATCACTTCCTATTATTTTTAAAACGCTTCTATTTAAACTTGGTAATTCTACGTTGGAGCTTGAAACCGAGACCAACAAGTTAAGAAGTGACGAGGTATGTTTCAATGTCATCATAAGATGTTAAATGTGTAAGAATTTGTTAAATGATGTATTGTATTACTAATTTAGCAGTGATCAATACTCGAATTGTATTATTTTACCATGTTAAAAACGCCAAATTGAACGAAACATATGTACGTCTAATCAGTTGGAAGCATACAAACCAGTTCAAAATCTTTACACAAACATACAAATAAAATCTGAAAGAGTTGAGACTAAAACGAAAAAACGCTGACCAGATTATGTTTTGTATGGCAGAAATCCGGAAAAAAAAATACTGTAACTGAGATCGGGTTTGTCAAAAACCAGCATGTAATATTTCAATTTTACACCCCCACTGTCAAAAAAGAAAAGATAACAGGTTTTTTGAAGCCCAAAATATGGCAGAGAAAAGAAGTTAAAGCGTCTGGTTAAACGAGTGCCAAGTATGTCTACTTCAAGAACAAGACATACTAGCAAGACTATAAAAACTATTCTGTTGTATCTCACACCATAACGACATCCTTATTGTTTATCTTCTCTTCTGGATCCTTGACTTTCTTGCTTTGATCCTTTACTTTTTCTGATGTTTTCCTCATTTTCCTCGGCTGTTTTTGGTCGGAGCTGCTGCTGCTGGTTTTCTGGTAATTGATAGCTGAATCAAGTGTATAGATGCGCAGAGCAAGAGCAGACAACGTGGATGTTTTTAGAGCAGCTGAAACTGAAGACCAGTACCACCACCAAGTGTTTTTTATGTACTTGGTTTTTATCATCGTTTCAAACACTAACGTTGCCTCGACCATCTGCCATTGCAACAATAACAATAATATGGGGTCAATATGGATACGATATAAGATGGATCAAAACAGGTTCGGTCAGGATGCATACATACCTCATATATTGTATCAGCAGTTTTAACAAATGCACACCATGCAGATCTCCATTCTCGACTTGCTCTGGAAGAACGTTTTGCTCCGACTGGTAGTGCAGCTTCCATATCCAACAAATTGATCTTCAACTGCCTTAGTGTATGAAGAGACTCTCCGATAAGTGGCTTTAATGAAGACTCGGGGACAGGAAAATTAATCTCCCTCAACCAATCAACAGCTGGTTTCTTTACTACGAGTAAATACAAACTGCAAGTACCAGTGTTGTGTTGCTGAAATTCGATGTTCGTGAAAAATGTTTCATGGCATCTAGCACAGTGATATCGAGAATGAAAGATGGGTTCCAAACAATCACACCTGTTCCATTTTGCCATACTTTTTCTTCCCGACGTCATTACATTTGTGACAGCTTCATCTGGCTCGCCGAATGTGGCCTCCAACAAATCAGTTGCTCTCGTAGCAAGGAATTTAGGAGATTTCCTCGATAATGTAGAATAAACCGTGCTTCTCTCCCCAGAATTCATAGTGGTTTGTTCATCCCCTTGTGTTATTGATTGATGCCACTTCAAAACAGAATCTATTAATTCAGTTTTCTCGGGATCAATTATCGTCATATAATTAACAAGGCTGTTAATCTCTTCATCAAAATGGAATAAACTCCAGGTACCAGAGTCTTTAGGATATAATTGAGTGCTGTTCTCCAATGGAACGCTCATATTTACAACAATCCCACAGGGTGTACTTCCATTCGGGAATCCCCAGTACATACTGCCAGCTGAATCGATACCCAAAAACGTTTTAGCTGGCTTTGTTGTGCCCTTCTTAAGATTGCGACGAATAAGAGAGGTTTTTAACAACTCCTCACATAAAACCTTGAGTAGGATGATTTTCTGCGTAGAGAACAATGTGGAACTTTCAGAATAGAAATAACATCATCATCATCATCTATCTCAAAAAGTAAATCATTTCATTTACTGTACATCCCCAGGCAAAAACAATAATACTGATAATACTACGAAAAAACTTATTCTCAACCCAACCCAATTGCCTAAATATCAAAAAAGAAAAAGAAAAAAAAAACCTTGGGCAAAAAGTTAGTCAAAAAAGCGAAAACTTTCGAGAGTTCTGCAACTAAAAGAGCATATTATAAAACAAATCTACACATAAATGCCTGTGACAAACATATAATTAAAATACGTGAACTCTAAAGAGCCCCGAATTCTCTATGAAAATGATGAATAAATCACATTACAGCAGAACCTAATAGCGATGACCGCAACTTATTAATCACATAAACAAGTTCTTTATACATTTTCTCATGAGAAAATATCTTATAAATGATAATTTATCTCAGATTCAGTAAAAGCTCTACCAAAGAGAAAAGACTGATTTCCAGAAGAAAGCAAATTACAGAAATTAAAAGAAGAAAAAAAAAGAGAAGCGGTTAACCAACCTTATCTGGCTCAAATTCCCAGTACTCTGTTTCCTCCAAAGCAACCGCTATATCCATAAGCTCACTTCCCTCGTTCCAGCTTCTATCTACAAACTGTAAAATCTGTGGAGTGCCTTGTGGTTCACTAGGACGTGCACATGTAGGACAATGCCAATGTTCTTCAGGAACGCGAGAAAGAGGTGGATCAAGGCAGGATCTGTGATACGCTGAAGTACACCCATTGGTAGGACAGCGCACCAGACTATTACCATATATGTTAATGCCACATACTTCGCAAATTACATCTTTCAAGGGCTTTTGAGGAGTTTCAACAGATTTTAGAATTTCTTCGAGCTCCTGTTCTACCTCTGCAGTAAATTCATATTCGAAGAATCTATTAAAAAGAGCGGCTACCTGCATTAAAAATAAAAAGAATCACCTTCCAACATTGAGCAATGCGATTCACAATAAGTAAGAGTGATAATGAAGTGAATCAAAAATGTATTTACGAACCTCCTTTTCATAGAGCATTTCAAATTCTTTGGACATCTTATCATATTTAACCAGGTGAGTTATACTCCCTAAAATGTTTTTTAACCTGATCCACAGCTGCAAATTAAGAAATATCAATGTCAAACAAAAAGAAACCCTAAAACTAAACTAGAAGGCTGAAAAAAAGAACAAAAAAATAGGTAACCTTAAGTGAATCTTGAACGTCCCTGACATCTTCTAAGAAGGCTTCGTGTGAAGCACCATATGTGCCATGCAGCAATCTGAAATTGATCGTCTGTAGATCCAGAGGACGTGTTGAAGCGGATCCCAAAAGAGCGGTCAGATCGTTAACATTGGAGATGTAGTCCATCCCCACCAGGTCAGAAAAGTAGTTCTTCTTTTTATCAGTAGCAACTACAGAGGCTAGTACGTAATAACACTTCTTCATGATCACTCTGCATAGCAGCTCCCGTCTTCTTCTTTCATCCTCCCTGTTAGGTGGTGGTAACAGCCTTTGTGTTACAACAGATTCTGCTCTGTCTAAAACAGCTTTCACGGCATTCTGCTTAGAACAGGGAAAAAGGCGATCAAAATTCATATGCATAATTATCTGAAAAGGCAAAGATAAACCACTAGCTCAGTAAAACTTCACCTTAGTAGGCCCGGATGCATTGCCTTTGTACACGTCTTTTGCAATGGAAGCTTCCAACTGCTCCTTTGCCCATGCAGGTGGATTTTTCTTCAGAGCCTCATGGACACATCGCCGGATTCGGGATCCAACATTTGTAGGCAGCTTTCTTACAGGGTTAAGCACTTCTGCCCACTTTGGAATACTACCAACATTCGTAAGCACACCACCTCGACCCAGAGATAAAATGTTTCTTTCGTTTTTAAGTTTTCCAAATACATCATCAACAGCTCTTCCAAGCAGCTGAGAAAAGAACAATCAGAAATTAGCATTCAGTTTCTGAATTTATTTCATCAGAAAGTGCATTATTATGTAAATTTACAGGATAAAGTATCCAATCTCACCCGTGCATCCAATTCAACACCTGCTACTCCAACGGACGATGAGCCACAATAAATGCCACCATCACCGTGCAGGCAGCGAATGAGCTTACTATCATTATTATCGTTCTCTGAACTACTTAGCAGAGCGTAAGCCATTATATACCTCCTAGCCACTTCCGGCCAAGTCAGCTGATTAATTGGAAGTGTAACTAATTTTAAGTCAACCGCTGAATCTATTCCGTCTAGGAGCTTACTTACTATTACTAGCTCAGGAAGCAGTGTCCTGTAAACAACAGTCAACTTATCACCCAGGATTGATGATTTAGCAAGACCATGTGTGCAATCCTCTAAAGAGCCTAAACAGTCAGGCCACGAACGTAGAAACTCGATTTCAAGCTCTTCAACTGATAATGGTTCTTTCAGTCCAAGAACTTCTTGGAAACGAAAAAGGAATTCATGCACCTGTGTAGAACAATGGATTATATAACACTATAGTATTGAAATCGATGAACATTATATAGTCAATGAGCATGTATACCTGAAGAAGGTCACCGACTGCATGAGATGGAACCCTTGAGCTAATAAGACTCCCTACAGGAAAAGATGTGGCATTCTCTTCGGTGATCTTTATACTCTCCATTTTGCTCAAGGTTATTTTGCAAGTTGCAACTACTCTTCGTATGATGTAATTTTTCTTCAAAGAGAAGGGGTCAATACGTGGAACAGAACAATTAAAATTGAGCTCTAGCCAAACTTAGAATTAAGGGAATGATATATGTTCCAAATATGCAATTACATGTTCAAATTATTAAACTTAACAAAAAAATATTATTTAAAAGATTTCATACCAAATAAACAGGACACAGAACTTCAAGTGAAACAATTCAATTGATAAAAGTATAGAACCCAACTCTAATTAACAATGTAGCACGTTTAAAAGGGATAATTGTTACGAACCAAAATGGTTAAAAGCTCCTTATTTAGTTATTTACACCAATCGATTAAAAATTCTGGCTAAATAAAGAACCATAACAGAAAGAGATCTTTCACATTCTTACATAAAGTTCCATATGAAGAAACAACGAAACCATTATAAGAAACTAGCGACAGGTAACTTTTCATTAAATTAACTATAGCTATGGTTATAAAGGTGGATAGATGGATCAATACATCAATTACAAATAGAAAGTATTCACCGCTCACCTGTGCCCTTTCTCTATTCAGATCCGCCGCTTATCTAACAAAATTAGGGTCTGACCTCTCCTATTCGATGCTTTTTATAAACCTCGGCATATTGGATTACATATTACATTACATTAGAATAATATTACAAAGAGGACATTATAGTAAATTCATAAAATCGGTCCAATTTACCAATTTAATTAATTAATACGAGAACTCAGAAAATGCTTACCAAAAATGTTCCCAAAGGAACATATACCACTCCATCACGCTCTATAGACTTCCATCATAACAATGTTTAAAAAAATGCCATTCACTTTCAGCTTTTTTTATATAACGTCAATTGAAGGGCTAAACGGACTCCCTAGCAATTGATCTACCCTTATGAATCTACCATATTGTCCACAAAGTAAGATTAATGTAACAGATGACTGATTTGTTTGAGCCTAAAATTAAATACAATTAATGAGAGGCTCTTCATGTCGGGTCCTAGAATTTGAGAGGTAGACAGCGGATCATCAATAGAGAATGTCAAACGTAAGTAGGCGAATGCTTGATCTCTTTGTGTGTGCTGTCTAGAATTGCTTTAGTAAATCTCCCATGAACAACGAAACAAGTACTCAAGGAAATGAATCCAAATATTTACAGTTCGTCTATAAAATACATATCAAAATAATATACAGCTGAAACAAGGAACAGCATACCCGCAGTTGTAATTAGACATCGCAGTTGAACAGCTCTTATTTGAACTGCAACTGTCAAAACCCCATCATAACATAATCATTCTCTTCTGTCTATTCCATTACGGGCAGACACCTTTTCACCTGCTGTTGTCTGCCTTTCTTATAAGATACCGAATTTTATCCTGTGCCACTTACCCTTCTTCATACCCTACCTCCTTTAATTGTTCATTTTTTCAGGAAATCATTCATTAAAAAAAAACAATTTTCTCAGAATCCTTATCACAAAAATAGAGATAAAATACACACTCACCTGTGTGCTGTTGTGATGCGGTCATGGTTTTCTTGGAGTCCCCTTTCCGTTTCTTATTTAACTTCCAGTAAAATCTTGACAAAGGGGATCTCCATGTGGCATGTGCTTAAATTCCTTGTTTTGCACAAGGGGGTCATAAAGATTTTTAGGGATTTCTACTAGGTTAGTGGCAGGGCGTGGGAAAGTGACGAAAAGGAACCAGGATATTTCCGCGCTCGTTAGTGGACGAGATGATGTGGAATGATTTAGGTGTAATGGGTTTTGGTGGTTTAAGGTAAAAGAGAGAGTATAATAGTATAAGTCCCTATGGTAATAACTATGCTTGCTACATTTATGATAACACGAACTTATTAACATTTTAATCTCAAAAAGAAGAACCATAACAGAAAGAGATCTTGCACATACTTCCATAAAGTTCCGTATGAAGAAACAATGAAACCATATGAAGAAACAATGAAACCTTAATAAGAAACTAGCGACTGGTTATTTTTCATTAAATTAACTATTTATGATTATAAAGGTCATTAGATGGATCAACAGATACAAAGAGGTTGATAAATCGATCAATAAATACAAAAAGAAAGTATTCACCGCTCACATGTGCCCTTCTCTGTTTGGATCCCCACTTAACTAACAAAATTTGGGTCGGACCCCTTATATTAGATGCTTTTTCTAGACCTTGGTACATTGGATTACAATAACACATTAGAATAATATTACAAGATTTGCACACACTCTATAGACTCCCATCTTAAAGATGTTTACCAAAATGCCATTCACTTTCAGCTTCTTTTTTTATATAACATCAATTGGAGGGCTAAATGGGCTACCTAGCAATTGATTTACCCTTATGTATCTACCATATTGTCCACAAAGTAAGATTAATAAACTCCTGAATTGTTCAGACCTAAAATTAAATGCAATTAATAAGAGGATTGTCAAGGCGGGTCCTTGAATATGTGAGGTAGACAGCAGATCATCAATAAAGAATGTCAAACATGAGATGCAAGGATTTAAAGCCACGAAGTCTAAGGAAAAAACCTGGCTTGAGAAGGCATAAACACTCTTAGAAGACCATGTATGCCGGTTGTAGATGAGCATACATCCAGAAATAAGGTTTCTGAATGTTGATGATGATTATTCCTCCAACAAAGAAAACAGGAATGGTATCCACCAAAACAATTGGGTATAGATGTTATCATTTGAAAGTTTAAAGGCGAGCTTCTTTGTCCATGGTTTTGACTATTGGTTCTTCGAAGGAAGTTTGCACATGTAGGCATGAGTGCATGACAATCACCACTCTTGGATGATAAGTATAATACATTTCAAAGACTATAATTTGAGGATGGTTAGCATATAGTTAGGTATGCTACCGGTTCAAGTTAACTACGACGAAAGTGGTTCGGAGAAATATAATAGCTCATGTATTCCGATTTCCAAACTAGCTCAGAAAACAATAATATCAAGATTATTTTCATTCACTGTCTGCAAGGTGATGGTGGCATTTAGTTTGGCTCACCATTTACCGTGTTGCATGGGTTGACTAGGATGCACATGTGAGATTTTAGAAGAGTTGATAATGTATGTGGCAAACTAGAAAGAGTAAAGAACACTTTATCTACGAGGTATATATGGTGTGTTTGCTCATGTTTAGTATTCATGATTAGGCAAACGTAGGTGTTTGGCCCCGTGAGAAATGTGCCTAAAAATGTTGGATCCTAATTCAGAAATATGTCTACGAGGCTTTGAAGAAAAATCCACCAAACTGCTAGTAAAGGTGAGTGTGTGTACGTGAGAGAAAGGAGTTGTTTCAAATATTGAAGATTGTATCTAGGATTTCCAAATACAAGTAAACATCGTGCGATAGTCGTAATTAAGAATTTTTCATTGTAGACGTAAGAAATAAATCCATCCCATCATAAATTCCCATCCCGACTAACGATCAAATTCCAAATTTTTTTACTTATGATGAGATGGGCATACTTATTATTTCTACAACTCACCATTCTCATTTAGGATTATCTTATGTATTTGGAAATCCTCAATACAATTTAAAATTAAGTTGAAGTACTTGAAATGATTTCTTTCTAGCATGCACACTCGCACCTTTGTTAGCTTAGCCAGATTTGGTGGATTTTTCTTCAAAGCCTCGTAGACACACTTCTGAATTCGGGATCCAACATTTGCACGGAGATTTCTCACAAGGTCAGACCCTTTTTCCCCTTTTATAATACTCCAAACACGTGTAAGGTTGTAACTATACCATATCTTCACGAAGATAAAGTTCTCCATTCTCTTTTTTTTTAGTTTGTCGTATACTTTACCAGATAACTCTTTTAAACAACATATATGAATATATAGTCAATGCATGCAACCTCGGTAGATGATGAACCAAAGTAAATACCACCATGACCTTGCCTATAGTGAATGAGCATATTGTTATTATTGCTTCATGAGCTAGTTAGCAGCACCTAAGCCATTATATATCTTCGAACACTTTGTGCCAAGTCAGCTCGTTAATTGGCAACACATCTAACTAAAGCTAACCGCTTGAGAAATAATATTTATGAGTTAATAACTAGCTCACGAAAGAAGCAATGTTAAAAACTTATCGTTCGTGATTATTGATTGTGCAAACTTCCTGTGAAGAACCTTGCAGTCAAGCCTGTTGATAGAGAAGCTCGTTACGAAACTCCACATGAATGTAAAACAACATCATAATTCTAATTTGCTCGTTTCACACGTTTACGATATCCTACAGAGTGGCTACCTGTAAAAAAGAACATGACTATCAAATATTTTGATTTGCAAGGAGATGATAACCCCGTCCAAAAACATACAAACTTTGCAAGCCGGTCTCAACATAATAAACTAGTATCTAAAGTAAACACTTACTGATTTAAAAGAAAAAATCAATGGTGAATTGTGGATTTGAAACAATACTCCATCAATCAAAACAGATGCGACCTGCATAAGAAAACCACAATCAATCTTCTTGCGATTGGACAAATATAGAGAATCACATATGGAATATCAAATTATAAAACGATACCAAGGAATAAAAAAATACCTGGCGTCTCTCGACGAATTCCTCCATGGGAAAAATAGGTTTTTTTTTATTTTTGTGAGCCACTCACTAAAAGGGTGAGTTTAAGTTTAAGTTTAGGTCGTAAATGTAACTTGAGTTTACGGGGGCTTAAGCCCTTTTCAGATGTTTCTTCAAGTGAGTTATATTTTGGGGCTTATCGGAGCTTATCCTTTTTTTTTTAAGTCCGTCAAATCAAACAAAACTTATAAAATAACTTATCAAAAATTATAAGTTTAAGCCCCTAAAAACCTCTCCGCCAAACATATCGTTAGTTTCCTTAGTGTACAGTTATTTTTTATTGATATATAATTAAATAAAATGTGTTTGAATGTTTTGCTTAAGGAGAAATTTGTTCGCGTATTGCGAATGATATTTAAAACGTATATGTAAGAAAAGTTGTTAAATAATTCATTAAGAGTTTAATTATAAAAAATAATAAAATTAACAATAATAATCGTATAAAAATAAATAAATATAAAAGTAACACAAAAAGGGAATGAGTCTTAATCATAATTTTTTTTTTGAGATAATTACATAAATCGTCCCTATGATTTACTTAAAATTATGGATTTCGTCCCTAAGTTTAAAAATATGCATAAATCGTCCAAGTTTAGAAATTAATTACGATTTTCGTCCCCAAGTTTAAAAATATGCATAAATCGTCCAAGTTTAGAAATTAATTACGATTTTCGTCCCTAATTTCTAATTTGCACTCGTAATTGGAGAAAACGTTAGGGACCAAATCCGTAATTGAGGACATACCTTGGGGACGAAATTTGTAATTGGAGCAAATCTTAGGGACGAAAAAGGTAATTAGTTTCTAAAAATGGATGATTTATGCAACTTTTTAAACTTAGGGACGAAATCCGTAATTTGAGATAAACCTTAGGGACGATTTATGTAATTAACTCTTTTTTATTTCTTTTTTAAATGAAATACAAGTAGTGGAGGGAGTTAAACGTGGGTCTCATATGTATTAATAGTGCAACTCAACCATTTTCGTAATATGTTTTTTTTGGTAAAAGTTTTGTTTTTCAAAAAATACTTGAAAACGTAGTAACCATTTAACTCAGGAGAAAATATGAAGATTTCAGTACTTTGTCTATTTAATATAATTTGAAATTCGAAAAAAACAACTCTAAAAACAAAAGTAAAGATAGTAACAAAAAAAAAACAACCTTACAATGGGAAACAAAAAGTTAATATAACAAAAATATTACCATGGGAAACAACCTTGAAATTCGAAAAAAACAACTCTAAAAACAAAAATAAAGATAATTAGATGGGTCGTTCCTATGGTTTGCACTGTTTACACCGCTCGTCCCTATAACTTTTCTATTACACCACTCGTCCCTAAGTTTGAATTTTGTTGCTTCGCAAGTCCCTATTTTGGATGTGCTGTTAAGACAGCCGTTAAGTCATCTCACATGAGTAACATGTGAAGACAAATTTGTCCTTTTACCTATCATATTCCCCATTTCTAATTTCCACATCCCAAAAATCCAAAAACCCTAAATTAATTTTCCCAATCCACCTCCCTTTATGTCTGCACAATCTTTTCATAATAATGAAACTTTAATTCATTCCGAGAAACAATATCCACCACAAAACCAGTTCCCACTAACTACTATCTATCTAATATAAAATCATTTTCTATGTTTCTCCATTCTCATCATTCAAATCCAAGTCAAAAATAAAATCAAAATCCGGGCTTTTCTTTCAATTAGTAATGGCTACATTTGATGAAGTTTCAGCTCTTGATTTTATTAGACAACACCTTCTTGACGAATCCGAAACAAAACCTGATTTCAGTTTCACAACATCAATTTCTAAACCTGAATCTGAATTATCAGTTTCAGATTATCTCGATACTATGAATGGTAAAAAGGTTATGTGAAACCAAAGGAAGAAGGACATATGAACGGTAGACGGGCCTTCAAATGGTTCTGTGAAACCAAAGGAAGAAGAAGGAAGCTCAACAGCAGTAGCACCTTCTCTGTTTGAAATCGATGAGTCTGATCTCTCAAGGTTGCTAGAAAAACCGAGGCATGTTAACATAGAAAGAAAAAGGCCGTTTGATGAGAGATCGTTAGTGAAATGTCGATTAATTGTGCAGACATAAAGGGAGGTGGATTGTGGAAATTAATTTAGGGTTTTTGGATTTTTGGGATGTGGAAATTAGAAATTGGGAAGATTATAGATAAAAGGACAAATTTGCCCTCACATATTACTCATGTGAGATGACTTAACGGCTGTCTTAACGGCACATCCAAAATAGAGACTTGCGAAGCAACAAAATTCAAACTTAGGGACGAGTGGTGTAGTAAAAAAGTTATAGGGACGAGCGGTGTAAATAATGCAAACCATAGGAACGACCCATGTAATTAATTCATGAATAAATTTTAAACCCAAAACAAAAGCTAAAATAAATGTAAACCAATAACCAAAGCAAAAATGAAGTAATAAGCGAAAGATTGAAAAATTACTCATTTTATATAACAGGAAAATTGAAGGAGGCCCTTGTGTTTACCGTTGAGCTAGCACTCAATTTGTGTGTTTTTTTTAGTTTGTTTAGAGTAAATATAATAATTGTTTCACTAAAGACAAAATTACACTGTTCACGAAGCATTGTAATGTTCAAAAATTATGCATATGGAATACTATTATTATTATTAGAGATGGTAATAAAATTCGAACTCGATAAAGAATTCGATACGCGAACCTGATTTGACCGGGAATAGGGATAGGGACGGGGAATCCTCGAATCTAGAAACCGGTGATGGGGTGGGGATGAGGATACCCTCGGATCCCCAAACCTGTCTCCGTCCCCGCACACAATTATATTAAAGTATTAGAAATATTATATAGACATATATAACAAGTAATGTTAGTATTAAATTATTTAAATCCTAAATAATATATACACATACAAAGACTTACTCTCACGCTTTAGGCTGATATTATTTTTGTAACTTATTTACTCAAACTCAAGTTAATTATACTTATTTTAATTTGTTGGTTTTTTTTTTCCAATTTAATTTTAATGATATTGTCACCAACTTATTTACAAATTTAATTCTTTTTGTATGTAAATTTAATGTAATGCATCAATTTATATTGCCTCAACTGATGGTTATAATTTTAACTAGCTTAGTGCCCGTGTTATATACGGATTGTAGAAAAAAAAGTCGGACAAAATAAAGAAATTTTATTTTTTATAAAGTTAGTAAAGTTTAGGAGTAATAGGTAAACTAAAAGTTTACTAACTACAATCTTACCAACTCCAACAAAAAAGTTTTATTCACATGTTATAATAAGATTTAGTAAGGTAAGGAGGTTAATTGAACGAATGGAAAATTGGTCTGTTATGATTAACCATAAAAATAATCCACGATTATAGGACAAAACTTTGACAACAAATTACATTCAAATTCAACCTGATTACACTATCGACATGCGACTAAACCAAACAACTTTCAGGATAACGAACTACAAAACAGGGTAAAAGCAAGAAAGAACTCGATTCAATTTCGGCACCCAATATAATCATTAACCGCACCACCCATTCATCCTCCACTCTTTAAAACAATTTACTTAATATGAAAAAAAAAAAGTTTGATAACTTGTGAGTGATAATGATAAAAACTATAACCTAATAATAGATACATGAATAAGAAAAAGTGGCAGATAACCTTTTTCTCTAGCTATCCAAAAAACCTCCTTCGGATATCTTATTGTACTCCCATGTCCTTGTTAGCAAACAAAAAACATAGGCTTTCATGTGTATACCTCCTTCGAACTCAAACATTAACATTCGGAATAAAAGAAAATAATACACAATGTCACCATTATCCACAAGTCTACTTCACATATGGCATGTATTAGGGATTATCAAACATAAGAAAAGGCATGTGATTACCGTCAAATATGTATAAACCAAGCTGTAAATCATATTAGACATTAGACAATTGCAATTTTTGGAATTGAAACTGAAAGGATGGAGTAATACTTGTTGCTGATATCGAGCAAGTTTATGTCTTCGGGGTTTCGAGAAAAAACAATGCGATTAACTTCGGTGATCATCGGATGTGTACAAATACATTTCCTATATGAATTAATTCCATAAAAACCGCAAAACTTTAAGGTAAATAGCTATTGTATTATATGGGTGTGTAGAAAACCTTTTGTCTATGTTGATTTAAATTGAACTGTTTTTCCATTTCTCATGTAAACTTGTCATCACAAGCCAATCAAAACCTACATTAAACACAAAGCATGCATGATCATAATCAAACCCAAAAGAATGGAAATTAACCAAATTAAACAAATATATGCCGTGAACTAATAAAACCAGACAACAAACTGAAAAGGAAATTATCTTATTACATGAGATAGAGAAACAATTACGGTGTGTGAAAAGGAAAATGAAGGAGGTGATTAAAGATGAAGGATGGTTTTGAAAAGGCATATATCCAATTTCTTGAAAATGGAAAAAATTCAAATTTCTTAATCATTATTTGTAATATAATCGATTTACGCTGTCCAAAGCCAAAACTTCCTCTGTAAACTTGTTTAAAAGATACCATTAAAATATTAAAATATAAATTTATTTAACAAACTTTAACAAAATTACATCTAACAACATGGCATCATCATTTAAAAAACTATCGATGTCGACAATCTAAGAATTCGCCAAGTCAGATTTACGACATCATTCTAAACTCTCGTTTATTAGATAAAGTAGATTTTATGATTTTACATAAGAAAAATGTTTTAATAAAAAAATAACCCAATGTTGTATACGGAAAAATAATCTCCGATCCCCGCGGGGATCCCCGATATCCGATGGGGATTGAATCTAATTCCTCGACGGGGACGGGGATGGAGATGGGGACGAAGAGTGGGGATCGGGGATGTGGGATGGTAAATGTAATCCCCGCAAAACCCCGTCCTGCTGCCATCTCTAATTATTATCTTCATTTTTCATTAAAAGTATGTTTGACGTAAATGAGGCTACAAGCAGAAGGATGAAACTTTTATTTCGGGATTTTTATTTTCTAAAAGCTATATCTAAATAGTGGTATTAATTATTAAAATAAAAATTTATAATCTCTTAAAAGCTTCTAAATACCAAATTAACCCTAACTATAAAAGTTTATATCAGAAATATAAAGTATCACACTATTCAACAATTTCATAATCTAATTGTTCCTCTGCAATATTGCCTCAAAACTACTTCTAATTTGACATATGATGGGGAAATGGAGGTCAAAATGTACATCATACAATCACTTTAGCATGGGGCCATGGAAAGGTTTCTTGCAGGCGTCTCCTTGGAGACAAAAGTGTGTGCTATTCAACATCATTTAACAATCAGAGTTATGTTTACTCTAGGATATTTGATAGGATGAAAGAAGCTTGCGCTCATCAAAATCAAGAGGTCTCTTTGAGTCCGGTTAATAAGTACTCAGTTGACGGTCCGAGTTTAGTCAATACGTTTCAAAATTCATCTCATTTGCTTGTTTCGGTACATGCTTCTCCTGATCAAAGTGAGATCAAATTTATTCCTTCTTCTAACCTTATAGAGATAGATCCTTCCCCTCCCATTCTTGAACGCGGCCCTGTTAATCCCTATGTTTTTACCAAGATTCATGATCCCATAATATCTCCGCTTAATTATCCCGTAATCATAAACGGAACATGAAATTTTTAAGCGGGGGGTAAAACGCTGTAGCGGTCAATGCAACACACAACAAACTGATAATTCATCGGATTCAGATAGTGAAAACGTACGATTTTCCCGAACTTTGGGAGGGCCGCAGCCCCCTTGGGCCTCCATTAAGGTCCGTCTATGCCCGTAATATCTCCCTTAGTTAACAATTCTAAAATTCACCTGGTTCATGAGAAAAGATAAAGGTTGTCATGCTTCTTGTGCTATATTTTGTAAAAATATTGTCAAAATCAAGCTTCCTAAAGACGTAGGAAAAGATAAAGTGATCAATTCTAGTAAAAAAAACGCCTCTAAAACTCTTAAAAGAAAAAAGTCAAAGTTTAAAAGCACGGGTCTAGTAGACGATTTAGAATATGACATCTCGCTGTTTAGAAAGGAGGATGTTTCAAAACATGTTGCATCTTCTAAACCGAAAGTTAAACTCATTAATATTAAAAAGTCAAAAATTGAGATGAAGAATTTTGAAGATTTTATTCAAGGTTGCTTAGTGATAAATAAAGTCGGCGGTTGTTTTGTAAAGAGTTATTTCTTTTCGTATAGGTGTTCAATGTCTCACTTCATAGTTAAAATCGCTAGTTAGAGTCTTGAGTCGTCGTGTTGAATGTCTCACTTATAGCACTCATATATATTTTCTTGTCTACTTTAGGATGTCGACTAGTTTATAGGTGTCGCTTTTAGTTTGTGTTCTTTTATGTGTAAGCTTTTGTATTGTTTTTCCTTGCTTTTTAACTTTTGTTGAAGATACAATTTCTGTTATTATAATATTTTTGTTTTTCAGCAGAAAAAATAAATAAATAAACTGGCCACTAAAATATGAAGTCTGCATCATTCAAAACCATATTTTACTAAAAAGTACAAAACAATGTTCAAAAGAGTACATATACTATTTTCTCAGTTCTAAAAAAATTGTCGACAATTCTATTATATTTGTTCTAATATTTTTATCATGTTTTTAAAATAGATAGTTATAATGTAGTAATGCCCTCAAATATTTTCAATAACTCAAATTTTAAAAATAACCGATGTCTATAATTCATGAATCAAAATGGGTAATCTAATATTTTTTTCTCACTAAGGGGCTGTTTGCCATCATCAAATAATCGGACTACGAACTACGGACTCGGATTCGGTTTGTGGTCCGAGCGTTTGATAAGTTCATGAAAAGCTCGGACCACGGACCGAGTCCGTGATTTTGCCTCGGACTTGGTCCGTTTAGAAAAATCGCAGACTGAGAACGAGGAAAAACCACGGACTCGGTCCGTGGTCGGAGCTTTTCATGAACTTATCAAACGCTCGGACCACAGATCAAGTTCGAGTCCGTAGTTCGTAGTCCGATTCGTTGATGATTGCAAACAGCCCCTAATTACAGATATCTCATTTCAACTATACAAATGTCTTTTATATTTATTTTTTTTAGGACAAAGAGAATATAAAACAAGCAAATAATCTTTAAGCCAACTTCAAGATGCATTAATTTCACACAAAACATTTACTACAAAAGAAAGACTTCGACAAGTCATCTTCAATGATTAGCTTAGTTATCTCGTAAAACTTAGAATCGAATGTTGGATCAAGGCCTTCTCTCAATCATGTTCATATTCTTTACTGGATTTCTATATGAATATGTTTTTCTCATCATCTTGTGATATTGGAATGATAGTACTTTTCAACGGTGTCCACCAATATAAGATTTCTTAAAAGTTAATGTTGACGAGTCAGTTAAGATAACACTGAATAACAATATAAACACTCTCAATTAACAATTTCTTATACTTTAAAAGTTAAAAACATTTAAATATTAAATTCTAGCCGTTTTACGACAAATAAACTAAATATATGAAACTATAATTCAAATACAAAATTAAAAAACACATATATGATAATACAACTACTTTTATGTTAAATCAATTTCTAGTTAGCTAGACATTAGACTACTCATTATTAAAAAAACATAATCACCATATAACTTCCAAAAAATACATCCCCCTAATTCAAATTTCAAAACTTTTATCTTATAATTAAAAGTACACATAATAATCACCAACTAATGATAACCCATCGCTTTTTAACTTTAGGGTTGAAACGTCACTTCAATCCATACATCAAGGACCTTTTTTGAAAATATCTCACCACTCCATTTATATCTTCCCTCCTCCTCCGTCGCCGGTCATTTCTCCGCCGTAAAACCCTACAATTCACATTTCTTCATTTCCAGTAATTTTCTAATATATGTATATATAATATTCTATTATTATATTGAATTATAATTGTGTGATAATTGATTGTAGATTTTGAATCTGTAGTTGATGAATGGAGTTAGTGGTTTGATTGTTAGATCTGTTAGTTTGAATCTTAATTTTGTGGTAAATGCAAGTAGGAATTTCTAGGTTTTCTGATTGATTGATGTAGTTACAGTTTAGTTCGAAGATGCGGTTTCGAATACAGTTAGTTTCCGGACTGTAGTAGGATCTGAGTGTATGTCTAGTAGAGATCATTTTGTAGTAGTATATGTGGACGGAGGACCGAGTTCGGTAAAAGATCATTTTGAATGTATTTGATGTTAGTACACGATCACAAACACTACTCAGTATTAGTAGTTTTAAAGATCTCAAATTGTTACGGTTAACTTTACTCGAAGCGTTTTGTAATTGAAACGAAGTAGTTTCTTGTTGCAACATTAAGAGCCATTTACATTTAAGAGTAGATAACCGTGAAAATAAATATGTTGAAACTTGTGGTAGAAATGTGGTCTTGAAATTGGAACTTGAATCTTGCGTTTGTGAATTCTATGTCGTAAAAATTATTGTTTGTCTTTCATATGTTTATATCTTTTCGAGACTAGTTGATGGTGGACTGGGTCCGAATACACGTTTTAACTGGCAAAGACGTTGTTTTGAATATTAAAGTTTCCTTGAGATTCGGCTGTGATATTGTGTTCGTTTCTCATATGTTTATAAATAGACTGGAAAATTAGTGGTATTTTGTTTTAAATTAGTAATGTGCGTTGCTTTTCATACATAATACTCATTTTAGATGTATTTTTTGTTGTATTTCTACAGTTTGTTTAGTTCAGAATCGTCTACTTTATGTTTAATCTGTAATTGGCATGCTGAAGTGTTCATGTTTTTGGATCTTCTGTTTTTTACAGTTGTACAATGATGTCTGAAACTGCTCTTAGAGATCTTAATTTGCTACCTAAATCTGAGAGGTCAAACGAGACCTCAAGTAAAGACATCTTAACTAAGCCATATGTTGAACATACTGATGAAAATGTTGGAGGAAAACAACGAAAAAGCATCACCTCCTTGGCTGACCCACCTATAAATGGAACCGAGGTTGCACATTCTACCGCGGAGGTGGTGGTTGTAGAAGTGGAATACATTGAATCTGAAAAGCTGGATGATCTAGAAGATGTTGATAAAAGTCTTAAGGTAGATTTGCTTCTTATTAATACGATTTCTTGATGAAACTATGCCATTAACTAGAGGTCATTATTTTATGCTATTTATCTGGTAACAAGCTGTTTCGGGTGGTATGTTATTGATAACGGGCCAAGTGGGTAAAAAATATTGATTAGACAAAATTATTCAACAGGGAAGCAGCGGGTCAAATGGGTCAAAAGTTGTCTAATGCAGTCAAATTCTTAAAACTAACAAAATAGTTGATTGTTTTATTATGCTCATAATTTATGAGATATATATTAATTACATATAGAGTTAAAAACGACAAAAAGTCTTGACATGTCTACCTGATCCGATTCAGTTTGTTTTGACACATAACCCAACCTGTCTGTTTTGCCACCTCTATAAATAACGAGAGGAAAACTATATTTATTTATGACATTTCACATTTCTATCAGGTTCTTCTACCCGGGTTAGAGTCCAAAGACTGGGTTTTGCTTTGTGAGACACTCAATAATGTACGGCGTTTGTCAAAGTATCACAAGGAAACATTGGAAAACATACTGTAAGCCTCGATATTCCTTTTTATCAAATTCTTGAAGAATCAAGGTTTATAGATCTTTTTTACCAGTATTTGTTGTTACTATGAACAGGGACAATGTGATTTCCCTTCTTGTAAAAGCCCTAAAAAATCCACGAAGTGCTGTTTGTAAAACTGCCATCATGACTTCTGCCGACATTTTCATAGCCTTTGGGGATAGCATAATTGATTCGGTGGATCCTTTGGTAATTATTTCCTTTCTTTTGTACTTTGTCGTGGTTGTGGCTGTTTCATGTTTTTTTGAATGTTTATTTGTTGTGTAAAGCTGATTTAAGTTTTATTTGTCCAATTGTCGTTGCTTGTAGCTTGTAGTACTTCTTCTTAAGTCATCTCAAGACAAGCGTTTTGTATGTGAGGCTGCTGAAAAAGCGTTAATAACTTTGACAGTTTGGGTCTCCCCTGTTTTGTTGTTACCGAAGCTGCAACCTTATCTAAAGAATCGTAATCCACGTATTCGTGCCAAGGCTTCATTGTGTGTTTCTCGTAGTGTACCACGACTGGTAAGTTTAACTTTTGATTGTGTTGATTCTTGATACCCCTTTGTATACTTCTAAAATGATTTATGCTTGCTATATTTATTCATAATGAAATATATAACCCGTCACACAGGAAAGTCTTTGCTATCGCTTTAGTATAATCTCAATCTGTGATTTCAATAAAATAATGTGTTATAATCTATTTTTGTGTTCCTGAGTTGGAATTGGAACGGAAATAGTTTATTAGCTTTACAATAATACGGAAAACCCTTATGGTATAAAGTTGGTTAGTTTAGGTTGATGAATCTCTAAAACACAATAATCTTTGTCGATAGCTACAAATTGTGTTATGCCACTAAAGTGAAGCAAAAACGCAAGGCTTTTATGCCAGATATTTGTACTTGCTTCTATATGCCCTATCTATAGCTTGTCATGAGTTGATATTTACGCACAAATGTCGTACCCAGTTTTGTGGACGAAAATGTAAAAAGTATCTTTTAGGTTGTAAACTTGTAATAACTGGAAACTGTATCCTGTTATCTTCATCTTTATTATCAGTATTGTTTGGGTAAGATAACATGCTTACATATTTATCTGTTTTAATTCTCATAAAGGGTGCCGAGGGAATCAAAGATTACGGAATTGACAAATTGATTCAGATAGCTTCATCCCAACTGAGTGACCAACTCCCCGAGTCACGAGAAGCTGCACGTGCTCTACTGTTAGAGCTACAAACCGCATACGAAAAATCTCCGGTTTTGGCACCAGAACAAGATACAACATCCGAGCAACCCCAAGTACATTCTTGGGAGCAATTCTGTGAATTAAACCTTCCAAAATTAAGTGCCCAAGCTGTCCTTCGTGTCACATGCATTACACGGGAGGCTGGCTTGTAACACTAAAGATACATATTATGAGTGGGGAGCTATAGTGAGCAGTGTATGATTTTTTCTGGTACCCGTGAATCATTTTTACCTGTAAATGCTTTTGCATTAAGTTTGAAAAAGGTATTGAAGTATGTAGTTGAGATATGTGTTCTAAACATTCACACAACCATTTGTTGTTCAATTTCGAATTGCGATATTATACAGTATTATGTGAATTGCTTCAAATCATGACTCAATGCAGCATATATTTCGGCTGATTTAAATTTTCGTAATGGCAATTACGTAGTGTTTTTAAAATTACTGGCTTTGCCTGCGGAGTTGAAAGGAAAATGCTTGATAATTTAAGCATACTATATTCTGTAATCATAGCCTAATAGATTAGCAAATCCAAATAAAAGTAAAGTAGCAATCTAAACAACAGAAACTTGATCGAAACAATATTTTTATCCCGACGCAAAGCGTGGGCCGCAAAATCTTGTTATCTATCAAATATCCTTACGAATGTTCTACAGAAACTGTCTCAACATGTCGTCGGGTATAGATGCAGAGGCAAACGAGGTTTCGCGAGGGCTAACATCGGCTTAGCCTTTAATAAATTATGTAAGTTCACCTTGAGATCCACATGTTGTTCATCACGTGGTAACTCCCACGTGAATCCTTGTACGAGTCTAGCTAATAACATCACAATCATAGTCGAGCCAAGTAACACACCAGGACACCCGCGACGACCTGTGCTAAATGACAACAATTGAAGACTGTGGTCTGTTAACACCACTTCCTTATCACCATTCATGTGACGATCTGGATTAAAAGTTAGTGGGTCATCCCAAACTTGGGGGTTCCGCCCTAGTGCCATTCTGCTCAGTAGAACATGGCTACCCTTTGGTACACGATAACCACCAAGAGTCGTATCAACAGTTGCCACGTGAGGCAGGTTGAAAGCTGCAACCGGGTGCAACCTCAAAGCCTCCCTCACACACGCTTTGACATAGTTTAGTTTTGGTATATCAGATTCTTGTACTAGTCTATCTTTTCCAACTACATAATCGAGCTCTTGGATTGCTTTCTCCAAAATTCTCGGTTGGTTTATCATTTCTGCAATTGCCCATTCAATACCATTCGATGGACTATCAAACGATGCTAAAACAAGTTCCTGTGACACGAACACAAAAACTAACTGATATTACATCCAAAAACCATGCATATATTAGTAAAACATCAAATTAGTACGTGATAATCTTACAAGGATCTGTGCTTTTATTTGATCCGCAGTTAATGAAGGACTTTCAACGTTGATGAAAACGTCAAGCAAGTCATCTTTGTTCGTCCTAACCCCATCCTTCCATTGTTGAATCCTTTCATCAACCAAACGATCTTGATACTTTCTTGCCATACCAACAGCATTCCTCATGATTCCCTCATGTCCGTCGAAATCAGTTATCCATCTCAACCATGGGAAGTAATCCGTCACACAAAATGAGTAAAGATTATCAAGAATGGTTAAAAGTGAGTGAACATACTCGATTTCTTCCTCCCCCGGTCCACCATCAGCATTCCCTTTGCCGAAATACCTTATCCCGAAGATCATTTTCCTTATGGTGTTGGTCGAGTGTTGTTGCACCACGGTCCTTATGTTCACTACCCCGCAAGTGTCCGCATTAATCTTGATCTCACATTGGTTGTACATGTACCTAAACGTAGGGGTGTTCAAAATTATCCGAACGTTACAACCTATCCGAAAACGGGAAAAATCAAATCCGAAATACCCGAAACTTTCAGATATCTGGAATTTCGGATATCCAATATTTCGGATATTCAAAAAATTTGGATATCCGAATACCCCAAATTTTGGAATTTTTTTTTATTTTGTATATGTCTACAAACGTTTGTTAATTCAGTTAATTATTTTGATATAATTTTATGAAAATAATCAAAAATTGTGTTTAAAAAATATTTATTATAATTTTAAATAAATATAAAAAATAAAGAAAAAAAAAATCCACTTTTTAAATTTTATGACTTTTGGATATTCGAAATATACGAAATTTCATGTTCAAATTTGGGATAGCCAAATGAATATTCAGAAAATTTCGAATATCCAAAAAAAAGAAAAGATGAAAGTATTTGATTTTTTAATATAATTTATACGCAAACCGTCCCATTATGTTTGTTCTTTTTTACTTTCTAAAGTATTTCTTTTCCAATTTTGATCTTAAATAAAATTGTTTGAGTTATATATTAATTGATACAAAATATATGAATGGATTGAATTTTAATTGTATTTTCATTAACAAAATTTCCATCAATTAAATATATAACACAAACAAAGTAATTTAATATCAAACGTTGAAAAAGAAAGACTTCAAAAGTCAAGACAAACATAATGGATAATGGAACGAAGGGGTACATTTTATAGCTTTTCAGTTTTTGAAATATCATTATTGGTGTTAAAATCATATGTGCTTTTATCTTTACGGTTAAAAATAACAATTGTCTTTTGGTCTCATATGGTTTTAGTGTGTTTGTTGATCATTTACCTACGTACCTAAGCAGATTATTGGCTTCTTCGTCTCGCTTGTTTTGAAGCCACTTATGCTTAGCCACCGAAAGAATCTCCGTGGCTAGGGTTTTTCTCATCTTCTTCCAAGAATCACTCATCGGAACAAGAACAGTTGTCAAGTAACCACCACTTGTTACATAGCCAGACACACAATCGGGCCTTGAAGAGAATATCTCATCTTTATCCTTCAACACCTCACATGCAATCTTTGGATCGCTCGAGGCTATAACATGGACATTTCCAAGACGAATGCATAATATCTTACGGTCCATTTCATCCATCATCCTATGTATCCATCTTGTTGCGGGCTTGTTTCGAAGCATGACGATTAAACTACCAATGTAGGGCAACGATGTTGGCCCCGGAGGTAGTGGGGGTTGGAATTTGGGGAAGTTGATGAGCAGAAACGAGAACAATGATAAGCCAAAGAGAATAAAGAAGATCATGGTGATAATGAGAATAGTGAAAGAGTTTGGACACAAAAGCTAAATTGATGTTTGTGTTTAAATTCTCAAATGTATCTTATTAATAGATGTAGGTTTGCTTCTTTATAGGAGACCATTTTCTAATGCTAGTCAAACTTAAAACAAGATTTAACTTTTTTTTTTAGAGATATTTCCTTTTCTGTTTCTATTTATCCAAAGTATTTGTTTATTTTTTTGTTTTGTTATTGAGGGTTAATTAATACGTTATTGGTCTGCGATTTTTCTAAACGGACCGAGTCTGAGGCAAAATCACGGACTTAACCCATGGTCCGAGCTTTTCATGAACTTATCAAACGCTCGGACCACGGACCGAATCCAAGTCCGAATCTTTAATGTTTGCAAACAGCCCCATAATAAACCTTTATTGATAATCCATAAGACTCTTAATAGTATTTTTCTATTTGTTATTATAAAACTTTTGATAACAATAACAATTATAATTATATTTAAAAAAAATATAAATTATTTATTTGTTAATATATCTAAAGTATTATACTCTAATTTAAATCCCCTCATTGTCTTGCTATTTGTGTCATTTATATTATTTTAATGAAAAGTTTGTATTTAAATACATTTTATTTCATTTGTATTACCAAAAGAGGACTCTTCCTAATTTATAGTTATAAATATTATCCTTTTTTTGTTTGTTATATGTTGATATGATAGAAATCTATATTTATTATTATGCTTATTATCTTCAAATTTCAAGAAAACAATGCAACTTTTTTTATGTTTGTCTTTTATTATAAATCACATGTTTAACGGTTATGGCTGATTATCAACCCCTCTTTAGTATATTATATGAGCGAGGTTCATTAAATACGTTTAAAAAATTGAATTTATATCAAAACTAACATTCATAATATTTTATTTGAAATGAAGTTATCTTCAAAGTCGTTAGTGGTTAGACAAAACGTATTACACCATCTTCGACATTATGTTCTCCTTAACGAATTTTTTCATATTCCTTTTTATGAGGAATAATGATGAAACTCGTAAAAAATCACAAACTAATGTCTAAACTATAAAAGTAGAAATGTTTATAATGTATAGATTAAATTATCTATACCTAAAAAATAATTAATTCTTTTTATAATTGTTGCTATTTTTTTATCTGATATCTGATGTTGATATCAAATGTGAATATTAAAACTTAAAACATTATACGAAATATAATTCACCTAGATCTCGAAAAACCCAACAAAATCACATGTGATACTGTAATAAGATCACATATAATTTTATTGGAAACCACAATTAACGTACAAATAATTTCAAGGCAATATCATATATTATAATAACTCTAAATTTGCATAAAATACATAAATGTTATCGATATTGGAAGAATTTCATATATGTCATTGCAAAAATTCAAAATATCATATTTGTCCAACCTAATTTTGAAATATCATATATGTCATAATAAAACTTAAAAATAATATATATGTCCAAATAATTATTTAATAATTATAAAAAACTCATAAACACCTAATAATTACCAATAAATTAGAAATTGACTATGATACCCTAAATATTTTTAATCCTGCAATACTTGATCTTAATCCTACATAATTTTGGATCTCGTTTCTCGGCTCCACCAATTAGGTTTGAATCATGTGTAGTAGCAATATCTGCTTCCAACAAAGTCACGATTAATATGTTTAGTTTGCTAATAATTAGATTGACATGAATGCATTAGTTTCTAAGATTCAATTTACTGTATAACATCATACACACACACAGTCGATGTCGATTCCTGAGCTATTCGTTCTCCCCTCTCGGTTGGCCTTTGCCAGCCACTCTGCTTGGATCACATCTAAACAAATAGAAGCAGGTCGACGAGCAATGACACGAAATGCACTTATATATATATATATATATATATATATATATATATATATATATATATATATATATATATATATATATATATATATATATATATATATATATATATATAGAGGTTTATTGGCGGGTCCTCTTAAACCCGTGTCACTTTTGTGACCGACCGACCCAACCTGCACGAAGTCTTGGTCCCGTTAAAACATCCCTGCTGAGAAAGCCACAAGCATTGGTAGAAAATCTTCTTGGGAGGTCACCCACCCCAGTACTAGGTTTCGAACCCGTGACCTCTCACACAAAGGTGACAAATGATAACTATTGAGGCAAGCCTCAAGGTCCACTTATATATATATATATATATATATATATATATATATATATATATAGGGTGTGGATCGGATAAGAACAACCCTTAACGTACAAACGGTAAGAACCATTTATGGCCGTCCAATTAAAAAGTAGATGCATTTTACCTATTAGATGTATTTTTCTATAACTAGATGTAATTTAAGTGTTAGATGTAATTCAAGCACTAGATGTATCTTCAAAAATATTTCTTTTTTATATCCCTGAACAACATTCAGCAAAGTAGATGCATTTTTTTTAAAAGTAGATGCAATGAATATACTAAAACAATATTTAAACGAAAAGATGTATTTATCTCCAAAAGAACAAAAATAAAGAAGATGAAATAGCAATGCATACATGAGTGTGTAAAATAAGTAAAAACAACACAAATATTAAAAATGCATCTACTATTTTAGAAAATGCATCTAACCAAACCTCAAATGGTTTAGATATATAACATTTTTCCATGTACTTCTCTGCCGAAAAACACAAAAAAATGTTCAAACATACTCTGTAATTTTTATTTTCCAGAAACCCTTGATTTTTTTATCAAATTTCATAGGTCTTGAATTTGATTTTGGATTTACATTTCAAAGATGGTTTAGATCTAATTTTAAGATAAAGATGAACTGGGTTTTGAATTTTAGGATTATGAAGAAGATGAGATCGACGGAGGTCGTTGGAGCACCGGTGTAGAAAACTTTTGAAGAAGATTAGATCGACGGAGAATGGAAGTCTGAGATCCGTTCTTACCGTTCGTATTATTCGAGGCGTTCGTACCTGATCCCTTTACTCTCTCTCTCTCTCTCTCTCTATATATATATATATATATATATATATATATATATATATATATATATATATATATATATATATATATATATATATATATAATGACCGATTCATGCGAGAACTCAAATTTTTACGAGAACTGCGAGAACCAATTTTGATTGGTCCATTTTAATTATATTTTTATAAATATAAAGGGTAAACTAGTAAATGTGATTTTTCTTGTTTTTTCTATTATTTTTATATTTTTCTCTCCTTTATTCTCTCACCACTCTCATCTAACTTGCATGATTTGAGATTTAAATTTCTCCAACGCCATTTTTTCCGACATCAATTCTAATCGACTTTCCAAAAAATGAAACTGGAATTAAAATCTCGTCTTAGAGAACATAAAGATCAATTTTTTGTATCAAAGCGTTTTTTCACACTTGTTCACCGATGTATTCATGTATGTTCATAAGTGAACAAGTATTGTTCTTATCTGAACAAGGTCAAATTTCCTGGTTAAAATAGGATGTTCATGCATGAACTCGATATGTTCAAATGTGAACGTTCGTGTTGATTATCTTCGCTTGAGTATGTTTATATATAAATATTACTTTTAAAACCCCTAAAACCAACGATAACTATAGAAATAGATTTTATCTTTAAATATGGTGAAAAATATATATCATTTTTATTACTTGGTCTAGAAGGCCACAATAATATAAAATGAAAAATGGAGATCGACGTTTGAAAATGGTTTGGGTGATGGGCACGGGTGGTTTTTTTTTTTTTCTTTCTTTTGTTTTGGGAACATGTGAAAGAAAAAGAGAAATGTATGTCTAATTTTTAGTGATAGTTAAATCTTTTAAAAAATTTAAATAGACTCGTGGCTTTTTTTCTTCAAGTTTGTGATGAAATTCCCATACTACCTTATTTGATTAAAAACAATAATCTAGAACTTTAATTTAATTACAAATAAGCCCCTAATCATTTTCAGCCATTGATCATAAGATCCAAAGGTTGAGATTTAGTTCTCGCAGTTCTCGTAAAAAATTAAGTTCTCGCATGAACCATTCAATATATATATATATATATATATATATATATATATATATATATATATATATATATATAACTACTTGACCAAATTGATTTGATGTTCCAAAGGTTATGAACATCAAATCATTTTCAGCCATTGATCATAAGATCCAAAGGTTGAGATTTAGTTCTCGCAGTTCTCGTAAAAAATTAAGTTCTCGCATGAACCATTCAATATATATATATAACTACTTGACCAAATTGATTTGATGTTCATAACCAAATTGTTGGTAGCTGTTCTCTAGACCCATATAAATGTTTATATAATCATAATTGACATGAATGTTATTACTCCGGTTTTTGGTTTCAACATGTTTGTTAATGTGGTTCGATTTATTAATATTGGGGATGGAATAAACAAGGGTATTATGGTCATCTATTATGTTATTGATATTATTTAGGGGGTGTTTGTGTAAGCTTATTTTTTAGGCTTAGGCTTATGTTTTATAAGTAGCTTATGGCTTATGAAATATAAGCTTTTAAATTTTCATGAAGTGTTTGGAGTAGCTTATGAGCTTATTAGCTTATGACAAGGTAAAAATATTTGATAAGCCCATAAGCCACACAAAAGGAGCTTATGAAAACCCCTTACATAAGCTCATAAGCCTAAGCTAATAAGCTCAAACAAACACTTAAAATGGGCTTATTTATCTTACATAAGCTAATAAGCTAATAAGGCCCTTCTATAAGCTATAACAAACACCCCCTTAGTGTTTTAGATATTTGTTTATTAATTAATAAGAAATTTACATTCATGTCCTTACAAAAATTCAATAGTATGTCAATATTCTTGTATATTTCAAAATTACGTTAATATCCTTCAAAAACATGAAAAATTCTCATATATATCCAAAATAATAAATTAATAATACTTAAATGATTTTAATATTTTAAATTATTGAATAAATAAATAAAACTAGTCCAAATGCTTATCTAAACAAATATGTCAATGAAGAATCAAATACCGAATGAACTGAATAATTAAATTAATGAAGAAATTGTTTTAAACATATATTACAAAACATTAATCAATCAAGACGAGAAAATTTTGCAACCTCTTTATTCCGTTTAATGCTCAAAATTATTGAAATCAATCTTTTTTAAATATGTATTGCGAGTATATGAAATTGAGATACATTGGTTAATGTTAGATTAAACCTAATATATTTGAGTAAATCGTTTAATTAATATTTAGATGAATAATTTAAATATTAAAATCATTTAAATATTATTAATATATTATATTGGATATATATGAGAAGTTTTCATGTTTAAGAAGGATATTCTCGTAATTTTGAATTTTACAATGTTATTGACGTAATATTGAAGTTTTGTAAGAACGTGTATGTAAATATCTCATTAATTAAATTGATTATTTGGTCATATATGATATTTTTAAGTTTAATAATGATATATATGATATTTTAAAATTAAGTTGGATAAATATGATATTTTGAAGTTTTACAATGACATATATAAAATTCTTTTGAAATAATGTTTGAAACATAATTAAATAAGAACTCAAATATGAATATGAGCTCTAATAACTCTTTGATTTCCGATATTTACATTGATAAAGTTCATATAATGCACAATTATGTAAGTTAATGACACAATTTTGGTGCATTAAAGTAGTAAAGCCAACCTTTTATTTTTATGCATCGTTTATCATTGTATATTATGCCACATGAGTTAAAAATTAATAAATATCCTTTTCTTTTTGGGTCTACATATTTTTACACTTGAAATTGGAAGTGTAAATAACTAAATACGAGTTGGAACTAAAGTTTTTCATATATTGACACCCGCTTCCATTACTTTTTTATTTTACAAATTTTAAGAATTTTCATTTTTTTTTCCGGTAAGGACGAAACCAAACATGTTGGTCATAAGACTTCCTTAACGCTGTGTTTTCGAGTTAATTTTTGAAAGAAAAGAAAAGAAAGGAAGAGAAAGGAAGGTTTCCTTCCAAATCATCCCAAATATGGGAGGAAAGTTTTTAAAACAAAATGTATTGAATTTTCCCTTCATTTCTCTTCCTTTCTTTTACTTTCTTTCTTTAAAGAAAACTCGAGAACACAACTTACTTTATAATCCTTTGTTTTCCTTTCCTTTCTTCCCTTAAAAAAACTCGAGAACAGAGCGTAAGACCTTAAGTAAGAAGATTTGATGAGACAAATAATACTTAAAAACATTGTTTAAAACAATCAATTAGTCACATTTTGTTTACTAACTATCAAAAAATTATTAGTTGTTTATAGGGACGGAGTCAGAAAATTTTTCATCTAGGGGCCAATTAAAACAAATTATCATATATATAAATTTCCATTACTTACGTGTAGCCGTGTAAAAAATAAACGAAACTAAAACAAAACCGAAACCGGAACCGGTCAAAACCGGGTTTGACCGAAACCGGTTCGGTTTTTGCTTGAATCGTCGGTTCCAAACCGGTTTGAATGTTTCCGTTGGAAATCGGTTTGAGACCAGTTTTTTTGGAACCGGTTAGACGGTTTGCCAAATCGGTTTGAACCCGGTTTTTGGGGCCTGCACATTTTTACCGTTTTTTGGCTTTTTATTTTTATTTTTGAGAGCCGTTAGTTATCGTTTTTTTGGTTTTTTTTTTTTTTTTTTTTTTACCATTTTGCCATCCTAAATTTACTATAAAAATGAAGGTTGAGTTTGGGGTTAATCACAACATCTAGCTCTCTCAAAACACTCTCAAAACTCCAAAAAAACAAAAAATATGTTTGAAAAACGTTAGAAAAAATCTCAATAATCAAATGGAAACTCAAATTTCTACCGCTTCCACCGATGTCGGTTCCACAAGCGAAAGAACGATTGTAAAAGTTCTTGAAACAAACCGAAACCGATGATCGATGCTAAGTGTTTGAGTGTTGTTAGGTGAGTATTCTGGTCAAGTTGTGTGTTTTTCCTATATCCATAACTGCCTCTATATATAGTCACACATAAATAACTAATCTAGCGTAATATGCGGGATCCTTCCAGTTCCGAGATATGCGGAATCTTTACTAGACTGATTCTTCAATGTTCGTATCAAGTCTTCCACGCTTGACTCATACTGTTTCTTTAACGTTCATATAGGCTAGTCACAATACCTGCTAATATAAGAGTGAAATATACAAGTATATAACATGAAGCGTTAGTAATCATGAACCTGTTAGTGATCCCTGATCACAAAGACTGTTGAGATCTGTGATCACGAGTTAACCTGCAATGATCATGATCTGTGATCATATACGGAAATTCTACCCTTAATAGTAATCATTGCGACAATTGCTTGAAACAAGAATCCAACTCGATGTCGAAGAATCATACCGAGAAGCATTATAAAGTGCTCCATAGACATCTGGAAGCGGATCAATCATCGATGGGTCAAGACGAGAGTAATTTTGTTTATTCGGTGGAGATGATGCGTGAAGAGTTTGCGGGTTATATGATTCAATCCGCATTGCCATTCAATCACTTCGATAACCCTCGATTCACTAGGGTGGTTCAAAAGTATCTTCAACCGCGATATAATCACATAAGTCGTGATACTCTTAGAAGTGATTGTTTGAAAATATGGAAAAAGCTAAAATAATGGTAATAAAAGTTTTGAAACGTTAAATACAAATGTAAACTAAACAACTGATGTTTGGTCGACTCCTCATGGTTTGTCTGATTCATATCTATGTGTTACCGCACATTGGGTTGATCCCGAATCGTGACAAATGATGAAGATGGTTATTGCTTTTCACCAATTTGTTTATCCTCACACGGGTCAAAACTTATTTCAAATGTTACGGGATGTTTTACAAACGTTTAATTTAGAAGAAAAAGTGTTTTCAATTGCATTTGATAATGCGAGTAATAGTACAAACGTCATGGGTAAACTGAAACTAAAATACAAACCACCAACGGATGGTGAGTTTTATCATAGTCGATGCGTTGCACACATTTTAAACTTGGTTGTGCAAGCCGGACTAGAAGTCCCCAAAGTAATTAACATGAGAAACGCTTATAAACAAATGTTAGTCGATATACTTTCAACCGGTAAAGCCAGATACAAAGCATATATGAAAGTGCGTAAGGAAGCGAATTCCATTTTTAGCCCCTAATTGGGATGTTCCAATAAGATGGAATTTGACTTACAATATGCTTGTATGTGGTTTACGCCAACAAGCTAACCTAACCTATTTTCATACCGAGTTAGAGATGTGTGGTCGGGTTACACCATTTCCGCTTGAAAATTGGGAAATTATTAAAAAACTAACCAAATTGCTCAAAGTTTTTAAAACCACAACAACTTTATCATCGGATGTTTATTATCTCACTAGTCATTTAGTCCTTAAACAAATTGGTTTTATGTGTTCAAAATTGGCCCAACTATGAATCAAGAGGTGAATTGTATTTTAAAATGGTAACGCCCATGAAAGAAAAACTAAGAAAATATTTTGCTAAATTGTCACCTTTAAGTACCGTTTCCGCCGCATTAAACACGTGTTGGAACAAAATCGGGGTGGAACATCTTATGAGTACAATCTATACAAAATTGGATCTCGACCTAAACCCTTTATATATTTCTAACCAAAAATTAGCTTTTGAAAATTCTTTTAAAGGGTTATTTGCGGTTTATTTTTCTAAATATAAAACCGATACAAATGTTGCTTCAAGTTCCTCTTTTGCGTCGACCTATGAAACTATTCTTGCACGGACCAGAAAATCTTGTTTAATAACTTAAAACGAGAAAACATTAAACGTGTTAGGGGTGATGAGGATGACCAAACAAATACCGAATATGGAAGGTATACGGGACCGATTTCTAACCACTATGGGAGTTGAAGAATTCTCCAAGTTTGAGGTTTTGGCTCGGTGGAGAGCACGGGAATCTCAATTTCTCGTTCTAGCCACCATGACCAAATATCTACTAACCGTCCAAGCTTCTACGGTAGCTTCAGAATTTGCTTTTTCTATTAGTGGCGGGGTATTATCTTTACGAAGAGAAAGACTGAAACCGGCAATGGGGATGTGTATTTGCTTGAAGGATTTTTAAGTTTTGTGGGGGCAAAACTTCAAAAATAGCATAATATAACTATTTTTACATTACGAAAAATGTTTAGTGGGGACAACTGACTACTCTGCCCCTATCTTGGTTGGGCAAATAAATCCCAAACAAGATACCGTATATTAGATTATGAGTAACAATAACATCCTCAACTCATTTAGTTACAACCTTCACCACCTTAATTAGTTTCCTTTACAACCATATACTCGTACAAAAGGTGGCGAGGTTTACAAAAGATACCGAAAATGACACAAATAGTTACAACAACCGTATAACTAGTATTGTTACTATTTAGTTATTGCATTATGGTCATGTAACAATCATACGGGCGAACCTTATGCTATACATACTATTCTGGTTCAAAATCTAGGCTCGTCTGGTTTAAATAATTGAGGCATTTTAAGACTAGTAGAGGCATCAACTGAAGTAACCTTATGATGACCAATTCCCCTTCTTGTATTTGTAGCAAACCTTGAAGCCAAAATGGTTGCTCCAACTCCGACTTGTTGACCTCCACCCGGACCATCACTTGTTGGTGAACTGCCCCCACTCCCCGAGTCATAATAATATCCCTCAACAATCTCGCCTTCTTGAGTATAATATGCGTTTTCTTGAAGAGCTAATTCTTTTGCAAGCTTTCTTCTTTTGTATTTTCGCCATGCGGCTTGTATGAAACAGGCACCCCATGTTCGCCATTGGTGAGAATAATACCTAAATGCATGTTGAAGTTTCTTGCTATGAAGATATTTGTATTGATTGGCTACAAATTTAAGATCTTCAGCGCGTAATGCAAATCCTTCTACTTCTGTTAAAGTTCTAACGGATCTTGTTGAAGAAGGGTAGCTCGTGGCGTTTGGTAGTAATGCCCATGTGAGTAATTCTTCTCCACAGAAGTCGCCTGGTCTGAGAGTAATGGAATTGAAGAATCCTGATCTTCCACCATCTGTTGTAGAGCTTTCTAATTGTCCTCTAATGATAAAGAGCATCTCATTTACAGGATCATCTTCACGGACAATATAAGTGGCCTGCGTGCTTAAGGATGACACGAGTCTTTCACATATGGCATCGAGAAGGTTGTCATCCATTTGTGAGAAGAAAGGCACCTATGAGAAGTAAGGTAACAAGTGTAGTGAATTTAATTAATTTCAAGGATTAGATTCAAGTGGCGATAATCAGTTCCAAAATACAAATACAAACACCCGCCAAGTGTTTCATCATCATTGAAGAATTTAGTAAAGTAAGACCATAATGAAATGACATACTCGGCGAACAAGATTAAGGCATAAATGGCGTTGTATTTCACGACGGAGATCTATTGGCAACGACTGAAGAATGTACTCTTCATCAACACCTCTAGTTGCTAGCCATTTATACTGAACATAACGCCGAACTCTGTCTTGTAAGTCTTGAGGTAATTGACGGTGCCTCATCCACTCCTCCGTGTCTCTTTTTCTTATCCTCCATTCTTCGAGTCTCACCGTCATGGATTGTAAGTAGGTCTTAATGAGAAAAATACATGTTTTATAAATGTTTCAGGAGCAAAGATATAAGAACCATCTAAGAAGAGATTGTAAGCAAGATTAGGATTAAAAAAAAATGTATATACCTGCATGTTTCCTATCAATTGTGCAAAGAGAATTAAACCCCCAAGACATATGGCGGAGCAGAATAATGTCTCACCGATATAGATACTTGTATCCAGATTCTGCCCGTATGAACTGCAAAAAACAATGACAAATATAGAAATTAGAGGTGCCAATTTGGAAAAATGTACTTTCAGATGGGCCGATTTATAATAGTGCTCAATTGGTCATAAAGTGAATACGTCCTGTTATGAGCGGTTACCCATCCCGCCCATCCCGCCCAATTTGCCATATCTATCAGAAATTATTTAGACCTACTGTCATTCAATACTCATGAAGAATTCATTTACTGATCAGTTTGAAAGATTACCGAATAAGATACTAGTTTCTTGCATAATAATACTCAACTGCATAGTAGACATACTCTGGAAATTTTAAGAGATTGTACCTCAAATTTTTCAAACCCCACCAAAGGCAATATAGATACTTCTCGAAGAACTTGGATGAAGCAACTTCGCTTGTAAAAGCATCCGCAAACATTCCAAATTTAAAAGGAGAAGTCTCATTGCTAGCATCGCAAAGAGTTCTCAAACTTGTGGATTCAAGCCATTTTTTGCGTTCAGGTTGATTAACGCTGTTACAATCCAAAAAACTTATACACACTTTCGACTCCATTTCCTGTTTACACCCTTGTTGCCAACATGAATGCTGACGCCCTATAGACATTAAATACCACGAAGCTCCCAAAACCTGATTTAACACAAATAAAAGTACGTACAAAATATGATATCGAGGGCCATACTGATATATGGTTGATTGTGAAATGGTGAAAGATGCTTACATGACTTGCAAGCATGTAAAGAAGGAGATTGTAAGCAGCTCCTGCCCAGGCTGTCTTAGCCACAAAGCCTGTAGATTTTATAATCCGCTGATTTAATGGGAATATGACAAACAATCTAGGGATATACTGAATGAGAACGATAAGAGATAGCGTATTGTTAGCATGATCTTTAGTGTTCTTTTTTGTTGCTGGTATTATGAGCTGATGAACTATCTGCAGCGTAAAAAAAAACTCCAAGAGTTAACTTCAAAACCACAAACTATTCAACTTCGGGGTGATTCGTTTAAAAGCAATCTCAAATTGCGTATTGTTAACAACTTATTTCACCCAAAAGGGCTTTTGGTCTTGCGATTATGGATATATATTTGGTCTCCCTCGATCCATTGAGGTTAAGTGTTCGAGTTTTGTTTGAGAAAAATGTAAATATGTATGGTATGTATTAAACGAGTTAGAAAACTAGCCTGAGGTAATGGGAGAAAAGCCGCTACATCTATTATGAAATCAGACCTCAAATATCGCCTTGCAATCTGTCGTTTATCCATAACAAGCTCTCCCCTTCCAAAAACCTTAGAGCTAGGGGCAACAAACGCGGTACGAAACTTCATAATAATATGTAACAAGAAGAAAACATCCGCAAAAGATCTCCACGTATTGATAGCGAATGCAGCCTTGTTATCCGTTGTCATACAAGTATCTCCTCCAACATAAGGCAGGTAAAAATACAAAGGATCGATAAAAAGCGACATAAGACACATCACGAGAAAGAAATGGTTCCATCGAGTTACAAGTTCCCCATTTGGATCCAGGATCTGGTATTGCCATAATGTCTCGCTGTTAACTTGATCAGATGCAACGGTCTTTGCAGTCGGTCGTGAAAGAGATTGCCGGAGACGGAAGGCAGGCGTTGTTAACACCCGGTTCATCATCGTGTCCTCACGGCGGTGACACGCTTCCGATTATGATGGTGGTTTGGATTTCAGTGGGTGGCGAGAAATTGCGCGCGAAAATTGTCTGTTGTGTGGCGATTAAGTTATGAGATAACAGAAACCAGGAAAATTATTTTACAAATTGCATCCCTTAATAATATTTGGTTTGCATTTATTAGTCCTTTAAGTTTGTTTTTTCGCTTTATTATTTTCATCTATTTTAACTTGTCAAAACATTTTTATTAGAAAGACAAACATTACATCACACCACATAATTATTTACACTTACGTTTAGGTGTAACTTGAACCAATAAACTCTAGGTTAATGAAAAAACTCATATACGACCAAACTACAAGTCATTTGGTTAACGTGTCAAAACATGTTAGCTGAAAACTTAACTTCTCAACATATTACATAAGTACATCATTCATGTGCAAACAATATTTCTTACGGTGTCAATCAAATAGTAAATATAGTAAAAGAGAATGACTAGAAATAGTAAACATCTTAAAGAGGGGAAGTTTTTTTAGGGTGAAATGAGGAAACAACATGTCAACGTTATTCTTAATATAGTAACAAATTTAATTAATCTTAATAAACCGAAAACCAGTTCACAGTTAAAAATACATTTTCTGCAAATATAACATGTTTTGAAGAACAAAGGAAGTCCCTTAAATGTTTAACGTTAACGTGTACATACTTCAGTGTTTAATCGTCAATTACCAGGACTCAACACGCTCGGTATCTCAATGTTGCTATTTGATTTTGCTGTTGGTGACTATGTCCCTCCACATAGTCATCCTCAAGGGACGGAAATATTTGTTGTACTTAAGGGGGCCATTCTTGTAGGCTGCAACACATCAGAACCAGAAAATAGTCAATTCACAAAGGTGCTTTGGAAGGGTGATGTCTTTGTGATACCAAAAGGAGTATCTCACTCATAGAAGAATGTTGGGCAAATTGACGCGACAGTTTTTGCTGCTTTCAATTGCCAAAATCCTAACCATTTGGGGCGTTAGAAGTTACGTTTGATGTCAAGGTATCATCCTTTGATGCTTTAGTGAAGGATCCATTAGAACTTATCTACGAGTAAATGCTAAGAATATTACGTAAGGACCCTCTTTATACCTTCTAAAAATGTCAAAAAATCTCTTGATGTAACTTGCATAAAGGGCAATGTTATAAATATGTAGGAATAAAAACTTTAGGCTTACCTTTTTGTTACAAAACGGGCGCGGAAGCGGGTGGATGTTAGGGGCGGACTTGTCATAATGGGATCTGATATCATTTGTCAGGTCTGATCAGTCTTCAAAACAACGATTCGATGTTTAGGATCACTAACTGGTGACGGAATCACGAGTTAATGAATTAAATTTAACGAACTAAGAACAATGAATCAAACAAAAATGACTTAAAGGAACTTTCATTCATAAGTAATAAATGGTGGAAATAATGTTTACAAATGGTACCCTCACTCATACATAAGCTCTTTTCAACTGTCAGACTCTCTCCATTATTTATAGGCTACATACACTATCTATATACATTACATTAACCCTTATATGGTTATAAAAGACGATTGGGCCAAATAAAAGTTATGAAAAATGGTTTGACATTCAAGTGGATGAAATGTTCTTGGTGGCCTGTGTGCTAAATATATAAAGTTAACGTCTTATTACAATAGTTTACATCTCATTTTGTTTTACATAATAAATGTGTTTTAAGTAATTAGTTTGAAATAGAATTGGAGTCTTATATATAAATATAAAAAACTTATTTAATAAAATCGTTAAGTTAAAGCATATAAATGAACAAAAACATAAGTTTAACACCTTATAAGCCTCTCGTAAATCTCTATATCAAACGCTTCAAATATATGTCTTTTCCTAAGTGTCACTTTTGAATTTGTTGTCGATCATGGTGTTCATAAGTCATAACACAAGCAAACAAACAAAAAAAAGGTATAAGATTTATGAATTAGAAAAACATTTGAGTTATTAAAATGGATTTTTTTGTTTTGGTTAATCTAAGTTTTTTCAAAGAAAAATTCATAGGGAATGATAAGTAGATCTTGCACGAGTACCGACATTTTTGTGGTCTGTCCCCATGGCGACACTCACTTTTGTCAATTACATAATGCCCCCTCACATGTTTATGCTTTCTATTTATTAATTCATTAATAAGTAATAATTAATATTAATATTAATATTAATAATGGTATAATTTACTTACTTTTCTTTATTTTTATTTTCTTCCACCCATAATGTTATTTTCGATAATTGTTAATTCAAATAAAGGTGTCACATGGAAAATTGTTATCCATAAGAATTGATTGGAGCTTTAGAAAATTATTCATCATATTCGGAGTTGGTTTTGATCAGAAGGAGAAAAGAAGTTTTTGCCCATTGCAAATTGCAGGTTCAAAATACGACAACTAACATATAATATCGCCGCTGACATGTTCGATAGATATTCGTCAAAGGCATCTATCATACATATAAAATATTTGAAGTGTTTTTCTTAATATTGAAAATTAAGAATAAAATGTCTAAACTATCTTCTCATTTTCTTCTTATTACTAATTTGACAACCCATCTTTTCGTAGCAACAATTAAACTTTCCAAAATACATATTAATTCATATTTATTCCCTATAAATATTTAAATATAATTTTAAATTTAAATTTAGAGTTATTCACTATTTATAAATTTCATCCTAAACCGACATAACATAGTTTAATATAATTTTATCATTCATAAGTTTTTCTTGCCTTCTACATCGTACGAATTTCCTGCTAGTTTAAGGTAACTAGTATTTAAAAAGGTATTTAAGGAGTCACTAATACATGTGAAAACCTTATAAACATATCACGAGATTGTCATTAGCAAAACCTTTAGAAGGAATATATATTAGAGTATTTTCAAACATAATAGCGAAACACTTGATGTTATAATCTCTCCATCATAACACGTGTTGTGGATGGCAGGCCAATAACGCGCCCAACCACAACAAGGTCATAACACCTCCTTGATGAGGTCATAGATCCCCATTGTAATGCTTTCAACAATTTAATCTCTTTGTAATGTTGTGATACTCTTTACCAAATTTAGAATAATGCTCTTTTGTTTACACACAAAGTACAACGTACCACCTCACTATATATGTTTCTGTTTTTAGCTTTATTCTGTTACATTACAAAACACAACCTTCTCTCTCTCTCTCTCTCTCTCTCTCTAATCTCTCTCCCCTTTTCTCTCTCTCTCTCTCTCTGTGAGAAAACAAATATATTATGTCCTGAAGAACACGTTAAATCATAGTTTAAAAAGTAGCATAAAGTGACATCATGTTCCTCTTAAATACAAAATTAACATTTCATAGTTGAACAACACAACACACAAACATGATCACCAAAAACTATAACTATGTTTTGTTATGTATCACCTTTTTATTTCTTGTGTTTTTTGGATCAGCTTCTGCAACACCACCAGCAAGTAAGTCCTAATTCCCCAACTAAACTTCACAGGATTGGGACAGAGTAAGCAGTTGCTCCGTCCTATATTTGTCTACATGGGCGAAGATAGGACGGGGCAGAGTAGACAGTTGTCCATCCTAATTTTGTCTATATGAACAAAGACATGATAGGGCAAAGTAGACCGTTGCCCCATATTAGTTTTGTCATAGTAAAAAAAAATAATAGTTATATTTATGTTATTTTTGAAATTTTGGTTGCAGAAATTGTAAGCAGCATTGCGTCGAACGTGTTATCTGCACTATTCAAATGGGTCTGGTCTTTACAACCAGCTACGAAAATCGGAATGGGTTTGTTTACTCTTCATTTTCCCCTTTTTGCCCAAATTTGAAGCAAGTTTTGTTTTAAATTTTTTTTTTTTTTTTTTTTGTTTAGGTGTTTCGAGTCGGTCAATGGTGAAATATGAAGGAGGGTATAATGTTGAAACAGTGTTTGATGGAAGTAAGCTTGGGATTGAACCTTATTCTGTGGAAGTAACTCAATCTGGAGAGATTCTTGTTTTGGATTCCGAAAACAGTAATATTTATAAAGTTTCAACACCCTTATCGACATGTAAGTCTAAGTTTTTTTGTTGAATAATGTTAACTCATCATCTTCATTGTTTGAGAAAATGGCTAGGACAATTAGTAATTAAATGGAAAGAGAGGTTTTTCCCTGTTCGGGTTACCCGGGGAGGGTGTGTTTTTGACTTAGATGTACCGTGACCACCCAAAGATGTTTTGCTAGGGAGATTCGAACCTGACCACTAGGCCACTTTGGTGATGATAATTCAATTATCAATTAGTTTGTCTATAAGACTAGGAGGGTGTTTGGATAAGAGCTTATACCGATAAAACGTGAAATCTCACTAATTAATGATTATTTATTATTTAGAGTCGAATACTAGGATTTGGGGAATTTTAGAAAAAATCTTGTAAGAAAACTTATGATCTAGTTCACATTATTTAAGTTGCAGTAATCAGTTTCAAAACACACATCCAAACACCAACCGAGTTGCTATGGGTGATGAATCCGAGTTAAGTTGCTTCATGAACCGTCTAAGAATAATACTTCGTTTGGGCTCCACTTTTGAGATTTATGTATCCTTTTGTTTAGAAGAATACTCTTCTTTAAGTACAAAAAATTTGTTTTATTAGTCATTTAGAAGTTATTCCATTTTATATGTATGTTAATAACCCGCTTTATTCTCGTAAAAGCTCAAATATGACCAATGATTGACTAAACTTTATTCTCTTAAGATTCAGTTGAAACTCCCTTTTTTCTTTCCTCGTGTAATACAAACAAAACTTTGAATCTTCTATAGTGAAGTTTTGTCTGCGTATCTTGTCTTTTGAACGTTAAAAGCTTTAATTAGAACCCTGCTTTTATTTCTATTCCTTTGGTCAAAACTGAGTCCATATTTGAAATTTGTGGTTATAACAGATAGTCGACCAAAACTTGTGGCTGGTTCGTCGGAAGGGCATTCTGGGCATGTGGACGGGAAGCCAAGAGAATCCAGGATGAACCACCCGAAAGGATTAACGGTTGATGACAGAGGAAATGTATATGTTGCTGACACTATGAATATGGCTATCAGGAAGATCACCGATGCAGGTATTTTGAACCAAGATATAACCTATTCTATTCTGTAATTCCTCAAAAATAGCTATCTTGAGTATTCATTGTTGCGGTTTTGTTTTATTTTTTCTAGTAATTGACCTGCAGGAAGGGTGTTTATGTTTTAAGTTATTGATGAAACAGGGGTTGTAACTATAGCTGGAGGAAACTTTGCACGAGGGACGGGTCGTATCGATGGGCCAAGCGACAATGCAAAATTTTCAGATGACTTTGATATAATATATGTTGCTAGTAGCTGCTCTATTTTAGTTATTGATAGAGGTAATCAAGCAATTCGAGAAATCCAACTTCATGAGGATGATTGTTCTTCTTATGAGTATGATGGCGAACACCATTTAGGTACGACAAACAAAAAGAATCTTCATTAGCCTGCCTCATCGGTTGTTGTTTTTTTTTTATCCAAGCAACTAATATTTGGTTTATTATCGTTTCAGGTATGGCAGTTCTTGGTGCTGCCGTGTTCTTTGGCTTCATGCTAGCCTTGTTACAACGAAGAGTTTCGGCAATGTTTTCGTCACAACCGGTAAACCTTCACAAAAGTTGTGTTGCTATTTTATTGCTTCTAGCAATTACTATTACTGTATTTAAGGTTGAAAATCATTAATCTAATCTCAGGATGCGAGACCTATGGTGAACAGCATGCCGCCACCTCCGTATCAGCGGCCAGTGAAATCCGTGAGGCCGCCTCTTATACCACCGGAGGATGACCAGGAAAAAGAAGAAGAGGGCTTATTTGGTTCACTTGGAAAACTTATCTTCAAAACAGGAACAACTGTATTTGAAGTCTTTGGTGGTTCCAAAAAGAAACAACTCCACAACGCTCATCTTCAAATGAATTACCCGCAACCCACTCCATTTTCCAACACTTGGCCTATGCAAGAAAGCTTTGTAATTCCTCATCAAGATGCACCCCCACCACTCGAACCCCGCAAACCGTACCCATATATGACCAAAAATACAGAACCAGGAGACCGACCACGCCCTTCTAAGCAGACTCGATATCTCTATAACGGACAAAACAGTGAGTACTATAACGAACAACAACAAATGCAGCAGTTTCAACAACATCAACATCAACAACATCAACATCAACAGCGTCAACAGCATCATCAGAAACACTACTCGTCGGGTCCTCAGACTTATTATGAAGAGAAAAGTGAGACAACCAACGAGGTTGTTTTTGGGGCTGTTCAAGAACAAGATGGAAAGCATGGAGCTGTAGTGATTAAAGCTGTTGATTACAGTAACCACCCGAATGTTCGATCCAGGTATAATTATATGGGTTATGCATACGGTACGTATTCGTGATGGGTTTGTTGTATTTCGATGTTATAACATTAGTAAGAACATGTATGAATATGATCATAGGTATGTTGTAGCATAGAAGTTTAATGTTACTTCAGTAGTTGTGTAGTATTTTCTTAGTTGAATTTAGGAGGAATGTTTGACAGTTTTCCGCTACAGATGAAGAAAAATGGTTATGCGACAACATGGTATGTTTTTGTTAGGTGGTGGAGACCGGGCTAGATCATCACCCGGAAACCATGGATTTTTTAGTTTTCGCCATTGATGGAATCAAATGTTGAGAGTTTTTGAGATGACAAAAGTAACGAGTTTAGGTAAAAAGACATAAATGTATAACTTTTTTACTATAGGTCAGAACGGGCGTTCTGCAAACACTTTTCTATTTCTTTTCGGAATTTGTTAACATGCTAAACGAGATAATTAAAACGCCACTAGGCACATTTCAAACACATTAAATTTTAAATTTAGCATAATATCAAATTTAATAAATATTTGCATCATAAATGAATATAAATTACAACATAAGTTAATTTGTGGAACACTTATGAATATCTCCTCTAACATTCTAAACGCGCACTCACTCTTTGTCTAAGTTAATTTGTGGAACACTTATGAATATCTCAAATAACGCTTCTAACCACATACAACTTGAGATCGAACATGTTGACAAAAAATCGGAGAAAGCATAAAGTGATCGTGCTCATCAAGTTCTTTGGGAAGTAATTTTGTTGGAAGTGGCAAACAACATTGATCAGCAAGAATACTTGAATTCGACATGCAATCGGATTCTCCATCCAAACCATGACCAACTTATACCCGCCATGTCTTCCTCCCTTCGTGATTGCACTCGTTATTATCAAACTCATATAGTCACATCGAATCATCTGTTAATAATAGTAAAAGTTTAATACCAAAGCTATAAAAATGAAGAGTTCATAAAAGTTTTATACCGAAATCAAAAATCAAATATCTTACATGAAAGTAATATTTAGAAAATAAACATAAGCATAATTTTTATAGAAACATATACACAAATGACTAACTAAACGGAGAAAGAAAAAAAAAGATTACGACAAAAAAAGAAAAATACCTTTAGATCGATATTGGATCGATTAGCCAACGAATAAACAAATTGAGGATCGTAGAGAATATCGCCCATTTTTGCTTTTGTTTTTCCATCCACTCGGAAGGGATTGCGATTGAAAAGGAGGTCAAAAAACCCGTATATATAACGCGTCCCACTTGTACGAAATTAGTATTTGGATCGATGTGGGACTCCTTGTAAATACAAGTCATTGTCTATAATGGTATATGTTTTAAGTATTAACCTTATATATGTAATCAATTGATTAAATTTTACTTATTAGGAATGTTATATATAAGGAGAAAGCATGATCAAAACGTAAGACCATATATTACACTCTCGACTCGGTCTCCATAGACCATAAGAATAAACACAATTAACCGAATGCCCACACAGTACAACTTGAACCAACCTCGACCATAAAACCAACCTTGACCAAAATTAGAAAATAAACATAAGCTCGAATATGTATAAAGGGTTGTAGTGTTACGATATGTGAATTGGTTGTTTTATTCTATAGACTAACTTAAATCTTTAAGGATTATTTTCTTGTTTTAAAACGGTTTGTCTCGGGCCTTTAAAAACTCACAAACAACCCTGCATTAAGTCATTTTGTCTAATATCTTTATTGTCCTACAAGTTTAAGACATTGTTCAAAACACAACATGAAACCGACATGAAAATATAGATGTTACGCATTTTGATCAAAAACGGCCTTTAGCAATATCTATCCCTTACCAGTTACCACTACGTGACCAACTGGCAACTGGTACCAAAAAAAGTAATGCAAGTTTTATGGCCCATTAGCAATAAGTTCTATGGTACATAATGTGCTTTGTCACATGGAGTGTTTAGCATTTTAATGATTCTTAAGCAGCTTATTACGACTAAATGAACTTATGCTAAAAACAACCCCAAAAAAATATGAATAAATATCTATTAGTGTTACGATTAGTAGCTTTCATTATTATTTGTTACTCCTAGTAGTATTCGAGGGCGCCACCTTGCAACCCGTGAGGGGCAACTTCCCCTTGACCCTTGCTCGTCCATTTGGGTGAGGAGCTACCCCTAGACCTCCGTAAAAGACTATGCCCCTTGACCATCTATAATACTCTAAAAAATAAGGTAGTGAGTTTTCACTCCTCATTTGCTGACTCGTAGTTAAATTTTACTCGTTTTCTCTTTCGATCTTAAGTAAGTCACAATAATATTAATATGACCAATGATATTAAAATCACCGATAATTAGTAGGAATACTAATTAGTAATTACATTGGATCATGATATAAATTATATTCATCGATTGACAAGATTATCTAAAACAATAAAGAAGGTTACTAACTATAGCCCTCGAGATTATGGATAAGAAATTCAGACACATATAATGGGATTGTATGAAGAAGTGGTCCATAAATACATGGACGGTTATTTAAATGAATGACAGTTATTTTTGATATACAATACGACTATATGTATCTAAACATTTTTAAACATGGTATTGTGCCGATATTTAGTAAATTCCAAGAATAAAACATATACAGAGTGTGAATGAGGTGGCAGGAAAAGTGAAAAACATGTAATACGATATAAGTGGGTGGATTTTTGTAATCATTTGGGAGTTGACTAGACAGAAGGCCCACTTCTGCTGGCTTACTAGGCCCACTTATATTAGTTGGGCCCAGATTAGACTACATATCCTATCAGAAAAGGCATTGCAATTTGATTGTCTTTGGCAGTTTTCTCCTTAAGATGTGGATTTTGTATCATCATTTATGAGGATAATGTCATATCTAAAGATAAGTTAAAAATGAAGCATTAAATAATATTATTTATATTTATTCTTGTGGTTATTGACCCATTTTTATGTGTCAAATCGTTAAAAATAGTACGGATCTAGGATATCTAAATTCTATTTTGAGTTAATTACATAAATCGTCTCTATGTTTATTTAAAACTGCGGATTTCGTCACTTATTTTAAAACGTTGCATAAATCGTAGACTTTTGAAAACTAATTACGCTTTTCGTCCCTAAAATGGATGTCCGTTAAAATTTTCAGTTAAATTTTCGATAACTAATTACACATTTCGTCCCTAAAATGGACGTCTGTTAAATATTAGGGACTAAAAACATCATCAGTTTTCAAAAGTTGACGATTTATGCAATGTTTAAAACTTAGGGACGAAATCCATAATTTTGGATAAACTATAAGAACGATTTATGTAATTAACTCTTTTATTTTATAAGGGTCCTTAAGACTTTGTCCCTATTAAAGAGTAAATATTATTAGTTATTTTCTCCGTTCGATATTAACTGTCGATATTAACTGTTGAAAATCAGATTTTGAGATTTTTTCTTCACAACTTTAACTATATTTTTTTTGTCTTATATAATTTTTGATGTAAAATATATAATGAATTGGGTTTTAAATGTATCTTTCAATAATATAATTTTTATCATCATCTTTGTTCTTCTGAACAACAAGCAAAAATATATAAAAACACCTAAAAGGGTCATGGAAGTGGACACTTATTATAGGACGAAGTGAGTATTACAATACTATCCAACGAGGTTTTTTTTCTTTTTTTTTTGAACTAAAATCCAACAGGTTTCAAAACCTGAAAATTCATCACAAGTTTCAAACTTTGGACTTAAAGAGGTTCATTGCGAATTTCTATGAGGTGTATACAAATATTTGTATGTAAAGGTTGGTTAAATGACACATGTATCTCCATGTTACATCCACAAGCACGTAGTGCCTTTCAACTTTGTAAACGTTTATCCAATTTCAAATTCGTCACCGTTGTCGTAAGGTTCGAGTGTATTGTTGGAGATAAGAATACTACAAAAATGAGAGTTTTGTTTCCAAAATCATGCTTATCCCAATCAAAATGAACCATAAGGAGAAACAAGATGAAGTTTGCTATTTAATGACTTGTGATTGTGATGGTGATGCTAATTGGAAAGTCAGCTGGCATGTCATTTTCTTTACACCAAATTACAAAAACAATTGCCTACAAGGAAAATATGCAAGAAATGACTTTTGAGTCACTATAAGCTAGAAGTCAAAAATACTTTTAATACATGAGGGATTACACGGTGTTGTTCTTTTTTAAAAAAAAAGTTTTAATAGGCTCTGAACTCTGACCCGGTCAGAGGTTTTAAAAATTTTGTTGTTCTTTTTTTTTTTCCAACCAGAGACAAAAAATCTATTTTTACCTCTGATACAACCCTACATAAAAAACCTCTTTTTACCTCTGATTACCTCTTTCTCTTCACCAGTAAGTTTTCCATCCATAAATTCAAGTAATTTTTGATTTTTTTCAATGGTTTGTCACTTGATTTCGTTATATAAATTGATATTGATGATTGTTTGTTAGATTTAGGTGATATAATTTTTTTTTAATATGTATTTGTTTTCGATTGCATATAAACTCCTACTATTACATCGACTTTTATGTGAACTTTTCTTTTGTTAATTATTTTTATATCATGAAATTGATGTTAGACAATTAGTTTATTAATTTGTTCAAATAAGTAATATGAATATGTATGGATTGAGCGTGCTTTTGGTGTTTTGAAAGCACGTTTTCACATCTTGAAGAGAATGGCTCCGTATTCTTTGGTGAAACAAAGAGATATTACTATTGCATGCTTTGCTATTCATAATTTTATACGAAAAGAAGGATTAAGTGATGATTTTTTCTCCGAATATGATCGAGGTGAAGTACATGCTAACGAGAATGTACAAGATGGGGACGAGTACGATGAGGACGAGGTTCAACCACATGGAAATACAACAGATCAACAATATATGATCAATTGTCGAGATCAACTTGCGGCACAATTAATGCAAAATGTTGAAAATGTTGTTTGAATATTATCTTTATTTGAAAAATGTTGGCACTATGTTTGAACATTTTTATGAATGTTTTTATTTAAGACGGTTTATAAATGCAACAGTTTAGTACTAATATAGTAAAACAGATGTTACGAAGGAAAAAAGAACATAGTATATTGATTCAGATTCAGAGTTTTAGATCACCTCTGATTATTCAGAGCTGGTATTCAGATTCAGAGGAAAAACGTTTGGTTCAAGAGAACAGCACCTTAGAGTTGTTCACTATTTGGATAAAATCGAATTGTCCAATTAGAAAATTTGAATTGGACTATATGGTTTGGTTTTTTGAATCGGATTGGACCAAAACCGAATTAATATATTGAATTTTATATTGGTTTTTGGGTTATATAAAAAAACGAATAGTCCAAATAAACCGAATAATTATGTAATTTTGTTTATTTCATATATCCGTATATATTTATATTCAATTAATTCCTTATGATTTGTTCAACTATACGTCCATACATATAATATTAGTATCATATTGTTACTTAGTAGTGAAATGGTGATCCTTGATAAAATTTACGACTTTCCTTTTCCACATTGCACTCTCTTACACTTACAAACCATTTTGACATTATAGGGCTAACATAAACCGAATGTCATACCATCGTTAAATTAATTGAATGTGTTGCATGTGCGTGTGGTTGCACCTACTCGACAATATATTTAGTAATCAATAAAAAAAACCGAATTTCAAAAACTGATCCAACCGATTTAATTTGGTTTGGTTCGGTTCGGATCTTAAATTAGTTTGGATGGTTCAGATTCATACTTTAGAAACCGAAATCCAATTGGATTCACCCAATTGGATAAGATCAAACCGATTCATCCAAACGAATACCCCTAGTTACAGTAATGTATGTTAGATTTAGGTTTGAGTATCTTGAATAATTTCATGACTCGTGTTGAGTTTACTTTTAAAATAAACTATTTTGTTGCAATTATTTTTACTTCGGGTTAGTATGAGATCTTTAAATGGGCTAACTAAGAAAATGACAATCAATATTGAACACGAAAAGCATTTATCGAAGCAAATTTTTTATTTTATATTTGTTCATAATTCTGTTTAAAGACCAAATTGCATTTTATATAGAAGAAAACAAATAAACAATGTGATTTTTGATGAATAGACTCTTGTACAAGTGGGAGGGACACTCTCTACCGCCTAACTCGTAATAGAGAATAATTTAAAATTCATTGGTCTCGATAAATCCTAATTACACTGTATACACTAAACGACATATTTTTATTAATGGTTAAAAGATGCAAGTCAAATAACCAAAGCTTATGATAAAAAGTAAAAGATGATTTTGCAAAAGCAAAAGCAAGTTTTGGCGCCTTATTTTCACCCTTAAATTATGCAATTATACAAGATTCCAACATGTATGATAACATGAATCACTAAAGGCATCACAGTACAAGCATCTTGAATCTTTAACAAGAAAAGTAATCGGTTCTTTATCGCATAATAAAAAATTACACAATCAAAAGCCACATCAGAAGGCTCGCAAAGTCCCACCTAATTCTAGTCTACCGATTCCCCCTAAGTATTTAGACCATAACATTTGGTTAATAAACCCTTTCGACTTATTGCAATTTCGACAAACAGAGGAACTTATAGAATATTTGGGACTCGGGATGTACAAGAATCTAGCAGCAATAGTCAACGGATTACTAGATTATGTAAAAGTACAGAATATGATGATTTCATTGATTTGAGTAATCTAGGATACAAATCTTGCATCAGAATATATGATATTATAAAATGTAGCAAGAACAGTTGACTAATCGACTACTAATCATTCAACAAAAAGTACACATAAACATGTGAATAACAGCAATATTTTTTCATGTACCTTGCAATCTCCCCATTTGCGGTAATTCCATGTCAACCGAAGATGGATTATGCATTTGATTCTCAGAAGAAGTTGCATATTTTCGTTTCTTAGACCATAACCAGATCTTGGAAACTGATAAGCTATCTGTTTTTGCACCGATATTAATCTTTTTCCCTTCAATATCTTCATCAAGCGTATGATCCTCAATTCGTTCTAAACCTTTCACAAATTTTGCATCGTGCAAATCTCTTTGATGACTCAGTGGGACTCGAAGGTTCGTGTCGCCTACCACGTACTCGTACGAACCCATTGAATAACATCTTCGCGCATCTAAATTACTACTACTCGTTTCACCTCCATTTTCACTTTCACCTTCACTTAATTTTCTGAACTTACCAAGTCTCACCGGAAAAACCCCCTTTTCTGTTACGACTTGTTCGGGTTCAACTGTTTTTTTAACACCATTAGATACCCCATTTTCATCTGCTTCCCTTGGATCATCAAAATCAAATATTGGGTTATCCATAGAAAACCCAGGATCAAAAAGGGTATTTCTACAAAGAGGGCAAGTCGAATTCGATAAAAGCCATGTATCTATACAACTGATATGAAAAGCATGACTACAAGTTCGGAGTAATCTCAATTTATCATGCTCGGTAAACTCACACAAACAAACAGCACAATCGAAAGGTTCATTAGCACCCACTACTTCTTTATACATAAAAACAGGTAAAGCATCGATAAACGTCTGATCTAAACCAGAATCATGTAAATGAAAAAGCTGTTGAAGCTGTCTTTGAAGTGCAACAGATGGCGAACCATCTGGAAACCTATTCGACTGATGTGAATTCGACGCAGAATTATGCTTAGTCAAGAATCTTACAAGCAAGTGAAGCAAACCAGATATAAAAAACAAAACCGCCAAGATCACTATAATAAACAAAACAGCAGGACTTATTTTCGTAGCCGAAGCCGACGATGAAGGGGTTGATGTCTTATGAATAGCAACACTAAACGAAGGCGAAATCGATTGTTGGTATTCAAAAACACCATCTTTTTTATAGATTTGATATTTCATCCAAGAAACTTTAACATTAGTATGCTTAGAAAACACTTTTTCTTCCATAAACCCCATCATTTAACAGATCTTTTGTTCCCTAGCCTAAAAAAACAAAAACCCAACTCATATTTATGAAAAAAGATTCATACCCAGAAGCTAAAATCCAAAAAGATTAAAACTTTATCAAGAAAATTGAAATGGGTCATGCTAGATTAAGCTAAAAAATGATTCTTGATGAATAATAACAATAGTAGTAGATAAATAATGACAAAAATTAGATTATATATAAATAATATTTCATTTTCACCTACCTTTGAATAAGTCCACTTTTGGGTGAAAATGAAACCCTAAAATTGGAAAACCCTAATTGAAATTAAAGAGATTGAAGAATGATGAAAATGAAATGAAATTTTTGGAAAAGAGGGAATCATATTAGTGATGAATACAAAAAGAGAGTTATGTGATGATGTGGACTTACCAAATGAAGCCAAACTGTTGAGTCAAATGGTGGAATTGTGTAATAAGGTAAATCTTTGATTGATTGTTTAGTTTAACACATGTTAGGTTTGTAAGTTTGTTTGAAACTAAACTACTTTAGTTTCTACTCTTTTACCATAAAAAAGTTTGGGACATTTTTGTTTGAGAGAAATTTTTTGTTTATAATTTTATGAAATTTGTTAAATATAATCTCGGGAACTAACTTTAAAACTGTTCAGATACTTATAATTGTATTGTACATTAATAATATCCGCTTTTTATTTAAAGAACTATCAATGCATTCATTGATAACCGCTCATTCGTATAACTCCGTTATGCCTGTCTAAAATTTTTATCCATAGCCCTGGGTTATGGTTAGTTAAACTCTAAATTTTATTGGTTATCAGTTTATGTTATATAAGCTTCTTTTTTTATGGCTTATTTAATGGTTTATGAGTGTATTATTTTCTATTATGGCATAGTAAATGATAAGACCACTCCCAACGGCTCGTCGGTTTGGCCGTCGGTGGACTCACCGATGACACCGATTCGTCGGTGGCCTCGTCAATGCCATCGTCGGTCAGTTTTTTTTTTGTTTCGTCGGTATCGAGCGGAGAAAGAGACGAGGATGTGGGGCCCACTCAATTAAAAATCAAATTTTTTTTTAAACCAACAGCTATATAAACGTTGTAAAAATAGGTTTTTTTTTTTTTTTTTTTAAATTAATACTATATATATATATATATATATATATATATATATATATATATATATATATATATATATATATATATATACCCATTTAAACATTTCACACACAACATATACCAACAATACAATACACATTTATCACTCAAAACACAACACAAAACAACCACAAATCACATAAAAATGGATTCCGACTCCGATATCGAAGATTACAAAGTGTTAGCGGCGACTTTTGATCCGGTACAAATGACAAATTTCGTTAATGCGCTTGGAAGCGATTCAGACGATGAAGGTGAAAATTCCAATCCGGTGCCAAGGGCACCAAGGCGATTCCTACGTAGAAACCGAGAAGCCGCCGCAAATCGTTTGTTTGAAGACTACTTTGGGGACGAACCAACATTTCCGGCGGATTTTTTTCGTCATCGTTACCGGATGAGAAAAAGAGTTGTTTCTCCATATATGTCAATATATAACATCATACGCGCAAGAACCGATACCCGACTGTTTTAAATATTTTCATCAACGCCCAGACGCTACTGGTAAACTCGGTTTCAACGTCATTCACAAAATGTACTTCCGCCATACGACAATTGGCGTACGGTTGTGCCCCTGATGCGTTTGATGAATACTTACATATGGGTCAACAAACATCATATGATTGTTTGGACAACTTCACCAAATGTGTGTTTCATCTTCTCTCCCCCGAATTTTTAAGAAAACCAACACAAGAAGATGTGCAACGAAAACCAACACAAGAAGATGTGCAACGTTTGGTACAACGTCATGGCGAGATACATGGTTTTCCGGGGATGCTCGGAAGCATCGATTGTATGCACTGGGGTTGGAAGAATTGTCCAACGGCATGGCAGGGTCAATATACACGAGGTGATCATGGAAAACCAATAATCATGCTCGAAGCGGTTGCATCTAATGATCTGTGGATTTGGCACGCTTACTTTGGCTCTGCAGGTTCGAGCAACGATATCAACGTATTGAATAATTCAGATCTATTCAACGATTTACTTCAAGATCGTGCTCCATCGGTTAATTTCAATATTGTTGGGCGTAATTTCACAAAAGGATATTATCTCGCCGACGGAATTTATCCGGAATGGTCGACACTTGTCAAATCGTATAGGTATCTGATGACGGACGAAGAAATAAGGTATTCGAAATTCCAAGAATCAGCAAGAAAAGATGTGGAACGAGCGTTCAGTGTGCTTCAGGGGCGTTGGGGAATCATTAAAAGCCCCGCAAGAGCATATAGTACACAGAAGATTAAAAGAATCATGTATTGTTGTGTGATTTTACACAACATGATAACCCAGGACACGGTCGCAACATGTGTCGGTTGGAGGAAGATTATCTTGCAAACGAAGAAAATATACTGACTCGTACGTGGGAAGACAGACTTGCAACATATAGGCGTATGGACAAAGAGTTGCGAGATCGGGAAGAGCATCACGTGCTTCGTGGCGCTCTTATCCAACACATTGCGAATCTCCCACCATATTTCTGTGCTCGTTAATTTATTTTAGTAATTTTTTTTTAAATTAATAAGTGTAATGTTCCTTTTTTTATATTAATAAAAGTAATGTTCTTTTTTTTTATTAAATGTTTTATTTTTTAATAAATATATTGTTTTTATTTAATGAATTTGTAATTAAAATAATAAAATATGTGAGGTCTAGAAAAACTGACTGACGGATAACTGTTGGCAGTGATTTAGTCAGTTTGGTGTCAGTTTAATGTCAGTTGACGTGGCGCTGAGTTGGGAAAAACTGATCGTGTCAGTTGGGGTAACGGTTGAGAGTGATCTAATAAGCTCATATGTAATAAGATTAATCAAAAAAATTGAGTTTATGAAATATAAACCGAAATTACATAAGCTCGTAACCTAAAAGTAAGCTCAAACAAATACCAGTAAATACACCTCTTGATATAAAATAATTTGGGTTTTAAATTTTTTGGTTTTGAGAACGACTTGGTTATATATTCGTAACGTATTTATAAATCCTGAAATGTCGGAGGATTTTTTGTTAATTTACAAAAGAAAATTTAAGCATGTAATAGTTTGTTGTAATAGTTTGTTGAAAACAACTTATATGATTATTTTTAGCAAAATCTTTTTTTATTCTTTCTAAAATAGGTTTGGTACTATAAAATAGTTAAAGTTTATATTCATGACCCCCTTGTTTATTTTTAAAAGATCTTGAAAAGCTGCAAATGAATTCTTCTTAACTTTAAGTTTGTTTCTAAATTAAACCAAGATTGATTGGATTTCTCATTTTATTTTATATAATGTATGTCTAATACGTAGAATGTTTGGTCCGAAGACGTATCACCATTCCGGTATGGAATCGTCCGTCTGGACAAATCAACGAGTGCCCTAGAATAATCTTTGGTAACTCATGTAGCATGTAATGTGGATGTGTATTTTTTGTTTAGAACAACAAACTTTTTATTAAATCACATATTACAAATTACAAAGTCTAACAATTACAAACATATTTTAAATATTCAATGAATAGTACATTAAATAACTTTTACTTATTTATTTATTTTTATTAAAAAAGGAAATAATTATTCTTTGTATTTAAAAAGGTTTTTGTTTGAAACCAAGTAAGTAAATTAATTTTTTTAGTTTGTTTGCGTGTGTGTTTTTAAAAACAAATATAAAGTTTATGATATTTTCATTTAAATTGGGAAAGAGAAAAACCTTACAGAAAAGATAGATCTCACTTAAAAACAATTATAAAATGATGTGAGAAAAATGTAATAACAAATTAAACACATTTTGACTTAACATTAAAATGTAATTTTTTTTTATTTGAAAAAGAAAATAATTATTCTTTGTACTTAAAAAGTTTTTTGTTTGAAACCAAGTAAGTAAATTTTTTAATTTGTTTGTGTGTGTTTTTTGTAAAACGAGTATAAAGTTTATGATCTTGACTTTTAAATAGAAAAAAAAAGAAAAAAACTTAGAGAAAAGATAAATCTCACTTAAAAACAATTATAAAGTGGCGTGAAAAAATGTAATAACAAATTACCCACATTTTGATATAACATTAAAATGTGAAAAGCTTTTAAACCTTGTCACAACGCGCGAGCTAAAAAAAGCTCCTTTATTCACATTTGTATCCCTCGCGGGATTCAGATAAGGTTAATGAGTCACTCATATACGTAATGCTTCAAATCCTATTGTGTGAATGTGTATGTCAAATTAAGAATGGAGTAAAATGTCAATTTTTTTAATGAGTCACTCATATACCGTCATGCTTTAAACCCTATTTATTAATAATGGAGTAAAATGTCAATTTTTTTTTAATTATACGAAGTTAATCAAGTTATAATGGGTGAAGAAGATGGTTGCTTGTAGTGTGGGTGTGTATTATTTTTAAAGAGTGGAGTAAAATGTTAATTGTTTGGTTTTAGTGTTTGATAACCACTATGATTTAATTATGTACACTTGGCATTTATCATCACACTAGTTATTTTTATATAATACAAAAAAAAAAAAAAAGTTCACATTTGATTAATCTTTATAGTTTTTTTTGTCTAATGATGTTTTTAATGTATAACATGTGTCTTTGTTCAATTCAAGAAGATTAACTCAAAAATCTTGACAAAAACTCGAGTCGATTTACTATAAACCCAAACTCGACTTGTTCTTTGTATCCGTGGCAAACAATTCGACCCGAAACACTTGATTAAATAAAGCTCCACCCGTTTGACATTTGAGCTCAAATTTTCTCATGCCAAACTCAATTTGCATCAAAAAGACTTGTTGACCTAACAAAACTTAGACTAACTTGATACATATCGACTCTGATTGTTTGTAACCTTACTTAAGATCCGAGTTTGGAAATGAGTTTTGAAAACCTAAAAACACAGGCTAAAACTTTAAACTAATAACCCATCATTAACAAGATTTTGTTAACCAACTTTAGGTATTAATAAGAACAAAAGATTTATAATAATTTTGGGACAATCCTTAAGAACGTAAGCAGAAAACCGAAGACGAAAAACAAAGCACACACCAACCAATGCGGAAGCTTGTGTTATTGCATTTTTCAGATGTAACAAATTTGTGTGTTGTCCATATTTCACTTCAAGAAGAATTATTTATCAGTTTACACTAAAAACACAAGGATGTGGCAAACATTGCATTCTTTGTCGTCCAGAATACAGATTTTCTCCAAGTAATAAAGTTAACAAAGTAAAAAGGTCACACATCCATCAAGCCGATCAGAACTTCTCCCCGTAGTAGGCTGCAGTGCCAACCATAAGTGCAACGGTTCCACCCTGAGCGACAACACGAGCCCTCATTAATTTCTGACCCAACTGGGAGTTCCCTGACTTAAAGCTAATTAATCCGGCTGTTAGCACCCCGGCTGTTATCAAAGCACCTACAAACAGGGAGAGAACAAACCTCAGATATGAAACAGTGAGAAAAGACGCTAACCAGGGGCAAATGTACATCTGGTTAATGGAAAGTTTATGCCGGCTCCCAATTCAGTGACTATCACATTCGGCAAGTTCAAAACTAATTTTTAACTGTCTAAAGTAGCCCGGCATTCGTCTGGCAACATGGGGGTATTGTACATAGATTAGTCTGTTCCCTTTACCATCTTAATGACTTAATCCAGTATGGCGGAATGGCTATAATTTAGGTTTGTTTTTCTATAAATAATATATCATAAAATTCCTATGCAAGATTGTATCTCAACAACAACGATTTACTTCTCCTATTTTTTGTTAGTTGCTACGCCATCTATATCAGAAAAAGGCAGTCAATGAGCTTTCTGAGTCCTACATCTTTGATATGCATACAATCGTGACATAATCATTCAGTCTGGTTAATTTTAACTTTCACAGGCTCTCTCAATCCTCCCTGGAGTCGGCTTCCTCAACGTTCACACCCTTTTTCTAATACAGATTAATTAAACTGTTAAATCCCAAGATTTATTTCTTGAGGTTTAATTTCAATTGTTAGTGTCATACCTAATCGAATAGACTGGTCAATGATGAAAAGACCGAGCCTTGAAAAAGTACTTGCAGATATTAAACCCAAGAAATTACCTCAGAAGAAGAGGAATTTTATCGCTCTTACTTCTCATTGACTCCCAAATTCCCTCACTCAATTCTCGGACGATGGTGGGGATAATGTATGTGAATGGAGTGAGTTGTTTGTGTATAAAACAAGAGCAATTGAAAAGCAATATTAAAAGTCATTAACGAAGAAATAGGGCCTGCAAACCACATAGAAAGGGAGTGAGGGCGAGAGAACGAGGCACAAGAAGAAGATGAGACAAAGGGACGGCTTAACTCATTCTTTTACCGTCTCTCGATGTAAAATAGGAATGCATATATAGCCTCCAACAATAACATAGTTTTTTGTAATCTTTATTAATTAATCTATACTGATAACCAACTAACAACTTAAAGTGGCGATTAATAGTCTCTCCATAACAGCCTTAAAACCATTTTCTTTCAACTGGTCTGGTCCATTACAGGATTATCAAGGATGCAGAGGTTAAAGAGAGCTAGAGCAGTATCATTCATGATCTAAAATTATGCTAAAGTGTAACAAATATCAACACGGTTCGGTTCGGTTCGGTTATCAGCCTAGTAAGTAAGGGGTTTAACAAGAAAACACATAGACAGAATCATTATTATACGAAAGAAAAAATACCAATTGGAACAAAGGGATTTCTGGAACGTTTTTTCTCAGGAAATAGACCTGCTAGCTCTGGATTTGCTCCCATTTTTTACTTCCCAAACAATCGATCCAACAACAAAACCTTGTTTCAAACTTGTGGCTTTAAAGGCGGTTACGATGTTGTTGTTTTTTCACCACCGCCCTCCCAAATTAACTCTGCTTTCAAAAAGAGAAAAAAGAAAAATTAAGGAAATTGATGGCTGGGTGTTTGTAGCGGATGGATTATTGTCATTTTCGCTTAGTTTCATAAGGCTGATTTTTTCTGGTTTATGTAACTAATTATGGGCTTATTAGTGTTTATTACGTCATAATAACAGTAATAACTCATAAACGGTTACATAAGCCGAAAAATTCAGCCTTATGAAACATAAGCCGAAATATAAATAAGTCATAATCTTCTTGTATAAGTCCAAACAAACATTCATAAATTATAATCCTTACAAAACTTTAATATTATGTTAATGTTCTTATAAAAATAAAAATTACGTTAATATCTTTTTAAAATAATAAATTAATAATATTTAAATTATTCATCTAAATATTAATTAAACCTTTTACTCAAGTATGTTAGGTTTAATCCAACAATAACCAATGTATTTCAATTTCATAAACTCGCAATATAAATTTAAAAGAGAATGATTTCTATAATTTTGAGCATTAATCGGAATAAAAATGTTGCAAAACTTCCTCGTCTTGATTGATTAATGTTTTGTAATATATGTTTAAAACAATTTATTCATTGAATTTAATCTATTTAAAATCATTTAATTAATATTTAGATGAATAATTTAAATATTATTAATTTATTATTTTGGATATATATATATGAGAATTTTCATGTTTTGGAATGATATTAACGTAATTTTGATTTCTACAAAGACATTGACGTAATATTAAAGTTTTGTAAAGACGTAAATGTAAATCTCCCTAAATTTTAATATAAATGTTCGGATTGAGTCGATATTGATATGCCAATGCGATGGGGTGCTTTAGAGGTGTGATTAGTGGAAATGTTCTTATCCACTTTTAAGCCATAGTAAAGCATAAAATAATTCATAAAAACGACCTTAGAGCACCCGGAGTGATAATGAGTGACAATGAGGGTTGTAGGATTATTTTTGCTGACGTGGCAGTGAGAATGAGGATTATGAAATTTTGGGTGGTATGATAATGAGGGTTGTGGGGGTTGTGGGAGTTTGGGACCCAGTTTAATTTTTTTTTTCTTAAAAGATTTAAATAAAATAAATATAACATTTTATGAAAATAAAAAACAAAACTACAATAATTAAAATAAAAATACAAAAACATACAATAAAAAAAATATACAATACAATAATTAAAAAAAAATACAATACAATAATTAAAAAAAAATACAACACAATAATTAAAAAAAGCTAACGTTGTCGATAGTTATCCGGAAGTGTCGAAATGTAGGCCACGAGATCCTCCCGGAGTATGTTGTGTGTGGTCCTGTCTCTAATCTCTCTGTTAATCCGGATACGTTCGTTGACTCTCTCGTTAAAAGTTCTCGGAACACCTACCGGAGGAACATACCATTCATCGGCATCGCATATCGACTGTCCGTTGTCTTCAACGATCATGTTGTGTAATATAATAGCCTCATACATAACTCTTCTTAATTTGTTCATCTTGTAAAATCTAGCTGCATGTTTTATAATACCCCAACGACCTTGAAAAACACCGAATGCCCGTTCGATATCCTTTCTCGCACTCTCTTGAAAACGTTTGAATTTTTGGCGAGGTTCGTCAAATGGGTACGAGAAAGCTTTAACAAATGTCGACCACTCCGGATATATACCGTCTGCAAGGTAATATCCTTTATTGTACTCGTGGCCGTTGACGGTGAATCTGTAGTCTGGGGATGAGTCGTTGAGCATATCATGAAACAACGGCGATTGTTTAAGCACGTTGATGTCGTTGTTCGACCCGGCGACACCGAAGTAAGCATGCCATATCCATAGATCGTACGAGGCAACAGCTTCCAACATAACCGTTGGATAACCATGGTCACCTCGTGTGTATTGCCCTTTGTATGCATTTGGACATTGATCCCATTTCCAATGCATACAATCTATGCTACCAAGCATACCCTTAAACCCATGAACCTCATCGTGTTTTTGATATAAACGATTAACATCATCTTGTGTTGGGGCTCTTAGATAAACATTTGTATAAAGATGGATTACACATTTTAAAAAATTATCTAAGGATTCAGTTGATGTTCTTTCAAACATTTGTAAATATTCGTCGAAGGCGTCCGGAGTAATCCCATACGCCATCATACGAATAGCGGACGTGCATTTATGTAAACAACTAAAACCCATTTTACCCGTTGCATCGGGGCGTTGTTTGAAATATTTAAAATAGTCGGGCAAAGGTTCTACAGAGTAATTAGATATACCTTCGACTATTCGGAGGAAAAGAGGTCTTCTCATACGAAATCGTCTACGGAAATATTCATCCGGGTATACGCTTTCGCCGGAGAAGTAATGTCGTATCACGTTTTCGTTTGCTTCGGCGCGATCGCGGTTGATATAACGCCTTTTCTTTTTCACTGTACGGCGAGAACTTTCCGCCTCATTTTCTTCCATCTCCAAAGCTTGTACCGACATGGCTAGAAATTGTAACAATTCGGCGTCGGAAGATGACGAATCCGAAACATCGTGATCGGTTGACGAGTTCGAACTCATTTTTTGTATATATAGTTTTTAGAAAAATATTGAGATAGAAAGAGATTGAGAATTGGTGTGATTTTTTGGTTAAATTGTGAGTGTATTTATAGGTGAAATTTGGAAAAAAAAAATATAAATATATATATATATATATATATATATATATATATATATATATATATATATATTAACGGTAATAATACCGTTTGAATAAAAATAAAATAAAAAAATCAAAATCTGCAAAACGAACCGTTGTTGGGACAACGGTCGCCTCACAACGAGCGGGACGGTGTCATAACGAGCTACAGAGCTCGTTGTGAGCTCGAGAACGGGCCTAGAACCCCCACTCCGGGTGCTCTTATGAACTATAAACCGATAGCAAATAAGTTTATAAGCCCAAAGATAAACCAAAACAAACACCCGTCCAGGACATTTTCATGAATACCAACATTTATGATGAAATTCGTCACACACATGCCTCCGATATATATTTTGTCCCGATTTTTTCTAATTAATTTTTATTTGGACTATACATATCGTTGTAACAACTTGGAAATGTTACGTTTTTCACATCAAGGTTACCGTTGCATGTTAAAATTATAATCTCAACTTGTTAATAATGGCTAGTTTTCCCCGGATAAGTTATGTAATAAACTTCTTGATTGAGCTGGATTGTTGTCAAATGGAAACGGAAGGGTAACAATACAACTTTTTCTAGCCATGGATCATGTGCGATTGCTCGATGATTCTGACCGGCTTGTTTTGTTTGTTTATACAAAGTAATTGCATTTTCGTTATTAAATGTGGCAAAAAAATGATAGATTCGTTATGCTTAAGAAATGTGTTTTTTATTCTTAATTGATCTTAGATTATATTATAATGAGGCAGATAACACTAATTATTAGTTTAAGTTAAAGCATCTTTCACATTCATTTTGTTATGCACAAACAAACAGATTAGTTGCTACGAAAAAGGTCCTTTGCACTAGCAAAAGATAACCCAACTTTCCGCTCTTCTTTGCAACTGCGGAAGAAATGGAAGATCTTTTGCCGTTTCTCCTGATGATGATGGTTGAATGTGTGGAGGTAACTACAATGACACTAGTGAAAGCAGCTATGAACAATGGAATGAGTCAATTAGTATACCTTGTTTACAACCACACTCTTGGAACAATACTTCTTTTCCCATTTTTCGCCTTCCACAACCACAAAAGCAACTGGCCTCCGATATCTTGGTCTCTCATCTTTAGATTCTTGATCCTGGGAACTATAGGGTAAGAAGTAATTAAGATATTAAAGAATGTAACGATTACTTATCGTGTTATATAAATATAATTATGTCAAAATTGCAGAATTGGTGTGCTGCAACCACTTGCATATGCAGGTATCCGCTACAGCTCTCCAGCTCTAGCAAGTGCTTTTGGAAATATGGTTCCGGCATTCACATATATAATAGCAATCATTTTGAGGTTAAACTTCTTGTCCTTTTAGAGAAAAAAAAAAAACAATGGCCGGAATTGGTATAAATGAAACCAGATACATACTTGGGCGAACTATAAAATGGATTATTAAGTGGAAACTTGTGTATTCAGGGTGGAGAAGTTAGATATAAAAAGTTCAAGCAGTCGGGCAAAATCATTGGGCACAGCCATAGCAATATCGGGGGCATTCGTGTTGACTTTATATAAGGGCCCGGAGTTTTTTAAGAGCATGTCTTCTAATTCACCGGACAAGATTCTTTTGTCACATCCATCAACTTGGGTACTCGGAGGACTTATTTTTGCAATCACCGTCATTCTCTCTTCCACGTTCAATGTTCTTCAGGTATAAGGAAACATACTATATTGAAACCGAAACTATATGTTCAAAATTCTGGGGACTCCCCTTTTTAGTCTTATAAATTACCATTTCATTTTTGTATGTCAAGACAACGACAGTTAGGGAACACCCAGATGAAATTACAATGGTGTTTTACGTGTGCTGCTTTGGGACCTTACAATGTGCAATTATCTCTCTTAGTGTAGAACGAAAGCTTGACACATGGGTATTCAGCCCGGGCATTGAGATCATGGCTGTTGTTTTCGGGGTAGGTCTTATCTTCTTCCGCTCACTAATTAAAGTTGCCAATTTCGACCCATGTACTTATGAATCAGTCAAATTGGATTGTGTTGCATACCAAACAGGTCAAATTGGTCAAACATTGAAAGTTGTCCGGGTGTATTTGTAGTGAATAAAAACGTTTTTAATTGTATACGTAATCCTTGCGAGTTCTAATGCTTATAAAGTGGACTGAATGTAGGGAGTATTTGGGTCAGCATTACGTAGCCGCGTCTTAATGTGGTGCCTCCACAAGAAAGGGCCTATTTATGTAGCCATGTTCAAACCCGTCTCAATGGTGATTGCAGTTATTATGGGCATCACGTTTCTTGGTGATACACTTTATTCGGGAAGGTTAGAATCAGTATCATTCTTTTGTGCCAATCCGTTTTGATTTTCTTCACAACCCGCGCCCAACCTTCCAATCTTACCACCTCTACTTTTTAGGCAACTAAACCTTACAGCTTGGTTTTCTCTATTTTTATGCAGTGTTATTGGAGCAGTCATAATTGCTGTGGGATTCTATGCTGTAGTGTGGGGACAAGCCAACGAAAAGAACAACTTAGCCGTTGATAGTGAACGGGAATCTTCTTCTCCCAAAACTCCTCTTCTCTCAAATAAAAATGAATCGGAATGTTAAGGATCATGTTTATTTCTGTCTCTTCATTATACGCAAAGATATGAAGATGTCAACTGTTTATTCAAATTTGTTTATTTCGTTCACAAGTAATCAGATAAACAATCAATCGTAAAAACACCCGAAAAATAGTACATGTTTAGAAAGCAAATCCCAAACACCCGTTAAGACTGTAATTTTCATTCATATAATGACAGGAATAACAAATTTGCGGCCCACAAAATGCAGAATGGAAGTAAATGTTATAAATAAGATCTCGATTTGAAGTATCATACACCATCAAAACTGTTGTCAAGGACTTGTTACCTTAATTAATCCATTACAAACAAAACTCGTTAAGGAAAATCACCTGAAAACAGATGGAGGAAAGTTGCCGATTTTACGAGTTCCATGTTAAAGCAGAAGGGTCGGTATACTAACTATCAAAGAGCTTAATGCAGCTGTTACATGAGTTTTCATCCCTTGAGATCATCAGATATGGCTGAAGGTATACAATGCATTAACAGTATGTCTCGAGTTGCTTCCTTCGCCATCTTCGTCCGTAACACCACAATCTACACACACACGGATACTCAGAAAAATTGTCTGTGACAGTATGAGTGTATTAACAGATCAAAACAATAATGCTTTGAACCTGAACACTAATTTTTTCCTTTTTTTAAGTTCGTAATAAAAAGTATATTAAATACGGTAACAGGAAGTATTATTAAAATAATGATCCACCTTTTATTAAAAAAAGACTTTACACAGTTGTAAGCATACTTTTCGCAATTTTCAAACGGTTTCCCTCATTGATCCATTTAGCTAAATTTCAAAATTACGCGTTTGACCCGTTACTATAATCCATTTTCACATAAATGGGTCAAAAATTAAGATTACATGTCCTGATTAAAGAGATGAGAGAAGGGAGAACCTGTTCATATTCGAGGTTAAATTTCAGAAATTCTTCTTTACAACTTTCTACCATATCAGCTAAATTCTTCAAGTTCCTGACCGGTTTGTTGTTGAACGCAAGAACCTGCATTAATGACAAGACAGACACGAAACTATCAGTGAGACAAAAGTCGGAGTGTAAAATATATTTTTTCGGTTCCAAAACAGCAGATATTTTAGGGAGGATTTACGGTTTAACCTGAGTATTCACTAATTCTTCATACCCAATATTGATGTCAGCCACAAGAACCTAATAAAAAGAAGAAGCTAATTATATTGAGACACGAGCACCTAATGAAAAGAAATGTGGACGGATTGAGAAATAAAAGGGAAGGAGCTGACCTGAGAAACTACAACAAGTTGCTCATCAACAGATTCTGCCATGGCGTGTAGATGTTTGTCCAATAGCTTTACTGGAGCATCAAAATCATAATCTTTTCCGTACTAGAACCAAAGAAAGGCAACAAGCGTTGTAAATATTAACTTTCCAAACAGAGTTAAGAAATTTTCAGGGGCATGCAGACGAAGCCATAACATTAAACATTTGTGGTTCTGTTTGACCTTGGAAAAAAAACATTACTCAAATTCCATAGAACATTGAATTAACAGTAAACTAATCGAGATCTTAGCTTATAGGTTTCTATAACAACGAGATAACAAGAAAGCCTATTACAGATGGCAAACTGGGTGAGTGGGTGGGCCTGGTAACAGATCAAAACATGTAATTAACGTTCCATATGGGTTGACCTAGAAGGCTAAAACACACTTTTAACAACTTTTAACGTTTTTGACCCATTTCCTTTGTGTAACTTCTTTTTATTTTATTTTACCCTGAGCCATTAAAGGGAAACATAACCCAAAATGACATACTGATGATACGCTAACGGTCCGGAACCGTACATATCATGACAAGACGGACTTTAACATTTAAAAGTGGATTTCTTGAAAGAAAACTCAAAGAAATATCAAGGCAAGGGGCATAATTATAAACAACTTCAATAACATACCTCTGAACGTAAATATGGCACAGATACAGCCGTAAAAACAAATCCAGCAATAATGTAATAGGAAGGGGGGTTTCCCTCAATGTGTGCAGGTATTAGTCGCTTATGGGTTGCGAGTTTTATGTTAAACTCATGTATCTTCGAATTTCTGAGTATTTTAACTAAAGCTTTATCGCCGGTATACTTTTGCGAAACTAGGTAACTGAAACCAATACGCTCTCCGTGCCTGAACGGAACTGGAATCAATCACATGGAAACTGAGTAAGAATTCAAAACGAAAAAATATAGAAAAATTTGTATTCAAGCAATTAGACAGCTCGTAAAAATAATAATGACACACCTGTTCCATCATTAGCAACATTAACCCCATCAAAGCTAAGGATAATATCAGACGGGCTTAAGACAGTAGATGGAGCAGTAGGTTCAATTCTTTTAATACGTACACCTTTATGCTCGTTACCCATTCCCATTGACATACGCAGGTCCGGATTTTCCATCTTTTGCCACTCGACTCCAAGAATTGGGAATCCTAAAACATTATGATCCAAAAGCATATAAGGAATAAAAAGACGTTATCACGTTACAAACATATACACGAAATAAAAAATACTAAGTTAATATTAATATCGTAACAATAAACCACCTGTATATTTCCCATTCTTTTCATAGTCCTGGATAAAATGCATGATAACGGGGGTTGGTATGACATATCCTATATTCTCTGCATCTTCATGTTTAAGCGACTGAAATGCAATACCAACACACTCTCCCTTATCATTAAAGGCAGGCCCCCCGGAATTCCCAGAGTTTATCGCAGCGTCAATCTGCAAAACAGTCAAATATAATCAATATCGAGCAACAAAAACAAAATCAAGTTAAAAACAAAGGTGAAATTGTTATACTTGCAAACCAAGAAGCTCGGTTGATCCATGAACATAAGATAATATCTCTATACGAGACACAACACCACTAGTGACCGAGATTGTATCTCCTCCAATAGGATAACCAACCACAGTGACAGCATCTTGTAACGCAGGCAAGTCCCCAAACTCCAACGGTGATACTCCTTCCCAGAATTCCTCATCACTCACAGTCAACATTGCTGCCAAATACCCATGTAAAATTGTTTACTTTATCAAAAACTTCGTAAAATCACTTGATTACAAAAAAATAAAAACTGATACGTTCTGTCAAACAAAGTTCTTTTCGTCTTACATATGTTACAACGTCTACTAGATCATAGTTCTTACAAAAACTTTAGATTCCTACTTAACTAACATTAAGCGTAATGGCCCGTGTTTCTAACTTAACCTTACAGATGAGTAAAAACAGAAGTATAAACATGTAATCATACCATAACACACAAACCAAAACTCGCAAACGAATAATACAATGTACACTAACCAATATCGCATTCGGTTCCAATAGCAAGAACAGTAGCCAAATACTTAGTATCCGAACCGCGTTTCTTAAGTTTGACCTGAGTATAATGCTCAACAGAATGTGCATTTGTCAACACTCTTCTCCCACCAATAATAAACCCACTACTACTCGAACTATACTGTCTTTTTCGTTGCCACGGTAACGAAAAATTCGGTTCGGTATGAGTACAAAACACTTTCACAACAGCGTCCATCGACGGAACAACTTTCCCCCCAACCACGTCATCTTCTCCGTTATGTTCGCTGTCGGGTGTTCTTGTGTTGGGAATTGGGTCGGTTTCTGGTGTGTTTTTCGATTTCCGGCCACGTTTTCTCCCCGGTTTGTCCATGGTGTTATATTATACGACGGTGGTGAAGAAAATGAATTTTGAGAAATTCCGGTGAGGAGAAAGGTGATGGAATGGGCCTTAAGGTTATACCTAAATTATAAACTTGGTAATAAGCCCAACTTACCTTTGGAGGGCTATTTTGGTAAAGATTTTTATATGACGAAGTTAGTTTTTGTCGACTTAACGTCATATTAACAGACATTATATTGACTAAACAATGATTAAGAGAGAAATTGATTGATAGTGAAGATTTATGGAAAGAGTTTATTTCCTTAAAACAATCGGTCAAGTGTCTAAAGAATAAAGAAGCATCGGATTCCTTTCAAAAGTCTGGTGTCAAATGGTTTAAACTTGGTGATTGCAACTCTAAATTCTTCCACATCCTCAACAATAACCGAATGAGGGCGAACTTTCTTGAGTCAATTTCTGTTAAGGACAAAATACATTATGATTTATCTTAGGCTAAGAGAGTCATTGCAAGTTTATTTAAAGATCATTTTCGCAATACACGAGGTCCATTTTTCGGCCTTTGAGTGGTGCTTTCAAGTCGATTCCAGTAGAGCAATCTGAACAACTTAAATCTTCGTTCCTCGAAGCATAAGTTAAAGCAACAACAATTGGGTGTTGTGGTGAGGATCATTGTCATTTGACTTGTATAATAGAAGAAATAATTGAAATTGAAACAACACTTGAAATAATATGGACGGTGCATATATGATTCTAAAAGAAAGTTGAAAAAAAGGACATTGTAATTGACAATAATGTTGTAGTAACAATACTTGAATGATTCAGGGTATAGTCATCTCATAAATGTTCCACACAATGGTATCCACGTTTGACTATTCAATCCACTACATTGAATCACATACCGTGTAATTGAAATAGCAACATTTGGACATTTAAAGTAAGGTCAACACATGACAACTAACCATGACATTCTTTTGATATTGCATATCACATTGTAAAATTGTAATCACATATTATAACCCACCAAAATTGTAATAATCAACAACAATAGTTATTCATAGTCATAAACAACAGAAATCCATAGTTATCAACAATAGTTATCCATAGTACTTATTGTAGAGAATGAAGAAAGCTTGATTATATTGAATGTTACGTATTACAATATGTATAGCTACATGATAACTATACAAGAGATATACTAGCAGAGGTACATGGGTTATCAACTGAATTGTTACCACAATTCTAGCAAGATTAATTACCTACCTACGGATAAACATAAACTAAATCATTACTAGAGCTTATCCTTAATATGCCCCCGCAAGACGGACGACCTATTAGAGAGACCGATCAGAATATTACAATTAAATTGGTATAATTTACGGACGTTAGTATTTTGGACCACCGGCGTAATGTAATTACAACAAGAGATATGATATATAGGCCTAAAAAATAAGCCTAAATATATGCCTAAACCATACATCATGTGACATAGAAATCCACTAACTATCTCTCCTTCTTCTACCAAATCAAATTTTCAATTAACCAATCAAATTTTTAGGCTCATATTTAGGCTTGTATAATTAGGCCACCCAAACATTTTCCTTACAACAATGGGGACGTTGGGCGATATTATTTAAAAAAAAAGGCTCATACTAGTGATATCGGTACAACCACAATGACTAACGCGTAATTAACTCTATTTTTTTATTACATTATCATTATGTCATTGCATTAAAGATATCAGTTAATTTTAGAGTTTCAAAAGTTAAATGTTTATGGCAAACTTCAAAATGAAAAGTTATTATTATTTTTTCGAAAGGCAAGTATGACGGTTCGGGGTCACATGGACATCCAATTGGGCAATATGCAACCCACGAACCCACACATCCTCACGAGGAATCTCACTTATCTCACAAGAGGAAACCCTCAGACGTGTCTCGAACTCGAGATCTTGATGTGTAAAATCTAGTCTTAAAATTAACCTACTATTTAACGCAATTACACACTTCTAGGCAGTGGACCTATCCGTATATATTATAGTTTAAAGCAAGTAAATGTTCGTTCGCAGGGACTAATTTGTTTTAATATTTCGAATAAATAATACTGAGTATTTTTGGGGGTTTTTTTATCGTAACACAAGATTCCAAATAATTGAGAAAAAGTGATGATTAATTAAAATCGAACGAAAGATTAATGATTTAATCAAATAATGAGAAACTATACTTGTTTGACACTTCACCTATTTTCCGTTTAAAGTTACGAAATCGATTGTTTATAAAACTTCTAAGATATGATAAAAGTCCTTCCGAATCTTTTACTAACTTTAATTATCTCTAATTACCCCGTTCCTCCCGAATACAGTAATAATTATTAACAATTAAGCAATAAGCAACAAGCCCGTTTTAGTGATTTAACCTTATAGAGTTTCCTCCCGAATAACTCCTCTAACTATCAAGTCCTTCTGAATCTTAATACTTAGACCTACACACTTAAATTTAATTACCTACGTTGTTATTACTAAGTCCTCCCGAATCTTAATAATTTCAAATCGATTATAGACCGACCGATTACTTCATATAACTTGTTAAATCTATCTAGATTCCTCCCGAATACCTAGAATATTGATTAGTCAAATTATATATAAACAACTTTGATAATATAATAAAATTTAAGCAAATAAGGATCAACGGTTAAACACAAAAACATAAACAATCGAAAACGTTAATTAAACTTCAAATAGGATCCGTTGTTCAAACAAGCATAATAGAAGTTTAGCTCCTCATAACTAGGTCTGAAAAAGCAAATAAAGTCATGGAAATAATACTGGAATAAAAGTCTAAAAAGGAAAGAAACAAACGAAGAATCCGACAAAACGTTTCGTGACCGCCGTTAGCCGAAAAGAGATCTTCCTAGCTTTGAATCTTGCTTCCAAACGTAAATACCAGCTCCAGAGACTTGAAAATAATAATGGGATGAATTTCTGGACGGATTTATTCTTGTATTTATAGGCAAAATCAAAGCGGAAAACGTATTCGACTCGAACTCCAATTGCTGAAAAACCGTCCGGTGCTTAGCACCACTTCATAGGTGCGCAGCACCGAGCATTTTTTCCCATATTCTAATTTTTGCAAAATGTAGCTCTCTCTTTCTTCTTCATTCTCCAATTTGAATCACCTAAATCGGACATCATATGAAGAAGTTATGATCAAAACGGTGGAGGTGCTACTGCGACGTTCTCTTCGTCAGAAATCACTATTTTTCGTCTTTTAAGCTCATTTCTTCCACCATTTCCACTTCCCGATCATGTAAACCTGTAAAATGGACAAAAACACTTTTCCACACAATTAAATATAAAAAACCTATCATATCCATCATGTTTACTATGAAAAACGACCAAATATCGCATATAAATATCTAAATAAATAAGCGATATCAGATCTCTCCTTCATCAGAAAAACTCCTTACCACCCAAGTAGAAACCATATATTTAACTATCTATTTTAAAAACATACAATACATTTTGGACAAACATAAACATAGAGGTGAACAAAAATTTTTTCTTCTTTTTATGGATGAAATAATACGTAAAGCCTATTGAAATATTATAAATAGAATATAAATGAAAAATATTATTTGCATAAAAATGTAACAAACTGTGTCCGTTTTGTTATTGTGTGTAGTTAATTCTCAGAACTTATATTGTGTGTAGTGAACTCTAATTTCTTCAATAAATGATATAATAAGTCGAATTTTTGATAAAGTATACCAATTTAATTGTTGAAAATTAATTTATCAAAATTCCGGTTTCAACGTCATTAATAGGAAAATAAGAGTTCAATAAACATAATGGATGTTCTAAGAGTTAAATATCAATAATAACAAAACATATAAAATTTCTTATATTTTAAATTAATAAATAATAATAGTTAATTTAAATGTATTTATATTCCGAAAACAAAAACATACTTGATATATACATTGTTGACTAGATACAAACGTTTACTCAAATATCCCTATGCGGCTATGCACCCACTATAAGTAATTACGAACCATGTACATCTACATTTTATTCAACTCGATCGTATAACACGGGTACATTGTTAATTACTAATAATATTCAACTTGTGTTACATGCACACATTTTATTAATTAAAGGTAATTTTACAGAATCTACCTAGGCACGTTGTAAAAGCAATTTGAAACACGAGTTGCATAAACTGAAACATTGAATTAATAGACATATGATATTTTGGAACAATATAAAAAGTCAATTTGATACTTTCTCATATCTTGTTTCAAGTAATATTTCACAAGAAAGTGATAAGACTTAAAAGATAAACCGTATAACAAAACGATTACGTGTTAAAATTAAAAGATAAACATAAAGAGTAAAAAAATTTCTAATCATGTCAAATATCGTTCTATGAAAAAAGTCCATCTTTATAAATTTATTAGGTTTATATATCAACTTTTAATCCAAAACGATGTGATGACTGACCGCAATTTACTGATATAATGACTGATCGCGATTTACTGTTTACGCCTTTTTGGTGTCATGGCCACATGAGATTGGGATATGACATCTTTAGTATTAATGAAAAGGGACCAATGATTTGATTGAGTGTCGCCTTCTAAAATTTGGCATTCGTGGTCAATCGAGTTGCTATATATAGAAATTGAAACATCAAGATCATAGTAAAGGACAAAATATTTAAGCACGTATCATCGAGTTGGGTGAGTTTACGGCAAGTTACTTCCAAGCTTTCAATAGAAAGCCGACACGTGACCGAGTGATCGTTACCAGTGTCAATTCGATTATAAATTCTTGACCGTCGAGGAGGAACATCGTTAATACATTGGGGTTGTCTTTGATGCCTATATATTTGAATAATTTGATCCTTTATTAGAGTGAAAGGAACGCAACAAACGTTGTTATTATATATGTTACGAATTAATTAAGGGGTTGATCACATGTGAAGGGACATGGCCTTGGCCTCGTATGTTGGCCCGATTCTAAATCTAGCTCGGGGAACATAGTTATAAACTAAATATCACCTGTATCGATCATTCACCTGCCCGTTTGCTTTCCAGATAGGTCTAATTTGTTTTACGTGATTACATGTGTTTACGTTAAGATATAGGTGTCGGTAATGAGAAATACGAGGAATCTTTGGTTTGTAGGATACGAGATGGATTACATATACTATGAATGTCAGTGAGATGAACAAATTGCAAAGATCCAAACCTATAATCAGTCTTTAGACTTTCATGGTTTCTTCATCGCCCTATATATGCCTCGTGTCCACGACCGATTTTTTACTTGGCCAACTTTTAACGAACATTTGTCATACATAAAATGAAACAAGAGGTTTGTAGTGACAACCCATGAATGTTTCATGTTTGTCGATCAATTACCCTAATCTAGTTATATAAACAAGTCTAGTTTTCGTTTGACCGTGTTTCTTGTACATCAATTTAACTTTCTAAAACCCACTATTGCCTATTGTCATCTATATTTTACGTTCGCTTTAGTAAACATGTTGTATAAGAGAATGTGTGATCACTTAATGTCCTTGCCGTATTAGTTATAATACCAGAAAATCGATTGCATGGACGTTGAATTTAATATACCTTTGATAATTTAGAATAGTACGTTATAGGAAAAATGAAGATAGTTTAAATTATATCAATCATTGTATGTAGTTGAGATTTACGCGAAAGAAAATGGGCTTTAGTGTTTGAAACATACTTCGGACCGCAAATTGGCTGCTAGACGCTTAGACCTGGTTGTTGTAAGCCAAATGAATCATCAAACTAAAATCAAACATTAAACATGCTAACTTAATCCTCATTGGTCTTGCTAGTATGGAGAGAGGTTTCCCACACGATGTGGGAAGCCTCTTCAAAAGAAGTTTTTCTAATTAACTTATGCTGAACAGTGAATTAGGGTTTAGCTTAGTGATCACAGTTGAGTAAAATGTTGATCAGAACCTCAATTATGAACAATTACTAAAACCGATCGATAAAACAACGTATACATATCAAATACACTGAACATCAATTATTTAAACAAAGATTAGACGATAAATTCAGTTGATAATTCACCTTCAGTTAGAATCCTAGCAGCCATCCATTTCTGCATTAAATTCGCAAAATACTCGCAGAATCGACGCTCGAGATCTCCGTAAACCTGACTCATCTTCACTCTCTAATCATCAGAATCGAAATCGCTTTCGATATAAAATATATGTCAGTTTTAAGGCAAATTTAAAGCTAAATTTCGAATCAAATCAAAAAGATAATACAGCTATTAATATCAATTTATCATATAAGGTAATTGGAATCTAGATTTGAAGGATTATTGATTACCGGAATCTGATCGGAAAATGATCGGAGTATGTAACGGTGATTTGAAGCGAAAAAACTTTTATTTGGAATGAAAAAAACCGACATAAATTACAAAAAATCGAAATCAATAAAATGAAATTGATCGATTAAGCAACATAAATTATAAAAATCGGAATGAATAACATGAAATTGATCGATGATTATTACCTCTGGCGGCGGCGGCGTCGATTGGATTTCACTTTCGATCGAAAGAGAGAGAAAGAATATTTCAGTCTGTAGCATGTCTAGAGAAGAAAGAGGGAGGCGGGATTAGAGAAAACATGACACGGAAGAAAACACGACACGGAGAAAAGGAATTCGACGCGTGTAAACAACCAAGACACGTGGAGGAAGAATACCAAACCCAAACACATACCAGATTAATACCCGACCCGACTCAAACCCGACCCAGGCGCGAATCCATAGGCAAAGACGTGATTTGAATAGAAGAGGAATAGTAAGAGGATTAATGTCGATTATGAAGTTGGTGTGTGACGGTAATGTTCAATCTTTGGATTTACATATCTTTAATATATAATAAAAGAGGGGCCTTAAATGCCACATGGCGAATTAAGGCCCGTTGGATGAGTTATCTTCTTTGATATCAGCCGTTAGATCAAATTGATGATGTCATCAAATATTATTTTCATTTTACACCCTTTTATATCTCTTTTATTCAATCTTTACTAAAATAAAAAACATAATTATAATTTATTTATAGAATCGTTTAATTTGGACTACAATTTACCTTATTATTATTCTAAAATCTTTTAATACAAAATATCAAAACATGTGTATAAAGATAAAAGTGTTTATGTTATTATAACTATAAACAATATGTATATAAACGTAAATGTATATATATGTATTATATGTACAACATTATTTTCTCATAATAAATTAAAATCTACATAAATATAATATTTATGATTTAATTTTTATTTTTTTTCGCACTATCGCGGGAAAATAATCTAGTTATTTGTATATTAAAATGATTAAAGGTGATTTATTGTTAAAAAAATTTAAACATTTAAACATAATATATATTTAGTAATATAATTTATATTTTTTTTAAATGTAGTAAAATAGAGTTGATCATCGGGTTAAAATAAAGTAGAAGTGAAAACTGATTTTATAAGGAACCTGTATTAAATCGGTTCGGATCGGTTTTCGGTTAGATTTCGATCGGACCGATTTGGCTAGGTTTTTGGGCTCGGTTTGAGTTGGACCGACACAACTTAGTTTTTAGGTTCGATTTGTGTTGGACCAATCCGATTCGGTTTTCGAGTTCGGTCCAATCGATTTTGATTTCCTCTAAGTAAACTATACATCTCACTACACTTATTGGAAAATGTATATAAGTGTAAGGATATGCGTACTTTTGCTAACACTTTTTTAAAAGTATAAGCAAAACACTAGACTTTTACTAATACTTTATAAAATGTGTAGATAAAATTGTACATCTCCCTACACTTATCGGAAAATGTAGATAAGTGTAAGGATATGCGTACTTTTACTAACATTTTTTTAAAAGTATAAGCAAAACACTAGACTTTTACTAATAATTTATAAAATGTGTAGATAAAATTGTACATCTCCCTACACTTATTGCAAAATTTATATAAGTGTAAGGATATACGTACTTTTGCCAACACTTTTTTTAAAGTATAAGCAAAACACTATACTTTTACTAATACTCTATAAAATGTGTAGATAAAACTTCATATATCCTCACACTTATTATAATATGTAATCAAAAGTTACACTTTTGCTTACACTTTTCATATTGTGTGGATAAAAATTAAGTTATGCTTATAGTTTTCTTATAAGTGTAAGGATATGTGTACTTTTGCTAACACTTTTTATATGTGTCATTAAAAAAAGTGTCAGCAAAAGACCTTTTTCTTGTAGTGAGATCATAAGAAATGACAAAATATTTAAGCACGCATCATCGAGTTGGGTGAGTTTACGACAAGTTACTTCCAAGCTTTCAATAGAAAGCCGACAGTGACCTAGTGATCGTTACCAGTGTCAATTCGATTATATATCCTTGACCGTCGAGGAGGAACATTGTTAATACATTGGGGTTGTCTTTAATGCCTATATATTTGAATAATTTGATCCTTTATTAGAGTGAAAGGAACACAACAAACGTTGTTATTATGTTACGAATTAATTAAGGGGTTGATCGCATGTGAAGGGACATGGCCTTGGCCTCGTATGTTGGCCCGATTCTATATCTAGCTCGGGAACATAGTTATAAACTAAATATCACCTGTATCGATCATTCACCTGCCCGTTTGCTTTCCAGATAGGTCTAATTTGTTTTACGTGATTACATGTGTTTACGTTATGATATAGGTGTCGGTAATGAGAAATACGAGGAATCTTTGATTTGTAGCCTTGTAGGATACGAGATGGATTACATATACTATGAATGTCAATGAGATGAACAAATTGCAAAGATCCAAACCTATAATCAGTCTTTAGACTTTCATGGTTTCTTCATCGCCCTCCCTATATATGCCTCGTGTCCCCGACCCATATTTTACTTGGCCAACTTTTAACGAACATTTGTCATACATAAAATGAAACAAGAGGTTTGTAGTGACAACCCATGAATGTTTCATGTTTGTCGATCAATTACCCTAATCTAGTTATATAAGCAAGTCTAGTTTTCATTTTACCGAGTTTCTTGTACATCAATTTAACTTTCTAAAACCCACTATTGCCTATTGTCATCTATATTTTACGTTCGCTTTAGTAAACATGTTGTATAAGAGAATGTGTGATCAGTTAATGTCCTTGCCGTATTAGTTATAATACCAGAAAATCAATTGCATGGACGTTGTATTTAATATACCTTTGATAATTTAGAATAGTACGTTATAGGAAAAATGAAGATAGTTTTAATTATATCAATCATCGTATGTAGTTGAGATTTACGCGAAAGAAAATGGGCTTTAGTGTTTGAAACATACTTCGGACCGCGAATTGGCTGCTAGACGCTTAGACCGGGTTGTTGCAAGCCAAATGAATTACTAAACTACTTTTTATCAAACATTAAACATGCTAACTTAATCCTCACTTGTCTTGCTAGTATGGAAAGGTTTCCCACACGATGTGGGAAGCCTCTTCAAAAGAAGTTTTTCTAATTAACTGATAAGGTATATAGATAGATTAACCGATATGATATTTTAAGTGTTATTATCTCGCCTCATATATGGTTAAAAGTTTGTTTCGATAAGTTTAAATCTATAGAAACCGGTAGAAAGAAACCCGGAAAAGTAAAAATAATAATGTTGGTGAGAGTGATGGTGCAGTCCATACATTTTCCACGAGCACCTTTTGTTTTGTAGCCTGACCTATTTCGATTATACACAATCCTTTTCCTGTTATTCAATACTATCAATCTAAAATTATTGTATGGATTTAATTGGACCCCAAAACAAAGACCTTGGTTATATGTTTAATGAGACAACCCTAACTTTTGTCCTTTTGTATTATGGTAACCGACGCAATTTTGTATTGTTACGTAGTTGTATAATGTGTTATCAAGTACATCTTTTATTTCAAAAAAATTATTTGTAAACAAACAATAAATAAGAAAAAATTATATTAATAAAAATATGTTTTTATTAGGTTACGTATTATGTTTATGTATTTTTATATTTAAAAAAGTTAAAAATATTTAAACATAAAATAGAAAAATATATTAGAATTGTGTAATAAACATAAATAAAAAGATGAACATTTTTTTTTTTAAAAACTCTAACCAAATATTCTCATAACATTATAAGCGTTTAAAATACTTTTGGCTAGACATATGAAACCAATAATCTATTAACGATTCACTAGCTTTTTTATAATGCTTACGTTGTTATTTACATAATGGTAACTCTCAGATTTAGTTCTTTTAATTTTGAAGCGATGTTTGCAATTGAGGGAGTGTCTATTTCAATTTATTTGTTTTTGACTTATATTCTATAAACCTATTTCTTTTAATGTATTTAGTTGCATAAGAGCTTATTATCTATTATTATTTATCACATATCCTAAAAAAGATGTATTAAAAGTCATATGACATCATCATTAACTACTTTTATTTTAGCCGTTCCATTTTAAATACAATTTTAACATTTCATTTTAAATATTTATTTTAAAAAATATATAGTTTGAAACAATTACGTTAAATCTTAAATTATTTATAAATTAAACCTTTTTAATAAAAAGAAAAACGATTTATTTTTTTAATTTCTCTTTTTTGACTTTTCCTTTTTTAAAATAAAAATAAAAATCTATAACCGTAAGCAAAAAAATAATTAATGTTGACATACAAAAAGAAACATATTCTATAATTTTGTTTTTGTTTAAAATAAACATATTTTATTTATTACACGAGTGTGGACTAACTATACCAAATAACAAAAAGAATGCTAACATGAAAAAATAGACATCATGTGTATTGATACATACAACCATACCTGATTAATAAAATGAAATAACCCAAAATATAATTTAAAATCTAAAATTTGATAGAATGGAAACAAAAAGAAAATACTCAAATGACCCACATATAAAACTTAGTAGAATACAACTCTCTTATTGACTTTATAAACCAATAACTCATTCTTTTAATAACTTTTTTTTTCCCGAAAGGTAAATAATCTTTTAATAAGTTATAATTGTATTATTTTCGATAGAATTCTTTAAGTATACGAATTTAAAAGTGAAGCTGAAAACATATACATATAAACGAAACAACAAATATTTGATATCGAACTTCATATTGTTATATAGTGTTAATAACACACGATACATCAGTGAAGAATGGTGGCTTTACTTTTTGGAATTGAGTCAGGCTGGAAAGAATGCCCGCCAAGTTCAGATAAGGGAATGCTTTCGAAGGCGCGAAAGTTCGCATTTTCTCTTACCCAATTTATATATCATATAACTGTGTTTTTCTCGATAAAATTCTCCACGTAAATGAGCAAGAAAAATAAACTTATAAAAGAGGAGCTGGAAAATTAAATTTATAAAAGATAAGCCGAAAACATATAAGCTCGTAAGCAAACAGACACCCCAATACAAAAGTGTTGGCAAACCTCGAACAAAAGAATAAAGATTGATCATGCCGAGCAAACCTATATAAGCATTCTTCCGTGTTCTTAATCATATAAATTTATTGAAAATACATGGGTTCGTGTTTAAGGGTTTCGAGTTTAATACTTTTCCGCATTATTGGTTTATTACAATATTTAAATAAAAAAAGATCATATGAAAATCCATCAACGGGAGATGGCAAAGTGCAACTCGATGCTAAATAGATTTCCAGTCCGATATAATCCAAAGTTTTTATGATGCAAAACTTAAAGACCCGATGCAAAACCTAATTTGGTGCAAATGAAATGCCAACCAATACAACCCAGTGATAGTAGGAAGCCCGATGCAAAATTTGGTGGCAATGAAAATGGCATAATATCAAGTGTTTGCAAATTATACTCATACCAATGTCGGTAAAAATCCAAGTAGATGAACCTTTGCAACATTCATGTTTCATGCTAAAGTAGACGAACAAACAAATCAGGTTTGAAAAAGACGGAGGAAAGACGACCATGTGTGTACCAAACGTCAAAACCTTGCAAATGCGAGGACATACAATGTTCCTCCCTGAAACCTAATATCCATAAATTACTTTGACAAGAGCACCATCAAGACGATCACTGGGATTATGAATTACAATAAATCCCAACGAGAAACAAGATAAACAAAAAACCTAAAGAAGATAATTAACGAATCTTAACGAATTAAACAAGATTGAAAACTATAATCTAAATCATATATTTGAATGAAAAAACTACACTCAAAATTAAGGACGAACGGTGTAGTTTTTCTATTTGAATAGATAAAACTCAAAATATCACAAGAATTCATATAATCAAACGAAACGAAATAGATGAACAGGAAACAAAAACTCTAATAGGTACGCCAAAAATGATGGTACGCCAAAAATGATGGCTGGAAAATCCGGTTGCCGTGAAAAATGGCCGAAGAAGGTTACTAATAGGTAATAAGTTATCCTTTGTCTATTTTAACAGGTAGAAACAATGATATCTATAGGATATTCAAAAAAATCAATTGATTATAATGTTAAATTTAAAAATTTCTTAACATACATAGATTAATAATATAAATTTTTATTTTTAATTTTACCATACATAATTTGTGTGCAAATGATGTACCAACAAATGATTAGCAAAACAAAATAATTAAAAATATTCCACATCCAATCTGTTGGATATCAGTCTTCAACAACCACGAATGTTAATAAACAAAATGAATAAAAGACAACAAATGAACAAAGCTACAAAGCTTTTATTAACCAGTGAACAATAGTTCTTGAAAAGGGATGACAGTGACGTTACATAGCTCTCCTATTTATCATGGGAATAGCTACCTACAATAAAGGGAAATCTTCAACTGCTAACTTAAAATAAGGAATTAGTGCCATAGTGGCAAGACCAATTCTTTTGACTTATTCGTAACTAAATAAACGACTAAATAATAAACTAAGTCAAGATGAATTTCCAACATTCACCCCCTTCATCTTGACTTACTTCTTCTTCAAAGGAGTGCCGGTTCTTCATGTTCGATTAAGTTGGCTTCATCATCATTTTTCTTCCATTTTGAGCACTCATAACCAAAGTGTCCAAACTCTCCACAATCAAAACATCGGAACCTGCTTTTATCACCACCTCGACCCGTACCTCTTCCTCGACCTCTTTCACCTCTGCCATAGCTTCTTCCACGACCCCTTCCTTGTCCGCTACTTTCACCATACCTTTGTTCAACCATCAAGACTTGGCCTTGCTCTTCCTCCTTTTCACCAAGGCCTTTTAGTCTTTCTTCAAATGCCTTGAGTCTTCCTACCGCTTCATCAAAGAACATTGAGTCCAAATCGAAACATTGTTCAATTGAGGCCACAATCTGGAGAAACGACTTAGGCATAGAATCAAGTAGCCTTTTCACCATGTCTACTTCTATAAGCTCGTACCCGAGGCCCCTTGCCTTCGAAGCTAAACCACTCAACTTGGCTGCAAACTCATCCACGGTTTCTCCCTCCTTCATGCGCAAGCTTTCCAACTCCCTTTTCAATGTTGCAAGGCGAGCCGATCTCACCCGATCTACCCCCAAGTACCGCGTTTTGAGACCGTCCCATACTTGTTTTGGATCAGTATAATTCGCCATTTGCAACACCATGTCTTCTGGTATGGCTTGAAACAAAAATGCAAGAGCTTGTTTTGACTTCTTTGCATCAGGTTCTTCGCCTAATGCTCGTGGTTCAACCGTCCCCCATAATCCATATGCATCCATAATAGACTTGACCTTGACGGCCCACACCGGATAGTTTGTTGCGGTTAAAACGGGAAATTGGTATGACATAGAACCACCCTCCTTAACAGGTACTAGCACCATTTTTTAGAATCCTGCCTTTCTTTCCCTTTCTTTTTTTCACAGCACCGAACATTCTTTCTCTTTCTCACGGCAACTCACTTTCTTACTTTCTTCTTTCTTCTTTCTTCTTTCTTCTTTAGTGACTTTCTTTCTTCTTTCTTTCTTTCTTTCTTTCTTTCGTTACTGACTTACATCAGCTTCATTTTTTTTAAGAATCTTGCTACCTTGCTCTGATACCAAATGTTGGATATCAGTCTTCAACAACCACGAATGTTAATAAACAAAATGAATAAAAGACAACAAATGAACAAAGCTACAAAGCTTTTATTAACCAGTGAACAATAGTTCTTGAAAAGGGATGACAGTGACGTTACATAGCTCTCCTATTTATCATGGGAATAGCTACCTACAATAAAGGGAAATCTTCAACTGCTAACTTAAAATAAGGAATTAGTGCCATAGTGGCAAGACCAATTCTTTTGACTTATTCGTAACTAAATAAACGACTAAATAATAAACTAAGTCAAGATGAATTTCCAACACAATCAACAAAACAATACGAATACCAATAGTTGACTACTTTTTAGTTGGTGCAAAAGTTTGATTTTATTGTTCCTTTTGCAAATTGACGGCACACACACACGTACACTTGTTTTTTGTTTTTCTTTTCTAACTCACACAAACGGCCCACGAATGAACAAACAGATTAACAAACAAATCAAAACGACAAACAGAAAGTAAACAAAACTAGCAAAACGTTAATTAATAAAAAGGAGCTTAATTAAATGAATAGAAAATATCTATGTAACTTTGATACATGTTAAAATTAAAGTACAAATAAAATATAAAGCCTAATGCATCTCATATTACCAAACTAAGTACAAAATAAATATTATAAAAAAATTATCAAACTGTTTATAAAATATTTTAATACAAACTAACAGAATACCATTGTGATGCAGTTGTGTCAAAAAACTGTTACGTTCAATAAAATTATACTACTCTATATGATAATATTGACTTTAAATCAGATATATATATATATGGAGGGGTATTTATAAACCAAAACTTAAAATAAATAAGTAAACAATATGAAAAAATAATTTATTATATGTGTAATTTTGTATTATGTTTATTTATTCAAGAGTTAATTACATAATTGGTCCCTGTGTTTGTTCCAAAACAACGGGTCCAGTCTCTGGGTCACAATTCGTTCGGGTCCAGTCCCTGGAGCCTATCTTTGGTTGCACGTTTGGTCCCTCCCTCTAACAACCGTTAAGTTTTACCGTTAAATATGGCATGTGACAGGCACATGATGGATAAATTAGTAATTTCACATATTTCCTTCCCCTTTATTATCACACTTGCTATCTTTCCCCCACCTTCCATATACAGATATAGATATAGATACATCAACACATAATAATAACTAGAGGGTTTTCCGTGCGTTGCACGGGTTCATTTTTTGGCGTATGTCTTCTTTGTAGCTGGTGACTGCTTCCTGCGTTATCTGTGATCTTTGTTGCCGAAGTATGTGGTGTTTCTTTGGATGTTGATAGTCCCAAGCATTTTTGCAAAGAAATAAAAGAAAATCGGTTAGATTGTATTGAAAGCAAATTAAAAAGGATACTAATCAAGGGATTGGTCTATTGAAACTGATTAACGAATTTGTTGCAGTGTAGTCGGAATGAAGATAAGTATGCCTCTAAGTTGGGGAACAAAGTAGTAAAGATCGAATAGGTAGGTGAAAAGATTTTTCACCTATATATTCGATCTCTTGTCCTCAGGTTTTGGTGGCTGCTTATGTTCATTGCGTCGATGCTCCAACAAATTCGTTATGTTTTAGGAATGAGGATGAAGTCTAAGCATATTGTCTCGAGTGTTATGTAAACAGGCCGCTCCGGTCCCGCAACATCTACGTATCGAGAATATCGAGGTATGGAACCTAGGGAGTCTAGGAATTTTCGATGTGTAGATGTTGAGGAACAGAAGCGGCCTGTTTACATACCACTTGAGGTATTATGTTTGGACTTCGTTCTCATTCGTTACAATAGATGTATAATTATATGAGTGGCTTAACCTGTAGTATTTATTGCAATAGATGTTAAACCGTTGTAAGCTGTCACTGCTGATTCATTTCTTTGGATGTAGTTACTCCCGAGCAGTTTTGCAAAGAGACAAATAAATATTGGTTAGGAAATTATAAAGCGGGTTGATAAAAAACAGATTCTCGAAAGTGTTTGGTTTCCAGTAAAACACGAAAATGATTGGGACTATATGTTCTGTACCTGGTTTGTCCGTTGCTTTTGATCGTTTTGTTGTCATCCGCCAATCGCAATCTGTAGACTTTTAAATACGAAGGCTGCAATGATGAACACATATTCACTACCTCTGTTAGGTATATTTACATAAATTTAGATAAGTAATATACGGTTCATTCGTTCTATTATGTATTTTCTACATATAAACAGAAACAGAAAACGCAAATATACTATCTATTCATTCTATTTTGTGCTATCAAACCCGATTTGCAGCTGCTATCAGAGTAAGCTTTGATTAGTATTTGATATGATCTGTTTTTGCAAAATTTGTAAACGGATTTTTTTTTTGTAAATTTTATTTAAGTATCGAATGTAGTGTGCTTTCGTTCAATGACAGTTTCGAGTGTTGTGTTCATAATGTTATACAACAAATAGATTGTGGCTATTTACCTGCTTTGAGGGTCGATTTAGATCGATATGTTTGAACTCTTAAATCCGTGTCTAAATTAGTGGATCTGAAGAGTGCATGTGTTCTCTACTGCAGCATTTGAATCGTGAAGTTGTGGGGTTGAATATTTGTACAGCTGTCACAACAGGTAATTATTGTTAGTGTTTATAAGAAGGTGATTATAAGAAATCTGTATGTGTAGATGCATCCGAACTTAAAGTAGTTACCTTTGTGTAGAATTTTGTGTTTAATTTTCTTCTGGCGGTGTCGATCTTGGGTATGTGGAATAGAATCCTGTATGTGTTGAAGGATATGCATACCGGCTTCTTTGTTAAGATTTTTCTGCTCTAACGATGTCTGTGTTTGCGGCGGTGGATAGGGTAGGTTTATTTATTGATCCTGCGTAACGGCGGTTTGGGATGAGGAGCGGCGTTGGTGTATAAGTGTAGGGTGAAAGTTGGTGGTGGGGGCGTGTTGTTTTTTAGGGTTTGCTATTTGTGTACTTACCTCTTTGTTAAAGTTTGTAGGTATATAAAGAGGTTTTTGGGCCATTTTTGAAAACGTTGTAAAACACTTTTTTGGCCCATATTTGCAAGTAGGCTGAAATTTGTGTTGTAAAGGAAAGGTGTTGTTTAGTTCAACAATTTATTAAGAGTCGATGGAATTTTCTGGTGTTTTGTTATATGTGGGAACGTAATTTAGTTTATCGATTTTCATTGATTTGTATATTTTTTTTTTACCTTACATATTTGAGTCGTAAATATTATGCGTATATTATTTTCGTCTATGTTTTGATAAGAGTTAGAGCAATCGTTAGTTTTCATTGATCAAAACATGTGCCTGTGTTTTTGGGATTGCATACAGCGGTTACAAAAGACTACAAAGTTGTGAGAGTTCGCGTGTGCGCATATCTACAAAAGCATTTACTTATTACTACTAAGTTGTTGTTCGAAGTCGATTTTGTCGTTGTTTTTTGTTGTTGACCTATTGGTCTGGGCAGCGTTCACGTTTTGGGGGTTTCAAAGTCTTCGTTTGTCCTGCGTAATATATTTATTTTTTTGTTAGTACACTTGCATCTATTTTTTTTTTTCATATTATTGGTTGTCAAGTGTGTCATGTACCTGTTGTTGTAGCAGGTTTGGGTTTCGTTGTTTTCTTGTCACTCGTGCTCTGGCTTCCTTCTGCAGTTTGAGAATGGCGGCTGTTAGTTTTTCGGTGTGAAAAAGTGTTATTCTGAATGTTATTACCTGTTGTTTCTGTGTCTGCAAGCTTGCGTTTGTGTGTTTCTTTGTCGGATGTCTTATCAGCCTCATCTGTGTGTTGTTAGTGTTAATCATTTACGCTATTTTTTCTTACATTGTTGGTTGTCAGATGTGCTATGTACATGTTATGTCAGCAGGTTTGCGTTTGTCTGTTTGTTTGTCGCTCCTAGTCTGATCTTCCTCTGTTTTTCAAAAGCAGTGGTTATTAGCAATTTTATGGGGAAAGGTCGTATTGTGAACGTTGTTACCTGTTGCCTCTGTATGTACACGTTTACCTTCGTCTGCGTGCTTCTGTTGGGTGTTTTCAGTCTCGGCTGCATGTTGACAATGTAACTTGTTAGCAGTTTAAATTTTATGAGTGAGGTTTTTGATACTGTTACCTTGCGGTTCGAATAGTAGTTGTTTAGCAGGGGGCAATTTCTTAGTTTGTTTTGCGTCTGTAGCGTCTGTTGTTTGGATGTCGGTATTGTCTTTTGGGGTTGATGGTGTATATGGTGGAGGGGTCATTTGTGGCGTTTCCGCAATTGTCAGAGTTGTAGAAGGAGTGGCCTGAGGTGATGGTGTTTGGTTATTCATCACCTCTGCGTTGACGATAATAAAGTTCATGTTGTTGGGGCTAGATTTTTTCGTGATTTCTATGTAAAATTTGTTTGTGTTCATGCTTTGCTTTTTGAAGTCTGGTGGCATCGTCTTACGATCTTCATAACCATCTTCCATGATAGTCTGTTTACAGGTGCGGCCTATGATCTTTTGCATGCAAAGGTCTGTTGTGCTGGCTTGCAACTGTGCGGTGCCATCAGATATGACCACTCTGACATTATAGCTGCAATTATTTAATCTATGTTAGTTGGTTCTATTTTTGTTTAAAGATGGTGTATGCTTGGTATTTGTGATCTTACAAGAAGTTCGGGTCGGATTTATGGCCATGATTTGGGCAGAACCATTTCTGCTTTTGCTTCGAGATCTGGCACTTACAGTCTGGGAAGGAGACATTATACCAGCTATTTTCTATGTCAGTGTCTACGATTCTAGCGTTCACAGAAATTGTCTTTCGCTGTTGTAGTAATTTTTTGTAAATGTTAGTATATAAAAGAATTTTTATTTGTATACGTTGTTGTTTGAATGTTTACCAGTATGGATTCGTAACGCATTGATTTGAGTTCCTCTAGTGTTATGGTTGTGCTAGACGTTAGCACTGACATCTGCATTCCCGTCGCGAGCTCTTGTTGCTGCTGTGTAGATTCTGGATCTATGGTTGGGTTTACGATAACGTGAGTCGCGTCACTTGACGACATCTTTATTATTCCTGGGACAATTTGTATGTTAGCAGTGTTGAATTGTGGAGATATGAATACGATATGTTGCATATTTTATGAATATGATTATGCGTACCTCCGTATGTCCCTGGTTTTACGTTGGTTATTGCTATGAGTGTATCGGTTGTTGCTGCAGAGAGTGTAGAAATTTCTACCTTTTCTGTGTTGTCCATACATTCCTTCCATAGTGTTGCAGTAATTTCTTTTCCGCTGTAATGATAGTAGTGTAACGATGTTAGGTAATTGTATTGCAAGGTATCATATTTTTAGGTACTTACGTGGTGTCGGTTAGGGTCAACAGTAGGTATTGGTCCCCATCTCTTTTGTAACATAGTGTTTGCCTTTTGTACTTGCCGAGGAAATCTGTGATAAAATTCTTTTTTAACATCATATCATAAGATTAATATGTATGAATAGGAATGTTTTAGATATCTGGGTAGTAGCTCGGCTTTTTGAGAAAGGTTTCTAGTTCAGTTATAGATAAAAAGTCGAAGTATACTTTTGGTATTTCTTCTTTTTCAGGAAGATGAAAGATTTTTGAGGCCTCTCCGACATGGAGATGGATTTCATTTCTAATAGTTCTCTGGAATTTTGGGGTTTCCACACATGAGTAGTCTTGTACTACGTAACACTTGTTTAGTTGGAAGTTAGATTCTACAAAATGTTGGCCCTGCTGCTCTCCGAGTATGGCGATGGCATCCCCCTGCAATTAGCAATGTTTCAGTACGTATGTATTACGGAAATGTTAATAATATGTTAAAAATGTGGAAAAATATAGGTATACCAAAGTGGTGATAAAAGTTATAGGCTTACGTGTTCGTCCACTGCGATGTACCATGTTTCTTTATTCCTGAAATGGGGTGTCCATTTTCTTAGGATTCTTATCTGCAAAGGTAGTCCGTCACACCCGTACTCCATATCTGCTACATACACCATGTCTTCCTGTTATCATCAATAAGAAAAAACGTCATGAATAAATAATGCAAAAGCGTAACAATCGAAAGCATAAAGGATATAAGAGTTCTAACAGTGTGAAAGCTAATCTATTTTTAATCTGTTCTACTCTAAGTTCTAAAAATGTAATTTTTAATACTATGCAGATTTTACAAAAGTACGTACGTGTATATGAACCGGTAAATCTGTTAACCATTTTTGAGGTTGTCGACATGTGAGAGGAATTCTTTGTAAACAATGTTTTTTGTATACTGAGAACACTGTCCATCGTCGCTGTGAATCAGAACTTTTATTGAGTCTGGGGAAGTTGCCCGTGATAGTGCTACGTATAGTTGACCATGACCAAAGACTGGCGATGGCAGAAATAATCCAATTCGTTGAAGCGATTGGCCCTGGCTTTTGTTGATAGTCATAGCGTAGGAAACCTTGCATGGAAACTGTTTTCGGTTGAAAGTGAACGGGAGTTCCGGATCTTGATGTATAAATTTAATTCTTGGGAGGTAGACTTTGTTTCCGATACAAGTACCCGTCATTATTACAGCCTCAATGATCGTGGGTAACAGACGTGTTACAATCAACCTCGTACCATTGCAAAGGCCATTTTTCTGACTCATGTTGCGTAGAAGAATGATTGGAACGTTTTCTTTTATATCTAATTTGTGTAATGGTAGGCCTGGAAAATTTAACTGATGTAAATACTCTTCCGGATATAATAGATCTAAATCTGACGTATTCTGGGTGTGAGAAATTATCGAGTCAACGTTGTAGTAAGAAATGCTGGAACCCGGGGCCCTATCCAAAACTGTAGAATTCATATCATTAGTCGTACAGTTCTTCGGGCTTATGATTGCCCTGTTACGTAGAATATCCGCGCTTGGATGTAACAGAACGTTGGGCCCGTACACAAAGTTTATCAGTTGTTCTATCCCAGATAGACTATCCATGATTAGAAACTTGTTCGGAATCTGAACAGTGGAGGCGTATCGGGGATTTGTAACATCAGGTGTACCGACAGTTCCATTTCCAACGTCTAGTAGCCATTGCGCAAAGTGAGTTGAAGCAGCATTCATACTATTGTTGTTGGTTGTTGAACATAGACGCATATTGTATGACAATTTATACAAAGTAAACCTAGGCCACAGAAACGAATTCGGTAGAGTCGATGACATTATATCCAGGTGACCCTTTTTTCGTTTTATTGGTAAAGTCTGTCTGAAGTCTCCCCCTAAAAGCATTGAAATTCCTCCAAACAGCTTATCCCTTTCTTCCAATACGTCCCTAAACGTACGATCTACACACTCGAAACATCTCCGATCCATCATCGTGGCTTCATCCCACACAACAGCATACGTATGCCTCAATAGCTCGGAGAGTTGCGTTTTCTTTTTGACGTTGCAAACTGAGGTTTCAAGTAAATTAATGGGAATATTGAACCTCGAGTGTGCGGTCCTACCATTCGGTAAGAGTAATGATGCTACACCAGATGAAGCTACGGCTAATACTATCTTACCGATTGACCTTAGATAAGCAATTATCGCAGACCATAGGAAAGTCTTTCCGCTACCACCATGACCATACACGAACGCCAACGTTTGTTTTTTTAGGGACTCGTCAGTACGTATCCTGCTATAAATAATTAGCTGTTGCGGGTTCAATGAGGATACCATTTGCAAGTGCTGTTGTGTTAAGACAGTTGTATCGTATAGTCTTTCTTCTAAAAGCAAACGGTTGGTCAATGGAAGAAGTAAATCTGTTGGCGGAAGAGGCAGTTTGAAGGTTGCTAAAGACTTTGGCGGAATGGCGGCATTAAGCAGTTTCTCAATTTCAAATAGAATGTGATGTTGTAATGTTTGTTCGGGTATGACAGATTCGGAGGATACTGTACAGTCTGATAAAATCCTAGCTATATCATCACCCATTTTAGGCCATGCGTTTTCCCAAAGAATTACAGGGTCACTAACGTCACAGAATAACAGGAGATTAGTAAATAGGTTGCGTAGTTCTGAAGATGATGCCCATATTGAAGCTTCATTAAAGGCTGTGAGCCACTCTTTGTCATCGCCAATCAGCCCGAGAGCCTCACACGCTAGACGATATGAAGCATAAACAGTCCCCGCAACGGTTCGGATATCGACAAAATAACGACAGCCCTTCTGGTGTGACAAAAGCATTCTTAGATAAAACAGTTCACCGGCCGTAGGATGTACATAAACCATTCTTCCAACGGGGATAATCGTATTTTTACTCCTAGGAATCCAATCTTTTTTGCCCATATTCCATGTAAATAAAGAAGGATATTCGACATACGTCAACTGCCTGCCGTCTGGGTCCCACCGATTTCCAATTAACCACCGCGAAAGTGTCGAATTTCCGAAGGCAGGGTTGAGAATTAGACTTCCCAAATCAGAACTGTCTTTGAACGTAACAGTTTGCATCTGTTCCAAATGAACGTGTAATACCTGAACTGCTGGTTGTCTTTCATGAATAGAGAAATTCAATATGCACCAAGCCGCCTCATGAGGACAAATAAATATGCCGTCGACAAACTGGTCTATTTCGTTTATAACCTGCGGATCAGTAACTGAAGAATTGCTGCTGGTAGAAGCACTACATGAAGCAGCGGAGGACGATGAACTGTTATCAGCCTTATGCAAACAAAAAGAAACGCGCTCTACACCTTTTGAGATATATTTAAACAAAATTTTTTATCATCATGTTCCATCCACAATATTCGACGTTGATGTGCGCGTTGAAACGCCTACATAGATCCTTGTTGTACGGAACCACAAACCCGTTATGTATTCGAACTCCATTTGGCATCGTATGTACAGCAGAATCGTTTCTTTTGTAATGAACGTAGCCGTTTTTATCGAAACTGGTAATTGAAGCAAAAGGCTTAGGGAACTTTTTCTTGCATTTTCCGTCGACCATGCATGGGGCAGTAGGATTGGAGGGACCGTAGGGACCATGAAACATACAAGTTGTAATAGTCGAATAGAGGCAGGATTCAGTGACAGGATTAGGAAGTTCAGCGGTAATATATTTATCAACATCTGTGGGAACTCTGATTTTGCAAGGTTCATTAACCCATAAGAGCGTGTGACAATGTGGAAGACCCCGTTTCTGAAATTCTACAGTATACAGATCTATAGAAAAAGATTAATAAACGCATATTAGGGACACAAAAGAAAAAACGCATACGGACTCTAAGAAAGCAAAAATATTCGTAAATATACACGCAGTCACAAGACCAAATGGCTTTTCTTCCTTCAGAAAATCAATGAAATGACGGACTTTGATATGAAAGACCCTAGAGATAATGTCCGGCCTATTCTGAGGATGCCCCATATTTTGTGTTTCCATGAATCTGCTGATCTCTGGCCAACGGGCGTTGCAAGTGAAAGTAATAAAATACTGAGGATTTCCATGAACTCGACATATAGCAAGTGCATCTTGATAGTGTTTGTACATATAGCGTGGACCACCAACAAAAGTAGAAGGTAGGAAGACTCTTTTGCCAATTTGTTTACCAACTGAATCTCCCTTAGATAACGCATCAAACACACCAGACGCATACTCAGACCTTAAGGAATTCTGATTTCGGCGAAAATAATCCAACCTACTGTCCTCTAAACATAAATACGCATCTAACAAAAATTGCTGAAATAGTTTACCGCCATGGAGATATAATGAAAAAACACCCAGCCGATCGTGCAATAGATAACTGTAGTACATGTTTACTGTCAATGATTTTCCCCTCGTACCCGGTGCAGATCTCAGTGTCAAGGACGGACACCAACCAACCTCGCCGTAAGGAAACAAAAGAGGATACTGTAGAGGCATATATGACTGATGCAACTTACTAATACGGTGAGGACGATTAGCCTTTGAATGAACGATTATATCATAAGTCGTCGCATTTGCATCGTCACCAACAACAATAGCTCCAAGTGTCCCTTGTTGAGGTAAATCATAACGGCGGTCTGGAACATTATTATATAGCCTAACCTCGTAGTTATCGATATTCATAGTTTTTGCAACCTCCACAGCAGTACGAAATGTACGAACGTATTCATTACAGGACGATAAAGTATGAGACAGAGTGGTTACGATTTCAGATCTAAGCTCCTCCACAGACTGAGATTTACGAAACAACCTAAGCCTATTTTCGACCTCATTGGCAGTGTCATACACATACAACTGCAGAAAACACGGGGCATTCGAAGACTGTGGACACAAGGAACCGATGTGGTGCGACACTTGACCAGAAACTTTAAAGGTATAGGGACCATGGCCCGCCTTCACAGATTCATCTACCCTAGCACCAAAAGATGTCATCGAGAACATACAGTTATAGGCTCTAACGTTTCGCATGAAATGAGAATCCTCATAAAGAACCATCAACGACGAAGGAGGCATAACAGGCCTGGGCAAAACAACCAATCCGCCCTTACAACAATGGTTATACGTAGGATTGCCTAAACGGGAATTATGCAACGCCCTCTCATCGAACCAGAAAAATGCACCGCAATGACCACAATATCTACTCGCATCGCCACAATCAAAATATATAGGTATAGAATTCACAGGAACTGACACTGTTGATCGAGTATTTCGACAATGTTTACGACCACTACAAATCGGCACAGAATCTGAAAACCAACCATCCCCCTCAGCAAGCGCAGCACCCCACATACTATAGAATAATACGGTAAAATACGCAGAAACAAACCTCACAAAAACACTAAAGTACACATAATTTCTAAATAACAGTCATACAATCCGATAAGACAAAAAAGCAATTTCTATGGAGAAACCTGACCCCAACCGAGAATAACAATACAATTCAACCAAAATACAGAATCACAAAAACCATAGGAGACCACCACCAATAGTAATACTAAAAATCTATTAAAGGCCTAAAGTACGTCTAATTTCTGAATAAGAATCCATCAGGAATCCTATACCTAAACCTGGCCACCACTGATAATAATACTAAAATTGTGCTAAAAGACTAACACATGCGTATTTCGCGAATAAGAATCATACAATCAAATAAAAGCAGTGAAAAATAAATTGAGAACCGAAAAAGAAACCCAGAGGACGTACCTTTAGCATGCAATCAGCAGGTCAAACGAAATGAGAAGGAAGTAAGAAGGTCGCCGGAGAAACAAAGAGATGAGTAAGAAACGAAGTAAGAACATGTGTAATTAAATGAAGGAGAACGCCACAAAGACGACACCTGTCGTACAGCATCGAACGAAAGAAAAAAAAAAAACGGACCAAACAGACAACCCAACCCAAGATGGTAGCCCAAGCCCAAATCGATTAATAAACCATTAAATGGCACAGAATCATAGGCTCTATCAGATTTTAATATGGATAGGAATATACATTTAAACTTTCCCTGATTTGATTGTGAGAAAAATACTTTTAGTATCTCATACAAATCATAATAAAAATAGTGAAACAAGTTACTTTCTATGAATTTTGTAAAAATAAAAAATAAAATCCCACTAAAACTAAGAAATAAAAATAAAAACAAAATCCATCAGAATTGCAAGAAATGGCAAACATTAACACTAAAAATACAAATATAGTTAGCTAAAATAAGAGCTGATATAATTGACATTGAGAGATTAAAATAAAAAAGCTTACTTGTGTGATTATTTTTCTGTAAATTGGGAAGTTATAATATATTATAGGAGAACTGAGGATTAAAAAACCCTAGAAAACATTTTGTCTTTCTCCTTCATCCATCTTCCAACATATTTTTAATTAATCTAAATGTTTGGAACTCAGTTTCTATAATATTAAAGTAATTGCCGGAGCAAGCTGCGAGAAGTGACTCATAGTCGGTGACATCACCATTATTCATATTATTGTAGTTCTCATTTCCGATACCTTTTTCCTCGCCGGAAAGTAGAAACTCGCCGGAAAATCCACTGGTAGTGGTTAGGTTTACAAGTGGTCTCGTTTTCGATGATTTTGAATCCTTAGATCCGAATTTCCATTGATGTTGTTTTGATCTCCGATGTCGCCTAATCGGACGCTGGGTTTCTGTTGTCGTTTTGGTGGATTGACGGCCGCCGTGTCCGGCGGAGGTATTGACGGAGGGGCGTCTACACCGCTGTTGATTTGAACGTCAACCAGTGGCTGTAGCTCTGCCATTTTTTTTTTACCAGAAAGTATGTGTGTGTATGGGGTTGAATTTGTGTATAAAGGGGGTTGAAAAGATTTGATGAATTTGTGTATGAATTCATTGTTTTAGGGAGAAATTTGATGATTTTTGGTTTAGAATTGTGGGTATAATAACTATAAAAGGGGAAAAATTGAACGAAATGACTGATTTACCCATCATATGCCTGTCACATGCCATATTTAACGGTAAAATTTAACGGTTGTTAGAGGGAGGGACCAAACGTGCAACCAAAGATAGGCTCCAGGGACTGGACCCGAACGAATTGTGACCCAGGGACTGGACCCGATGTTTTGGAACAAACACATGGACCAATTATGTAATTAACTCTCTATTCAATTATAACAAACTTTAAAAAAGCAAGTTTTAATATGCATCAAAATATATATCGTTTAGGGAATGTGCATCAAATTCTTTGTTTTTGTGGAGTAAATATTCAAATTTGATACACAACGGTAAACCTACACTTTTTATGATGTACAACAAAACTTCGTTTTTTAAAGTTTGAGATATGGTTAAAATAAACGATAATCCAAAATATCTAACGTTATAAATTATTTTTTAATTTTTTTTTACTTATTTTACCTTAAGGTTTGTTTTAAAAGAGCCAACCAATATATATATATATATATATATATATATATATATATATATATATATATATATATATATATATATATATATACTATATTATTGTCCCGTGATAGCGTGGACAAAGTAAAAACTTGATCGTAAACCATATGTTTATCCAGATTTTAAATTATTATCAAAATCCAATGTTACACGTATAATAACATATATATACATTTACGTTTATACAAATGTTGTTTATAGTTATAATAACATATATATCTTTATGTTTATAATATATACACCTTTACGTTTATACACATGTTATGATCTTTTGTATTAGGAGATTTTAGAATATCAATAAGGTACATAATAGTTAAAATTGAGAGATTTTATAAGTAAATTAGAGTTTAGTTTTTTATTTTAGTGTAGATAGAATTAAAGAGATTATGTAATTATGTATTGTAAAAAGGTTTAAAATGAAAATAGTTTTTGATAATATCATCAATTTAATCTAACGACTGGGATCAAATATATTAATCGATCTAAGGGCCTTATTTTGCTATGTCATTTTTTATTATATATTAAAAATTAAAGATATATTGTTATTAAATTTAGTTAGATAAATATGTTATTTTAAAGGTTTAAATTAGTATATACAAAACTCCTTCCAAAATTTAGCTTTTATTTAAACATACTAGTATAAAATTATATAAGTTAATATAAATTTATATGTTTTTAGATATTAGGTATGGGTGCTACTAAATAAACCAACATGTGTAGTGGGCCATCTTTTGTACACCAACAAAATTAATTATCATTGGAATTTGTAAATAATTGTGGCCATCTTTTTTCTTTTCTTTTTCTCTTTTTTTAATTAACTAGTTTATTATCATTTTAAATTATTTAACATTGTTATTGTTAATACAACTAACTTTAAGGGTTTTCAACTATTAATTCTTACAACGTTTTTTGTTCAAAAGTTATTAGCGAAAAAAATCCCAAAACAATAATTTTCAATTTTATTCGAATGTTAAATATCAAATATTCTACTACTAAGGTGTCAAACTATTATACGAATGTTAAAAATCATTTAATTAATATTTACTTAACCATTTAATTAATATTTACATTTATAAGCTTGTTTATATCTTCATTTGTTATTTTTAATAAATTAGTTAGCGGACTTATAGTTAACAAATATAAGTTAAATAATAACTAGATATGAAAATAATATTAAGTAAAAATATAAAGTTTATAAGTTAACTAATAATTATCAAAATGATTACTTATTGGCACATATTACCAAAATAGACAAAGCAACTTTTATAAATTTTATCGGCCAATAAAAATGCTAAAATCATATAGAAATCTGCAAAATGTAGAAAACAAGAAGATTAGCAAATAAAATTATATTAAATTTAATTGGTTGGTTTATTTAGCAATTTATGTTGGTTTATTTAGCCACTCCCTTAGGTATATATGTTTTTAGATATTCATGGTCGTCTCTCTTTCCTCTCAGGTGGAGGTAAATTTGCATGGAAATCAAGTTGTTGGGAATGGTTTTTGTTGGAACAAGTGGTCTTCGGAAAACTTAATATTTGTGTTTGGAGGGCTACTGGCCTACTGCCCACTTTTAACAATCTAGCTCGAAGAGGTGATCAAGTTAATTCCAACCTTTGTCAAATATGTGATTCCTCTGTTGAGATTGTGGACCATATAATTCTTTAATGCCCCCTGGTTCGTCCTTGGTAAAGATTTTTGACCCGTGGGGCGTTAAGAACTCGGTGCCATGTTCGGTTTCTCATCTTCTTACGTCCGTGTTTGTTGGTCTTTGGACTAAGGCGACTGTTAAGGATTTTTGCGGGGGTGTGCTATTCAACAATTTGGTTGTTATGGGGATGAAGAAACAAACTGATTCATGCGGATGATGACGTAAAAGAAGGTATTAAGCAGAATGATATTTTTAGCGAAGTGCAACGAGTGGCACTTTTTATGGATTTCCAATAGAGGAAAGGTGCTTCTTCGGGCTAGTATCATTGGATCTTCGAATGGCATTTTCACTTGATTTCTTCTTTCGTTTGATTGGATTGATTTGTAGCAATTTTTTTCTTTTTTCTTTTTTATCGTTCGATTTCTCTTTAGGCTTGATTTCATTCTCGGAGACCTCTCTTCTTTGTTTTCTTTCCCCTATATACTTTTTGAGGTGAGTTTTTTTATTTTTAGTGATGCTTTGTTTTGCAAAAAAGATAAAAATAAAAATATTTTTAATCTTTAATATAAAATAAAATAGGACTTTAAATTTCACATGGCAAAATAAGGTCCATTGTATGGTTTAGCTTGTTTAATTTTAGCCGTTAAATCAAATTGATGATATCATCAAAGATTATTTTTATTTTACACCCTCTTACAAGATATAATTACATTCTCTCTTTCCTTTTATCTCCACCAAAATAAAAAACATAATTCTATTTTATTTATAAAATCGTTCAATTTGGACTGTGATTTACCTTATTGTTATTCTAAAATCTCCTAATACAAAATAAGTTTATGATTCAATTTTTATTTTTGTCCGCCCTATCGTGGAACAATAATCTAATTAGTTGTAAAAAATAAATGAGTTGGTTAATAAATGACAATTAAGGAAGTGTTATGAATAAGTATGAAATAGATATCCATATCTTATACTATATTAACTAAGAGATATTTGATTGTAATTGGAGATTATTTCTTTGATATTAATCCACCATCTTTAATATATAATAAAAGAGAAGCCTTAAATGCCACATGGCAAAGTAAGGTCCATTGGATAGATTAACTTCTTTGATGTCAGCCGTTAGATCAGATTGATGATGTCATCAAATATTATTTTCATTTTATACCCTTTTACAATACATAATTATATTGTCTTTTTCATTCCATCTCTACTAAAATAAAAAACATAATTATAATTTATTTATAGAATCTTTCAATTTGAAATATAATTTATCTTATTATTATTCCAAAATCTCCTAATACAAAATATCAAAACATGTATATAAAAGTAAATGTGTTATATGTTATTATAATTATAAACAACATGTGTATAAACATAAAAATTTATATGTATTATACATATAACATTATTTTCTCATAATAAATCAAAATCTACATAAACATAAAATTTACGATGCTCCATTGGATGTATTAAATTCTTTGATGTCAGTCGTTAGATCAGATTGATGATGTTATCAAAGATTATTTTCATTTTACACCCTTTTACAATACATAATTACATTGTCTCTTTCATTCCATCTCTACTAAAATAAAAAAACATAATTATAATTTATTTATATAATCTTTCAATTTGAACTATAATTTATCTTATTATTATTCTAAAATCTCCTAATACAAAATATCAAAACATGTATATAAAAGTAAATGTGTTATATGTTATTATAATTATAAACAACATGTGTATAAACATAAAAATATATATGTATTATACATATAACATTATTTTCTCATAATAAATCAAAATCTACATAAACATAAAATTTACGATTCAATTCTTATTTTTCCGCGCTATCGCTGGACAATAATCTAGTGTATTATAAAATGTAAGACCCCATTATAAGATGAATATACAATTCTTTATTCTCTTTTATCTATTGTTCATGTTTTATTTATTGTTTCACAATAGAAAGAACATTAAATATAATTTAAATATCTTTCTACTTAATATTTCAACATTAAACTTTTTTATACTTTATAATATATATAAAGTGTAGATAAATGAAATCTTAGAAGTTAAACGTACTAAACAATGTCAAAATAAATTTGAGACCAAACAATGAAATAATATTATATTAATAATAACAATTTGGGAAGTAAAGAATAAAATATATATAAAATATGTATTTATAAATAAAAGTGGCTAGAGAATTCGAGATATCGTATCACTTTAATGTTTTTTTTAATGATGAATCCACGATGTTTTGGAAATGTAGTTTTTGAATGGTGTAGAGAAGATTGAATCCACGATGTTGTGGAAGTGTAGTTTTTGAATGGGCTATTCTACTTTAGAGATGCATATTTTATGATGGGAGTTGGTTCCACATAAATTGTTAGTGTTTTGATTAGGAGAGGAGCTAAAACAATTATCTTGCACGGGTAAGGTAAAGTAAAACGAATTTATTAAGTAGGTAAATTTTTATTGTTTAATGGGATAAAGTTTGAATTTTTGAAATTTGTTGGGGTAAATTTTATAACGTAAATGTAACTATGTTTTATATTACGAAAAATGTTTACTGAAACAACTGTTTACTATATCCCCACCCTAACTATACTCGTTCACCAAATAATCTTTTCAGGCGTCATCTAATTTTATTTTTGTAACTTATATTGAGATTTAGCTAGGGTTAAATTACAGTCTATTTTCCTTAAATGGTTATCTATATTTCTATCTATATTATTATATAAACCAAATTTGTTATTTCACTTTTAGGATATTTTTAAACATTAAGTTTCTATTAATATATATTTGTAATTATTAAATAAATGATCAAATTCATAATAATGATTACTTAAATTTTATAATAGTTTAATAAATTATATGATAAGTTTTCAAATTGATATAAATAGTGCTTGAGTTTATCGATAAATAATATTATACACATTTGTTCCATAAGGGAGATGATATATATACCACCAATATTTCTCATATACTACCATGATATATGATTTGACCAATTTACCCTCGCTACAATTTTGCTCTTTATGATACCGTTTTCTAAACCTAACCTAATACGCCGCGAATCTGATCCTGTTATACCTGATTCATTTACTTATTGGAGAATTAAACTTGTTGTTTCTCCCTCTCTATATATTGATTCCGTCAAATCATATAACTATAATTTTCAACAATTTATCGTCGAGTCTTCATGATTTCTGGAACTATTTATTTTTCACCAATTCTCTAGCGAGTAACGTTGCTGGAACTAATAGCCACCTGATGAATAACAACAAAACAAATACCTACTATTCTGATGTCCAAAAAACGAAGCAAGAAACGGGTCTCTACTATTCTGATGTCCAAAAAACGAAGCAAGAAACGGGTCTCTTAAAAGATCCCCAAACAGTCGTAATACATTAATACCTATTGCAACTTTAAATGGAGTTGGGTTTTATACTTGCTAATCTATATTATCGTTTAATAGTTTGCTTCAATATTTTAATAGAGTTAATTACATAAATCGTCCCTATGGTTAATTCAAATTACAGATTTCGTCCCTAAGTTTAAAACGTTGCATAAATCGTCCCCTTTTGGAAACTAATTACGCTTTTCGTCCCTAATTTCTAACGGACGTCCATTTTAGGGACGAAATGTGTAATTAGTTCACGATGATTTTAACGGAAAATTGTAACGAACATCCATTTTAGGGACGAAATTCGTAATTAGTTTCAAAAAATGTACGGTTTATGCAATATATTAAACTTAGGGACGAAATCCGTAATTTTGAATAAACCATAACGACAATTTATGTAATTAACTCATTTTAATATATTAAATCATATTTGAAAGAAAAGAACATAGTGGGGACTACCATAAAGAAATGGGACGTGAGAAGGAAAAATTAAAAAATGAAAATAAAGGGGTTTAATAGATGTAAATGGCAAAATTGACATATTATTTATTTTGGTGGTGTATGGCTAATCTTGGCTGTGTAGAAATCATCACCCCTTAATATAGTTGAGGTAAAAAAATATTGTTAAAAAATTTTAAACCAAATAAATCAGTTATAATTGTTCGTTTTAAAAATCAATCATAATTTATTTTTATTTAAACTTAATTATCTCATAAACGAATAAACGAATATATTACAGCATAAAAAACGAGCATTTTCTCTTATTTCTATATAGCACAAACTCAATATAGTTTTGACGAAATTTATTTCCGGGTTTTTTTTTGTGGTTTTAAAATTTTATATTATAAATCACTGTGTTATCACATGTGGTTTCAGTAGTTTGATATATTATTTTTTTGTTTTTCTTTTTTTTTTATATCCGGGTTCTTTTTTGTGGTTTTGAAATTTTATATTATAAATCACTGTTTTATCACATGTGGTTCCAGTAGTTTGATATATTATTTTTTTTGTTTTTCTTTTTTATTCTAGTTGGATGTACGTAATATAACAAATCTAAGTTTTGAAATTCTTATTTAGTGTTTAAATCACATGTGCTATGCCTTACGAATTTCAAAATTTGGCAATAAACGAAACAATAAAAAGTCGTCAAAATTCGAATTTTTTTCCGGGTCCATATAGGTTATACATTGTATAACATTATTGTGTATTAAAATTCATATTTATGGTTTAAATCATGTGTGCTAGTGTTTTTCAAGTTTTTGAATTTTTACATACATAATATCTCATATAATTTACAATAATATCATATATGATTTAGTATTCTCAATGTGATTTTAGTATACCATATTTATGTCAAAAAACGAGAAAAAATAAACTCGTCAAAATTCATTTTTTTCTAAATTTAGGTAGTTTATACATTTTACTAGATTATTGTCCCGCGAAAACGCGGAAAAAAATAAAATTTGAATCATAAATTTTATTTTTATGTAGATTTTAATTTATTATGAGAAAATAGTGTTGTACGTAGAATATATATATATATATATATATATATATATATATATATATATATATATATATATATATATATATATATATATATATATATATATATATATATACTTTTACGTTTATACACATATTGTTTATAGTTATAATAACATATACACCTTTATTTTTATACACATGGTTTGATATTTTGTGTATGGAGATTTTAGAATAATAACAAGGTAAATTATAGTCTAAATTAAATGATTCTATAAATAAATTATAATTATGTTTTTTATTTGAGTAGAGATTGAATAAAATAGAGAATGTAATTATGTATTGTAAGAGGGTGTAAAATGAAAATAATATTTGATGACATCATCAATCTGATCTAAAGGCTGACATCAAAGAGGTTAATCCATACAACGGATCTTGCTTCGCCATGTGGCATTTAAGGCCCCTCTTTTATATTATATTAAAGATAGTAATTCTCTTTTATAAAATTTTACGTATTGATGTAAATATCACATGTGATTTTATCGTTAAAATTTCAATTCCCATAAAAAAAAAGTCGTCGAAAGTATATAACATCACTGTTCTAATTAAAGATAAAAACGAGACGATCGCAACGGTATATTTTGTTACGTCTAACGATTAACAGTTTGTGAGATAATATAATTTTAAAGAATTAAATAAAAATAAGTTTTTATTTAAATTTTAGCCACCAGATTAAAATAAAGTAGATAGCCAAGATAGTATCTTTTAATCTTTAAAAATATTTTAGTCTTGATTGATCATTTCTTTAAGTTAACAATGGCTTAAATAGGATACAAAATCTTATTTAATAACCTATGATACAAAAATTAGTAAACTGAAAGTATATAAAATGTGGTTTAAGAGAGTGAGTTCATATTCAAACTCGTAATCATTTATTTATCAAAGTTTCTATTGATTGGGTAAACTTAATATTTGTGCAATTAATATATTCTTGGATTAGAAAGTATATAGTAAGACTTGAACATTAAACCTCTAACTTATGGTTAGACCTTATTTGTATTCTATATTTTTCTTGGAGCCTACTCGTAATATCATGTGTGTTATTGTCTTTTTAAGTTTTAAAATTTTTACATATATAATACATATATGATTTATATTTATATCATATATGATTTACAATAATATCATATATGATATTGTATTATCATATATGATTTTAGTATATATCACATATGATTTATATTCATATCATATATGATTTACACTAGTATCACATATGATATAGTATTATCATATGTGATTTTAGTATATCACATTTTATGTCAAAAAACGAGAAAAAATAAAACTTGTTAAAATTCGATTTTTTTCCTAAATTTAGATAGTTTATACATTTTATAGTAATTGTCTTTTATACAATTTTACGTAATGATGTAAATATCATATATGATATTATCGTTATAATTTAAATACCCATAAAAAAAAAAAAAAAAAAAAAGTCGTCGAAAGTATATAACACCACTGCTTTAATTAAAGATAAAAGCGAGACGATCGCAACGGTATATTTTGTTTCGTCTAACGATTAACGGTTTGTGAGATAATTTAATTTAAAAAAATAAAAGAAAAATGAGTTTTGGTTTTAATCTTAGCCATTAGATTAAAATGGATGAAAAGCCAAGATGAGGTCTTTTGGTCTCAATAAAATTATAGGTCTTAATTGATCTTTTCTCATATTGTCTATATAACAATCGGTGTAATTGATAATTTAAAAAAATAAAAAATAACCCTAAGGTTATGCAACGAGTTATGATTTCTACACCTCCAAGATTAGCCATATACCACCAAAATAAATAATATGTCAATTTTGCCCTTAACATCTATTAAACCCTTCTATTTTCATTTTCTAATTTTTCCATCGCACGTCCCATTTCTTTATGATAGTCCCAACTACGTTCTTTTCTTTCAAATATAATTTAACATATTAAAATATTGTAGCAAACTAATAAACGATAATATAGATTAACAAGTATAAAACCCAACTCCATTTAAAGTTGCAGTAGGTATTAAATGTATCATGACTCTTTAAGCGCCCGTCTCTTGCTTCGTTTTTGGACATCAGAATAGTAGGTACCTGTTTTGTTGTTACTCACCGGATGGCTATTAGTTTTGACAACGTTACTCACTAGAGAATTGGTGAAAAATAAATAGTTCCAGAAACCATAAAAACTCGACGATAAATTGTTGAAAAGTATAGTTATATGATTTGACGGAATCAATATATAGATAAAGAGAAACAACAAGTTTAATTCTCCAATAAGTAAATGAATTAGGTATAGCAGGATTAGATTAGCTACGTATTCGGTTAGGTTTAGAAAACGATATTATAAACAACAAAATTGTAGGGAAGGTAAATTTTGTGGACAAATGTTTTACCCAACATTGATGCTCCTTGCGAGCGAGACAGATACGTACATTGAAATATGTATAGAGACAAAGAAGTTTCTTCCAATCAACATTTTTTATAAAAACTAAAAACTTAAATAATTAATAAATATTTATTTCCTTTCCATAAATTTGTTATGTTGGTATTCATTTAATTGTGTTACACTATAAATAATAAATTAAGGGGAACATAGATTTACATCTTCATCTTATGTCCAAAAGCACATGATTAAGAAGAAAGACCAAACATAGAGTTGACCTAAACTTCTTCTCTTCATGGCATCTTCCTCATTGAAAAACTCAAACAAATCCTTCCAAATTTAACCATATTTTCACCAATCTTCCATTTCAAAATCCCTTTTTTTTCTCTCAAAAAAATCCTAAAAAAAAAAACACAAGATTTGACTAGTCAACTCAATCAACATTTCCTTTTTTGGTCTCAAGATCTAGATTTATGGTTCAAAAATTTTTATAAAATTTTCTTGATCTAGTTTTCCAAAGTTCCATCTGGGAAATGGCACCAAGTTCAGTAGTAGTCACAATAGATAAACCAAGCAATATTTCGTTACTAGAAATAAATGATGAAAAACACAAAAAAAATTCAAGAAAACAGTTTTCATGGCTACTTTTACTAAAAGCTCATAGAATCCTGTCTTTTTTTCCATGGTTAGCAATGGGTTTTTCTAGAACTATGAAATCTGTGAAAAAGCGCATTGCTTTATCAGATTCAAAAAAAGATGAAGTCAAATATAAAGAAAAGATTATTTACAAATTTATAAAAGCATTTCTTCTTATTTCTGTTATTGCTTTAGTTTTTGAAATCTTTGCTTATTTTCAAAACTGGGATTTTAATTTTATTGAAAATGAAGCAATGGGTGTGTTACATTTGGCGTATTTCGGTTGGATTTCGTTTCGAACTCGATATCTTGCTCCATCTATTACTATGCTGTCACAATTTTGTGTTTTGTTGTTTTTGATTCAATCTTTAGATAGGTTTATTCTTGGAATTGGCTTCTTTTGGATCAAATTCAAGAAAATTAAACCGGTTATTAGTGATCAAGTTCTCGATATCGAAGATTATTCAACTTTCCCTATGGTTCTTGTTCAGATCCCTATGTGTAATGAAAGAGAGGTACTAAATCTAACAAATTGCTACTCTTTCTTTTTTTAGAAAGTTTGTTTTTTTAGTGATTTTTTTTTTGTGTAATGAAGGTTTATCAACAATCGATTGCGGCTGCTTGTCTATTGGATTGGCCGAAAGACCGGATTTTGATACAAGTTTTGGATGATTCAAGTGACGAGATTGTGCAGATTTTGATAAGAAATGAAGTGAATTTATGGAAAGAAAAAGGAGTGAATATAATCTATAGACATAGATTTATTCGAACAGGATATAAAGCCGGAAATCTTCATTCAGCTATGTGTTGTGATTATGTTAAAAACTATGAATTTGTTGCCATTTTGGATGCAGATTTTCAACCTAATCCGGATTTCCTTATCCTCACAGTTCCTCACTTTAAGGTAACAAACCAATAATTGATCATATCGGTATGCACACTTTCTGTATTTAGTAAGTATTTTACTTTTTGTTTTTTCCTTTTTTCGTGATTAAGCCAAGTCATTTAAAGATTATTTCTTTGTCTAGTAACCTAAACAACCTCTTTTGCTTGTTTAAAGACCTATTGCACTATGGTCATCCTAATCTTTTTTGTTTTTTTTTTCTAATTTTCGGGTAAATGACTCATTTTGAGCTGGTAAATGTCATCGGCACGAAAGCAGTCAGTGGTAATCGAAACATAGTATAAGTTAACTGATTATCGTCGTAAATGTAAAAATTATCTGTTTATTCCTAGCTTTAATTAATATATGTTAGAATTATTATCCAGTTTCTTGTTATGATAATTTATATTATTTTGGTAAATTTTAGGGGAAACCGGATTTAGCACTTGTTCAAGCTAGGTGGTCATTTGTGAACAAGGAAGAGAATTTACTCACAAGACTACAAAACATCAATTTGTGTTTCCATTTTGAAGTCGAGCAACAAGTGAATGGTCACTTTCTTAACTTTTTTGGGTTTAATGGCACGGCTGGTGTTTGGAGGATCAAAGCGTTGGAAGATTCAGGCGGTTGGCTTGAAAGAACAACAGTTGAAGATATGGACATTGCTGTTAGAGCACATTTGAACGGATGGAAATTCATTTACCTTAACGATGTCAAAGTTCTTTGTGAATTACCAGAGTCTTATGAAGCTTATAAGAAACAACAACATCGATGGCATTCGGGTCCTATGCAACTCTTCCGTCTCTGCCTCCCTGCAATTCTTTCTTCTAAGGTTCGTTACATTTGAAATTTTTTTAATTTTGATGCTTTATGCAGCATTGATCCGTTTATTTATGAATGGGTCGATATGGGTTATTTTAAATCTTCTGTTTTTAACTGGTATAATGAGTAAACCTAAAAAAATTTATGTTTTAAGGAAACGTGTCAAATGGGTTTGATCGGTAAGATAATTCACGGAAAGTGTACTTTTAAGGCTTTAAGATCTCCTAAATCATTTTATTTAAAAAATCAGATTTTTTTTGAAATGATACTAATTTTTGTGATCATATTTGTCGCACCAAGTATTTCTAATAGTTCAAACTTTGAACAAAAAGTGTTTCCGACCTAACCCGTACCAGAAAGTCACATGTTTCCTATTTTGCCACCTTTAGCTTTCTACAATGAAAATATAGGATTCATTGCAGAAAATCTGTGAAGGGGAGCGAAATTAACAAATTTACGATTTTATACTCCAACTTTTTTTAAGGGAGAACGAGTTTTATTATTGCGTGTATCATATATTTATGTGACAAACTTATATTTTTTTGTGTGCAGATATCTAAGTGGAAAAAGGCAAACTTGATCCTCTTGTTCTTTCTTTTACGGAAGCTAATTCTACCCTTTTACTCATTCACTCTATTCTGTGTGATTCTTCCATTAACAATGTTCATACCCGAAGCTGAATTACCAATTTGGGTAATCTGTTACGTGCCTGTAACCATGTCGATCTTGAACATTATCCCGTCCCCAAAGTCATTCCCATTCCTTATGCCATATTTGTTGTTTGAAAACACAATGTCAGTTACCAAATTCAACGCCATGGTCTCTGGGCTTTTCCAGCTCGGAAGTGCATACGAATGGGTAGTCACCAAGAAAACCGGGAGGTCATCAGAATCTGATCTGTTAGCATTTGCAGAAAGGGAATCAAAGAGTTTTGGTGAAGACAAGATTCAGAGACGACTATCAGAATCAGGGCTTGAAATGCTCGGGAAATTGAAGGAACAAGAAACTCCCATTGTTGAAAAAAAGAAAAACAGAATTTATAGGAAAGAACTTGCACTCGCTTTCCTACTACTTACTGCTGCTACTAGAAGTCTTTTATCAGCTCACGGAATCCATTTCTATTTCTTATTGTTTCAAGGTTTGTCATTTCTTGTTGTCGGCTTAGACTTGATTGGCGAGCAAGTAAACTAAAAACGCCGATATTTCGATCTTACAAGTCGAAAGTAAACAAAAACGGGCGGCTCAGAATTGTGAATCAAGTGGCAGTACAGATTGATTCAATAAAGAGATTGCCCCTTCGAATATAGAGTGATACGCAAATGAATATCAGAGTTAAATTTTTTTGTTATTGTATAATTAATCACAAGTGTTATTAATTATAATTATTTCATCGTTGTTTAGCTAATAGGAGTTCATTCTCACGAATACCACCGGTCGTTATATAAAGATTCATTATGTGCTGATTTTAATTGGCACTTAATATGTTTTTGTGTCGGTTTAGTTGAACTGTAAGAAACGAATAGTGAAACATACAATATTTTGTAAATGTGATGAAGATTTTTAACGAATGAAAGAAGATATCGCCATCTAGAATTGAATTTAGGTATGGTTAGATTTGATTATCAGTGAATTTAACAAGACTAGCTAGGACCACTATAACAGCTAATCAGGACCATGGCAAGTTGAATTTCGGGTCCGTTGTTGATAGATAGCATATGCTTCTCAATGAATTCGAGTTCTGCTGTTGGAGTTGCTGGCATATTCGAAGGGGGACATACGTAGCGTAGCAATGTAGTGGCATGAATGCAATGTAAACCAACTGCATTGTCAACTTGAGGTTCATTTCTTCATTAGTTAAAGCTCGTGTTTATTTAGGATATAAATATTTTTCATTATCGGGTTTTTATAGCAACAGGAGTAGGGAGACTCGGTTTTTGTTGTTTCTTGTTGAAACATATATTTGTTAAACGTACAAAAATGAGTTCAAATGTTTAATAATATGAGAATTTGTTGACATGGAGTTGAGACTTTATAGAGTGAAAGAAAATCGAGGGCGAAAAAACACAGTGTCATCTCGAAACAAATTTGTTGAAATATGATGTAGTTTGCAATCTGAACTTGTTTAGTGTGTTGTTCTTAGAGTGTTACTTTATACATTGTAATGAAAACCATTCCAAAAACCGTCTATATTACCCAAAGCCAAATCCCCCACTCCAAACGCCTCTTAAATGTACGAACTTAAAAGTACTCATATGACATAACGATATTCCGTACAATAATAATCCGATTTATGAAAAGTTGTGAGTATAGATTTGTTTGAGATGAGAGGCTTAAATTTTGCCACGTCTTCCTGAAATGTTGTCGTACACAATTTATCTATGTATATGTGTGTATTTGTCTATGTATCAGACAAACTTAATTTTCGTTCGTGAATCAAATGATTATTTCTAAATTAATATTTTAAACTAAAAAAAAAGGTCAGTTATAAATTAATCTTCTAAATTAATTCTCATGACAAAGAAAATGAAACTTTTCATTTAAAAAAAAATAATCTTCTAAATCAGAAAAGCTTTGTTTGGTCATAGGATGTAACTTTTATTTATGATTCTAAATAAAAAGTTACTTCAATAATGCACCCCAGGGTCACTCTACTATTCGAGATAATCCAATTGGGTGATTGAACAAAAAAAAGTTATAACGTTTTCATTCTATTTTCAAAAAACTTTAAAACCATCACTTTCTATTTGCAAAATGATTAAGTTCGTCATGTGGGTCCAAAGCCACCGGCTAGCAGCAGGTAATTTGAACACACAGACCAAACACTATTTCCATGTCATTATTTATTTTTCTCCTTAATGCCACATCATACACCCCTTTTTATATATTTGCTTTACCCTTTCTCTTTCTTCCTCATTCATCTCTAACCCTAATTTTTTTTTTTTATAAAAATGTTATTAAAAATCATTGATAATTCCCCATGGATTGTTTCTCAACAACTCCCCACCAAATAGGAAGCTCAACACCTTCAACTCCTAATAATTTCAAAGCCTTAAGTCCAGCTGCAACTGCTCTTGAATGGTTTATAGCGTTACATTCCGAAACCGAATTCATCGGTAATCCAACATATAACTTCACTCCATCTTTCTGCACATTCAACAACAATAATCCATAAATCATAAAATACCCACAAAACAAAATCAAATCAAATCTTAAAAAAAAAAAAAAAAAAAAAAAAAAATTTACTTACATGATGAGTGTTTATACTGGATACAGTAATTTGAGAACTGGAAACAGATTGAGCAGAATCCCTAAAAGAAAGATTACATCTTTTGACTATTTGACCAAAACCCATTTGCAAATTACTATCAGATGAGCTTATTATCATCATTTCATTATTTTTATTAAATTTTTTGTAACTGCCCAATTGGCATAAATGACTTCCGGTGGCCGGAAACTTGGCCGGAGAGGCTCCGATCAGTGAAATTTCCATGTGGGTATTAAAAAGATTTGATTTTGGATAAAAAGCATAACCTTAGATTGGAATTAAAATCCATTCAAAACATACCAAATGAAACCCAAGAAAAATTCAAATATTCCGGCAACCTGCAATCTCCGGCAATCCCCCACCGCCACTTTTTCACCACCACCACCTCCCTCCACCCGAAACCACCACCACCGCCACCTCCCCCTTCACCGTCCGCATCTCCGGCAACCTGCAATCTCCGGCAATCCTTCAATCGCCACGTGGATTTCCGTCGGTTTCGGTACCGGAAAATGATTCAGCTGCCGGACCTTTCTGTGCGTGGTCTAAGGATTCGGTTCCCGTCACGGCGGAGCTAAGTAAAAAAAAGTAATTCCACCGGTTTCTCGAAGCTATGGAGATTACGAGAGAAAGTTAATCGGAGTAACAGTGACGCCGTGAAAGGCGAAGAACGTTTACCTTACTGGCCGGAATTAATGGGATTTTTTACTAATGTAAATGTTCATCCTTATTAATTACTTTATTAATTTGTAAAGAAAATAAAATGATTGCTTGGTTGATTTGGCTTTTGGGTTTTTGTTTATAAACAAAGATGAATGAGCTAAAAAAATTAAATATAACTGTATAAAAAATATAACATATACATACACACAAGTATATCTATATATATATGTATAGACACAGACACACAGTAAAATCCACCACTAGAGTTGAGTATTTGAGAAGCTTATTGCTTCTCTGATTTTGATGCAAGAGAGAGAAACAAGAGAGAGAAAGAAACAAGAGTAGTACTGTACAAGTTTTCAAAGTCATTGCCACGTAGATTATAAACAAAGATGAGTCATTGCCACGTAGATTATTTAGCCACCTCATCCGGTAAAACTGACTGGTAACTTGCTATACCCCATAAAGTGATGCTTTTAAAGTTTATTTGAAAGTAGAATGAAAACGTTATAACTTTTTTTTGTTCAATCACCCAATTGGATTATCTCGAATAGTAGAGTGACCCCGGGTGCATTAACCCTTTCCAGAAAAGAGAAAGTTTTAACTTCCCTCGTAGTTCAAACTCGTATCTTCAACTCCGACTACATACGTTAAATATAAGCCAAATAATTTCAAATAATAATACCTTAACACCACTCCTATCTAAAATCTCGTTTCGACTGTTATTTATTTTGAACTAAAATAAAAACATCATATCCCTTTTTATAATTACACTCCCTCTAAAATTGACAAACTATCATTCGAGGCAAATCTATACCACAGTGGCGAGATTTTAGCTACAATTGTGTCAGCCAATTAAAACATAGCCATTTGTAGCGTTTCAAGGTATACACGGGTTTCTAAATACTTATCATTTTGATCACGAGTCTGAATGTTTTCACTTGATAACCAAAATAAGCACATAAGGTGTTCGACGAAATGTCTAACACTGATTTTTAAAAACACCCTTAGCTTAAGTCTTTGAGTGTGGGAGTTTTTGGGTTAGTAACGATAAAATCGGACTTGTGATATCAAATATATGAAGTTGGGCGCATTCGAATCAGGAGTTAGGCTTTGTTAGTTATATAAAGCTTGCTTCTTGTTAGGCATTACTCATGTCAAATACTTCCCGTTTCAAAATTATTGTTATGTTTCTAAATATTGATAGTTAAAATGTTAACTTCTAATTTTGCCCTTAAATATTCTTTTCTACTTTTCAAACTCAAAAAAATAACTGATGTGCAAAGACAAAATGGATAATCTAATAAAAAAATACTTCATTAATTGCACCTATCTTATTTCAACCGTTTTTGAAACGGAGGGAGTATATTGCTTATTGTATTTTTTTTTCAAATTATGTTTTTTCTTTTCTGCTTTTCCATGCAGATAGAGCTGCATAAAATGGTGCTACTGCCATGTTCAACAACGAATTCTTCGATACATTTGGCTTTACGTTCTTCTGTTGTTAGTATAAGTCCAGCCCCAAGTAACGTTAGCGATATCAATTTTGTTCAAATGTTTAGGCGTCCTATCATAAGAGAAAAACGTAGTATGTTTTCTTCGATTAGGAGGGACTCATGTATAAAATGTTTTGCATATAATCCAAAGCAAACTTCTTCCGCTTCCCACCGAGGAAATTGGGAAGATCCTGATGGTAGTGATAGTGAAACGGAGGAGGAGGAGGAGGAAGAAGAAGAAAACAATCTGGATTATGAAAGTGACTGGGAGGAAGAAACAGATGCTTCAGATCCTTCAAATAATATGCAAAAGTTGTCAACAGCCAAGATTGAGGAACAACTAATCAAAGGTTTGCGTTTTTATTCTTTTTAGTCATGTGATGTGTTTATCATGGACATGGATAGATATGTGTTTGGTGGGTCGGTTGGTTGGGGTGGGGGGTAATGGGTCAAAACAGGTTCGGGTTGAAATGAGTCATTTTTTATACAGGTTGAAATGAGCCAGGTCGTTGGGTCGACCTGCTGACAGTTCTTTTATGCTGTCTAATTTACTTTATTTTATAAATAACTAATAGGTTAATGATGATTAAAAATCAATGTTATTGAAATAATAATCTAAATTTTTGAATAAAATGCCTGCGGGTGACTTTCAACCTTTTTGACCCATTTGACCCATTTGACCCATTTGACCCGTTCTCTTTTAGCTAGTTTTTTTCCTTTTAATTTGAATTATTTGAGATTTAACACAACCCAATTGATCCATTCATAAGTAAATAGAAAGAAACTGTCACCTCTAATTAATTCCCTTTTTCATGTTTTTGTTTCATTTCAATGGCTGGAACTATATGCGATAAGCTTTAATGTGTAAAAAAGACAGTCCCCGTAATTGCAGTAAAACCACTTATTAAACCTTTATGTTTAGGTGTTAGAATGAATGTTGAAGCAGTCTAGCTGTCCGAGTACTTAAATTCTTAAAGCGACGAGGAAGAAAAAAAGAAAAGGAAAGGGAGTAGAGAATGATATTTATTTGAAACCCGAATCTATTTGGATTTTTTAAGGTCAACTTCTAAAGTGTCACATAAGTTGCTAGTTGTATTTCTCGAGTTACATGTTCATTTGTTTAAACGTTATATATGTTCATTACACTGACCTTGTCGTCAATTCAATTTTATTCCATCCCATATCATCTAATTCTTTTTTTTAAACATGATTGTAGAGGTTGAAGAACTTTTAACACCGGAAGAAAGAGCAATCTTGCAACAGAATGAAGCCCCTGATCTAAGCAAAATATCAACTGTATGTATTAAGCATTTGAAGAACCTGTTGTTCTATAAGAATATTAGAATAAATTAGTTTCTTTTTCGCCTTTTAAGCATTGAATTAGAGTTTCTAAGATTTTGTAACGCAGGAGAAGTGGAATCCCTTGCATACACTGGCCTTAGCAGGGCAGATAAAGCTCATGGACAGTCTTTTAGAAAATGGATTTGATATTGATGCAGTCGATAAGGTAATGTATCAAGGTCTCGAGGGCTTCAAGATCATTTGCTACTGTTTTTTTACAGCAAATCCAGTATACGTGACGACATGGGAAGATTGGTTAAAGGGTCTTATTGGGCGGATCAAAACGATAAAGCCGGTCAAATATCGATCCAATTGTTTTTTTCAGTAAAGTGATTTTGGAGAATTGAACACTTTATTAGCGTTGGGGAATTTTTAAACCATTCTGCCTTTTCCTTTTTGGCTAAATCTTTTAATTTTGCCCATTTGACCCGTATGCATTAAAATATAACCCATATTGAATATTTATCACATAAATGGGTTTAAAATTTCCACCTAAAACAACTAATAAAGTGACCTTGGCGAAGCAGGATGGACAGACTGCCCTTCACAAAGCAGTTTTAGGTAAAAAGGAAGCCGTCATTAGTCATCTCTTAAGAAAAGGTGCAAGTCCTCATGTTCGAGATCTGGTGGGACAATTTTCCTTCAATATCGATATCATTTTTTCTTATACATGGTTTCCGTAATTACTAAATATCCTCATGACAGGATGGTGCTACTCCACTTCATTATGCAGTTCAAGTGAGTGCCATGCAAACTGTGAAGTTGCTGATCAAATGCAAAGTTGACGTGAACGTTGCTGATAATGTAACTTTTGATTCAATTTCCAGTCACCTTTTACTTTCAGTTTGGAATTTTTATCTCTTAAATACTTGTTTCGACAGGAAGGATGGACCCCGTTGCATGTAGCTATGCAAAGTAGAAACAGAGACATAACAAAAGTTTTGCTTGTGAATGGAGCTGACAAGACTAGAAGAAACAAGGTCAGCAAATGATATACCAATATGCTTGTATTGTTAATTTTACTCTCGATTATAACTGAAACGAAATAATTCGGTCATCCTAACCAATTCTAGCTTCTTCGTCACGTGTTAGGCCAGTTTACAGTAGAAATTCGGCCCTACCTTTTTATACGAATTTACCAAACATGCTTAAAAATTCTATATCATTTGACTTAACATTGGGATCCAAAACTTTTTGTGTATGCATTACAATTACACATTTTTCTCAGACGATGCACTAAGAGAACAGATTTTTTTCTTTTTATTTTCACACTATCGAAGTATGACTTATTTAGGGAATGCACCTGTTATGCCCAGAAGGACATGTAGAAACAGTCTTGTATTAACCTGCTAAATGCGATACTCCTTTTTCTTTTTGAACGGAACTTAGAGTTCTTTGTACGTAAGCAGAGGTTATTTCAAGAACATCGATGAAGTAATAGTTTTCTTGTGTTTCAGGATGGGAAAACATCCCTTGATCTAGCCTTATGTTATGGGAAAGAATTCAAGGCCTATGATCTTGCCAAATTAATGAAGCTTGTACCAGCAAATAATTATACTTGATAACGACATACTGCTCACTTGCACATTATGTTCAGCAGCAGAGCGTGCACTCATATTATTCGAGGCAACTTAAATATCCGTGAGTAGAACTTTACAAGAGAAGTATTTAGGCAAAGCTTATGTTTCATTTTGGTTATGTGGTCGAATGACAAATGGAGGGTTTAATCATAGGTTAGTGGTTATTCGTGTCATGTCAATATGTCGTGTCTTTACTATATATATTTGATGTTAAAGATCATCTCGAGTTACTTGAGATTTATATGTAAGGTAATCAAGGTACTTGTCTGATGGAATGTGAATGACTCATTGATATAAATGTCATTGTTTTGAATCTTATAAGGGACAAAAGTATGAATAAATGTGTGTTATACTTATTAGAAATGAGTTGTTGCAAAACTCTCGTAAGCTTATCCAAACACTTATCATGAGCTAATAAGGTAAATCGACATTTCAGTTTATGATTTATAAGAAACATACCCAAACTATTTAAAATATAAAGTTAGGTCAACATCCTTACAGTTTTTCTGCATAATACTTCTAAATTATTAAATCAAAATTATACATCAAGATATTTTGCTTATTGAATTTGAACTAGTCAAAATTTATTAAAACTCATTAAAACACAACCGAACTGAAACTGATATAAAACTAAACCGAAAGTTTCTCAAGCTTTTAGATATCCAAAATTTCGGTTTGGTTTGAGCCGAAACGAACCGCGCCCACCCTTACTTGTAACACATTACACATCTAATAAACTTAACCTGATTGTCTAGTCCTACGGGTGTTTGTTTGAGCTTATATAAGCAACATATGACTTATTGATTTTTCGGCTGAATTAGGTCATAATAAACAGTAATAAGCCCACAAATAGTTACATAAGCCAAAAATTTCATGTTATAACCCAAAATATCAATATCAATAAACCATAAGCGGCTTATACAATCCTAAACAAACATCCCTAGTATAGTTGCGGTTTAGTTTGGCGCCAATGAACCCCTAAAACCATTTCCAGTAACTCTCATCATCCTCTCTTATTTGTTGTTTTCAGGTGGAAAATTATTACTATAATCAATGGAAGATGAAAAAGACGCGTTTTACGTTGTCCGAAAAGGCGACATTGTTGGTGTTTACAAACACTTGAATGATTTTCAATCCCTTGTAATTACTTTTATTATGTCACTTATCGAATATTCGGGTTTTTATTAACTTAATAAGTCACGTATGTTTAGTTTTGCTGTTTTGTTTCTAATATGTTTAAGTTTGTAGCTGTATGGTCCGGATGTTGCTGTTTTTAAAGGCTATCGTTTGTCGACAGTTGCCGAGAATTACCTTGCTTCGCGAGGTTTAACTAATGCTATATATTCTGTTGGTGTTTCTAATGTTGATGGTGGACTTTTTGGCCAACTTACTCCCTGTCCGTTTCAGGTTATACACTACTACATTTCTCCATTTTTGTTATTACTAATATCCATCCATACATACATATGCATATATCTATACATTGCGAGTACATACATTTATTTTAGAGGTAGAAGGTTCGTCGCCTTTTTTCAAGGTAAACCCGTGCGTTTGTTAGTAAGCGTTAGTAGTTTCAAAATCAAACAGAACGGGCGAAGATGCAATGACTTTCTAAAATCATGCTTTAAGATTACATTATATCAGAGTTTTTAAAATTAAAGTGACTAGATATGTTTCTCCTTTCATTGTTCTTTTGTTAGATGTTGAACATATCCCTGACCCTTGTGCGATATAACGATACATTCAATAGAAATATGTTTTTTTTTATGTTAACTTCGATTTTTGGGTCATTCTATAAGTTTTGTCTTCGTGTTTCAGCAACCCAATCTGATCAAAGATAATGTTGGTAACAAGACTCTTTCTGAGAAGAAAAAGGTATTTGTCGATTTCATTTAAAATGTGCTATTTCATTTGTGTTGGATGTACGCATTGGAAATACATAATTTCTTGTCCTGATCTGTTTTCACCTTTAGCATATAGTCAAATTTTTATAAGTATGATGAAATTCGGAGTTGCTAATTCTGTATGCTGTTTTTTCACTTCAGAAAGACGTTGGATCAACTTCTTTATCAGAAGCTCCTCAAAGAAAGATCCCTGAAACTGAAAGCTTTATTGAGGCTCTGCCTGTTTCCGCTCATTGTGTGAGTTATCAGACCATCAATTCTTGATATTATTTTAGTCTTGTTATTGTAATGATATCTTACTTTTATTGTTAGTGCTCGTGTATTCTTGAGTTTGATGGTGCAGCAAAAGGAAACCCTGGACCAGCGGGTGCTGGGGTTGTGCTGCGTGCAGTAGATGGAAGTATGGTACGAAACAAAAAAAAAAATACGCTCATTATCTAGTAGACTAGTAGTAGTATCTTGCAGCATTGATTTTTACGACGTTGAAATTTGTAGGTTTATCGTGTCCGTGAAGGTTTGGGTGTTGCTACTAACAATGTTGCTGAATATCGAGCTGCCATTTTAGGATTGCGGTATGCTCTTGACAGAGGCTTTAGGCATATTCGTGTTCATGGTGACTCTAAACTTGTTTGTATGCAGGTATCCTTTCCGCTTAGACCTGTTATTAAGACATTGATAATGATCTATAAAAATACGAAGAATTTATTATTAATGTGCTGAAGTAATCCATGTTGAAATAGGTTAATGGTTTGTGGAAAACGAAAACTCAAAACATGACTGATTTGTGCAAAGTGGCAAAGGAGCTCAAGGAGAAGTTTTTGTCCTTTGAGATTTGTCATATTGAAAGGGTAAGTATTTCTATCATCCTTTCATCAAATAGATTTAAACGTTTACGTTATAAATTGAATATTCGGCATTTTACATGATTCTTCACTTACAAATGTTGTGCCCTGTCACCGTGTTTTTTTTCTCTCTCTCTTTTAAGTATATTCGAAGCTCATTTTCTTAACGTTTTGGATTTGTGTTACTGTTGTAAATTTGGAAGGAGTACAATTCTGAAGCTGACGCCCAAGCCAACCTCGGTGTATATCTCCAGAGTAAGAATGAACAAAAACCCTTTTTCTATATTTACCATATCGTTTTTGTATGATTAACTAGTTTTTGAAATCTTTTCAAAGTATCTGATATCTGTGCAGATGGTGAGGTTCAAGAGGAAGTCGATAGGCGATAGTTAAAACTTCAAACCTTTTGTAAAGTGGTGATCGACTTGCAACTCTCATTTCGCTTACTAGTGAGCAATTTCCTTTTTGGGTTTTTAGAATGCAAGTCGATGTACCGTGAACTTGAAAAACCTTAAGATCATGTGTTGATGAGAATACCCTTTTGAGCACAAGTTTTTTTTGTTAAATGTAGCAATTTGTGCATGTCAATGTTGTAGGGTTTTACTCGAAATCTAAGTTTAATGTAAGAATCGAAGATGTGATGATCGGCCGTGGGAGTTGTCCACAGTGTGATGGTTTGCATATGTTTTCATCTTGTGTGATCGTTTAGAAAATATATCGACCCAGTTGTTTAGGTAATTTACTCAAATAAAAAATAACCAAACTGGAAAAATGTAAAGAGTTATTACTCTCAGCGTCCCAATAATACTTCACGAATAACAAACAGTTAAATTAAGATAGATGTTATTAATTTCAATCAATAGAAAGTCAGTTATGTCCTTTATGAAAAACTAGTAGCATACCCGCGTGTTGCAGCGACGACTATAGCTATTTAAAGTATACGTAACTTGATTTCTTTTGACAGTCTACGGATGGCGATGACTTTTGGTTATCATACATAAAACCTCTAGATTAATGCAAAGATAGAGTGTGGGAAATGATTCGTAACTTTTTTAGAATTGCGTAAAAATTTGGAAGCATACATGTGTACTAAAATAAAAACATATATGAAATCTATAAGAAAACATAAATTGCAGTATTCAACAACTACACACATATATTTTATTCGTTTTGTAGAACTTATCGATACACTACGTTCGAAGTGTACACTCCATCTCGGGCAAATTTTTTGGCTCTTACTAATACATTTGTATTTCCACGTAAAAAACATTCGTTTACGACAACAATTCAATCCCTAGTTGTTTTTAATTGTTTATTTACGCTCAGTATGTCGTTCTGTGACTACAGTTTACTCCGAATAATGTACGACGGAAGAAAAAAAGGGCATACTCTATAAACTTGTGCCAAAAAATTACCACAATATCAAACTTTAAATAAGGCTAGACTTTGTGTTCAACAAAAGTTATTTCTACTCTAGATAAAGAAAATGAAAACAAAAACAAACATGTCAAAGTATAGGTTAATCTAAATGTATGTCATTTTTAAATATTTTATTAACCAATAAATTATTTAAAAGAAAATCATGAAGTTTGTATAGAGTTTCATTCTGTAAAGTTTTGAATTTTAGTCGGTTGAGTGTTTTTTATGTATCTACTTTATCGTTTTTAATTTTTAGGTCATGTTGGTGGTAGTAGGTTTTGAATGAATTTTATAATCAATTTTGCTTTATTCAAAGGGTAGAGTGTTATAAGTCAAATTATGAAGTTTTATAATATGGTTTTTAGTCATTTGTTAGTCTAGTATAGTTATATGTATCGATACGAATGTGTCTTCTTTTGTATGTTAACATTCACTGTTGTTATTTGATATAGTTCTTCTATACATGTGTATTATCGTTTTTACGGGAACTAAATTTATTTAAATATATGTATCAAAGGATGTTATTAAATATTTATATACTTTAATTTATAGCCATATGATTGACTACAACTTCGTATATTATATTTCATGTTTTTAGCAAAGAATGGATAACTTTATGAAAAAAGGTTAATATACAAAAGATATTTAAAATTTAACATAACAATATCAAAGTATTTTTATTTAAATTTAAAAAGTTAAAGGTTAAATTTGTATTTAAATTTTAAGGACTAAAACCAAAATAGTTAATAATGATGTCATATGACATCATCATTTTGATCTAAGGGTTTAAAATCAATATTCAAAATCATCTAGTGGTTCATACTTTGCTATGTGACTTTTGATGCATTTCTTTTACTATATACTAGATTATTGTCCCGCGATAACTCGGAAAAAAAATTAAATCGTAAATTTTATGTTTATGTAGATTTTAAGCTATTATGAGAATAAATGTTATACTTGTGTTTATAGTTATAATAACATATACACTTCATGTTTTGATGTTTTGTATTAAGAGTTTTATAATAATAATAACGTAAATCACAGTCCAAATTGAACGATTCTATAAGTATATTAGACTTATGTTTTTTTATTTTAGTGGAGATGGAATGAAAAGAGATAATGTAATTATGTATTGTAAAGGGGTGTAAAATGAAAATAATATTTGATAACATCATCAATCTGATCTAACGGCTGACATAAAAAAAGGAAACTTATCCAATGGACCTTACTTCGTCATGTATCATTTAAGTCATCTCTTTTATTATATATTAAAGATTAAAGATTATAGATTAGTTTTAAACGTTTAGCATATTTTATAGTAAAAAAGGTCTACGTTGGGTGTTTTTATCATATGATTTTTTAGAAAAATAAACATTTTATAAGATACATTCTTTTTTATTAAACAAAACAACATTCATAACAAATGGGATACATCATAAGAATAATAACACAATTTTTTAAAGGTTAGTACATCTTCGACTCTTATGACCAGTTTCATTGCAAATATCATACATGTATGGTCTAGGTCAGCTAGTCTGATCCATATCGTTTGCTATCATTCATGATTGTCTCGTACCTCTATGTATAATTACCATTGATGAATCGGCTTCAATGGTCAAAGTTGCGTCAGTCCAGTTATCATATGTTGTAGGGGCTGATTTTGGGATATATTGATTTCTCCATGTTTTTTGTCGTGTACTTTCTACTCGCCATTTTTTAGGATTGGCACCTCCCATTCTATCAATATTTACTTGTCCATCAACAACCAAGCCACGAGAACAAATAAATCTTTAAATTTGCAACTTCCCTCAAGAGCAAGTTTTATTTCAAAGCCCGAGATGACCTTGCATTCACTAGTTTTGGCACACTAAAGTTTAACCGAGTGTTATGTTATGATTTGTTCACCGAGGGTGTAAAGTCTCCACATGTTACGTGCAAGTGGCGATATCCATCTGCCAACGTCGACGTCCTTGAAATGTTTTACGAAGTGAGCTCTACACTTGTCGAAGGTTTAATGAATGCACACTTTGATTAGCATCATACGTGTTGAACGTATCAAGTTGTTAAGTAACTCGGCTATCTTCGTCATCAGGTTACCCCAACGTCTATAATTCATGTCATTAGTTTGAGTCCACTTATCAAGACCGATTTCCATCAAATACTCCCAACCCTCTTTATCAATCCCAGTAAGTTTTGAATCGCTTTAACATACTTTCTTAGTTAGGTTGTGCTTCCGGCTACCCAACACTACCTTTTTAGCTTGTGGTTCATGAACTTCATGTAACTACAAACGTGTCGCAAGCAAAATGCATGATGCCAATCGGGCATCTGTTGCATCGCGTTGATTATACCTTTTGGTCGGCCCAAAATAACGCACAAGCTTCTTTCTGAATGGACTGCAACGTTAGCCCGAAATAGGCTTAGAAACCAACTTCAACTCTCATTTGTTTCGTTGTTAACCATTGCAAAAGAAACGGAAAGTATGTTCCCGTTGGCATTTTTGGTGACAACAGTAAGGAACTTACTTGTGTAGTTAACAACGTATGATACGTTGTTAAGTGACTCGGTTGTGTTGAACATATCACGTTGTTAAGTGACCGACTATTTTTGGTTAGTACATCACCAGGAGTCAAATCCGAACGGTACGTTTATATTCATATACGTATTCCACGCGTTTGGACCTGCTATTCAAACCATTGAGCAATGTACCTTTCAAATGAGTCCTATCGAACAAACGACAAGATACACTGCTCAAAGGTTTGAATAGCCGGTCCAAACGCGCGAAATACGTATATGAATACAAACGTACCGTTCGGATGACTCCGGGTGATGTAACCATCTAAAAATGGTGTCAGGGTTTGACCAAAGTACGTCATTCACCAATATACTTGGGCAAGTCGGCAAACACATGTTTTTATAGGGATTTTCTTAAAAAAAACAAACTATATAATTTTTATTTTGATATCGGTTGTGTTATATTTTGTTTGAATAACTTTTTCTTTTTTCATGGGTTTTGGGTTCTTTTCTATATAATATCTTTTATGAACGAAAACAACATGTATATGATATATTCATGAACAATAATATGTGATTTTTTTTAAGTTTGTAATTAGTGTCCCTACTCCCTCGCTAGCAAAACTATTCTCAAACTCATTTGTTTTATGATAATGTTAACGATATGCTTTAAAAAAAAAATTATTAATAAAAGAAAGATTAAAGAAAATATGAGTTTGGCAAAAGATAGTTTCAAATATAAATAAATATATATGTTACGTTGTTAGTTAGTCCGTATTAGACAAGGTTTTTTGTTAATAAACAGCTAAGAGTTAGTATTTTATTTACTAGATAGAGTTATTTTTAGATAAAGCTTTTAAAGTAGAATTCTATTAGAAAACGGATTCTATTCTAGAAAATCTATAAAAGGTCATGATCATCAGGCAATTGGGTTTTAAAAAAATGGCATTCACTCGGCCATACTATTTTGAGTCGGATGCGTCCCCTTTTGCTTGGAAAGCCTCTGAATTCTCTATGCCAGATGGATTTGTGTTTCCTCATAATATCGGAACTTACGATGGTGCCGCCGATCCGGAAGATCATCTATATGTGTTTACGCAAACAATGAGTATCTATAATCTATCAGAACCCGTGTGGTGCAAATTGTTTTCGATCACGCTAAGGGGAAGAGCTCGAATGTGGTTTAAGTCCTTAAAACCTCAAAGCATATGTAAATTTGACCAGCTAGCCAAAAGCTTCAAAACAACCTTTCTTCATAAGGTGAAGTTTCAAAAATCTAGAGATGATATCATGAGTATGATGCCACCGTTTCCTAATGAGTCATTTAAACACTTCGTGGGACGCTTCAATGATGAAATCCTTGAGACTGACACTAGGTACCGATTAGATGAAAACTTTGAGAAATTAGTGATCAGCACCTTCTACAAATGTCTTGGTGAAGCTTCTACACCCAAGCATCCATCCACCTTAGAGGAACTTCATGTGCATGCCAACGCCGTCGCCCGGCTTGAGGATACCATGATCAAGGAAGCGAATTTGCCTGATGATACCATTATCAAGAAGGCTAAATTGAAGACGGTACTGGATATGGAGGTTCAATTAAAAAAGAAAAGGTCTGCTTAGAAGAGCTGTTTAGTATCTAAAAGTCTTTATTTTTGTTATGTTTTTTAAGATATTATTAAATTAGATTTATTTTTATAGAACCAACGATAAGATATGACGAACTAATTAATCACTATCTTGTTCTTTTAGATTAATAGTTTGTAAGTTGTAACCTATGATTAAATTTGATTTTTTGATCATAATCAACTTTTCTCTATTCCAGCCACTCGGAACTAACAATTGTTTCTCGGAGAGTTGGACGAAAAATCCTCATCATTGGATATAGCTACTTGTGACCGTGTATTTTATTCTATGTTAGTACCTTAATTTTCTGCATATTAGGTCTTGTATGATAACGTTTTTTAAATCCTTTATAAATTATCTTTGTTAATGGAGGTTTAATGTAAGATATCTAATGCAACTGAAATCGGTCTGTTGGATCTTGTAGCTCAAACTTGCCTTGAGTTGAACAAACTTTATTTATTTATTTTGCTGGAGCATAACCGTCATCGTTTGTAGTTTGTATTTAGTTTAGGAATATGTCGTTCATGTATATAGATCGAGTTGTAAAGTGTTTCGACACGTTTATGGCTTGTTACGCATTCATGTCATTTGAGTCAACAAGCTTTTGGTCTTTACGATTTGAATCGTCTTTAAACTCTTGAGAGGCTTTGGGAGACTCTTGGGAGACTCTTGGAAGACTTTAGAAGTACTTCCTTCCTGTGCTTACCTCCGCTTTACCACTTATAGATTCGGCAATCATCGAGGAAGTTGGGACGAACTGAGGCAAATCAACTCCTGGGATCAGGGTAAAATGCTTTGGAGTTGGCATATTATCGTACCCTAATCCCGATTTGCCATTAGGATTTGTCCTCTGAGTGTCGATGAACTGACTTAGAATTTCCTTAGAATTTGCAAAAGCTGCTAACTTGCCATTTAATAAGTCAATTTCATGTTGTTTTTCAGAAATCGTTAGTCTTTCCAAAAAGATTTAATTTCTATGTTTATTTTCTTTGTCGTCACGTATCGCACAAGGTTATAAGGTTTTGTCTCGTGTTTTATGTAAAACTAAAAGATTTTAGCAGTTTAAAGAACAAAACACGTGTTTGGATAGTTTTTCTGTAAGTCAGGTTTACAGAGTTTAAAGGTTTGGATCTCGAAGAGTTTAGCACTTCCGGAAAGTCAAAGACTCGAAGTCGATCTTCATGGAGCCGCATTGCTTAAGGATGAAGACTCGGAGTTCAAGAGATTCAAGATACATCGATTTCAGACTTGAAGACTGTGAGAGATACTTCGTTGAAGTCAAAGAAACAACTCTCGATCTCACGACATCAAACTTTCGTTGAAGAATTGTCGAAAGTACAAGCTACATTCAAGGGGGAGTTTGTTGGAGCATAACCGTCATTGTTTGTAGTTTTTACTTAGTTTCGGAATATGTCGTGATGTCTAGCATGTATATAGATCGAGTTGTAAAGTGTTTCGAAGCATTTATGGCTTGTTACGCATGGTGTTTCGCAGGCAACACCAAAGTGGCGCAACACCATTGTTGCGCTGCGCAACAGGGTGTTGCGGTTGCGTAACAAGGTTGGGGTTGGGTGAGGACTATAAATACCCTAACCACCAGCCATAAATGCAACCGTTCTAGAGAGAGAATGTGTGTGTTGCGCTACAGAGAGTTCACAGTTGCGTAACACCCATTCGAACGGTCTAAAGTCTTTGTAATCGTTTGTCTTTGATATTATTCGTATTGTATAACATTACGTAAGCTTAATAATATCAAACATTCGGTTATTTGTGTGTTTCACCATCATTAAGTCACTTGAAAGTCAGTCCGCAACTTTCTAGTGAGTGGGTCCAAATCGAGATCAAAGGAAGACGACCAACATATTTAGTTTAATCTTTAAAAAGTAGGAAGACGCGAAGGAGACTATATATGATGCTACAACTAATTGAGTGACTAATTGACTCTTTTAAAAATGGTTTGAACAGAGTTTGTTCTATGATTCAACCAAAGAATCTTTGGTATTATAGTAGGATCAGATGGATTGATGATCGCCACCTTCATCAACATCCTCCGACCTGGAAAGTTCTTGAAGAAAAAATGTGCGAGCCTCATCCCACCCTAGAAGACCTCATTATACGAGCCAACAGATTTTTATGGCCCATAAGATGAATTTGGACTCCCAAACAAAAAGGTAAAACGTGGGAAGCACAAACGGGTCCAAAACATGTTTTTACCCTTCATTATCAGTTATACATGAACATAACAAATGAAAACAAGCCAAGATTTGGAGTTGTATTCATATCATAGTGTATAATTAATTCCTTATGAAACACAAAAACCAAAGCCCAAATAAACATATGATATTATGATGTCACTACACGAGTACATTGTATTTAGACTGTCTATTTGTATCTAGGCCCACTTGCAAATATAGGCTTAGCCCATCTCTTGTATCATGTAAGTTTTTACTTTTTATATGTGTATGACTGATTGACTGTCACATAATAGATGGATGCATCAACGGAATTTCAATGTAGAATGACATACTACCCTTTCTATATTTTACATAGCTAACTTAAGGTTCAACCTTAAAATGAAAGTCAAAACCCATTTCCACCTCCATCTCTTTCGATGTAGAATGTCATTACTACCCTTTCTATATTTTACTCACCGCTCACTTCCGCTAGTGTCACCCTTCTAAGAGCACTCGGAGTGATAATTACGATTGTGGGTGACTGTGAGATTTTTTTGCTGAGGTGGCATCCACAATGAGAGTTGTGAGTTTTTTTGTGGAGTGATAATGATGATTGTGGGTGATTATTGAAGATGTGGAATCCTCGGTTTTTTTTTTTTTTTCTAAAACATTTAAATAAGATAAATATAAGATTTTATTAAAATAAAAAATAAAACTACAATAAAATAATTAAAATAAAATAAAAACACATACAATAAAAATAAAATTACAATACAATAATTAAAAAAAAATACAAATACATAAAATAAAAATAGTTAACGTTGTCGATAGTCATCCGGAAGTGTCGAAATGTACGCCACGAGATCCTCGCGGAGTGTGTTGTGTGTGCTCTTGTCTCTAATCTCTCTATTAATCCGTATAAGTTCATTCACTCTCTCGTTATAAGTTCTGGGAACACCTGTAACCGGAGGAGCATACCATTCTTGGGCATCACAAATCGACCGTCCGTTATCTTCAACAATCATGTTGTGCAATATGATACCCCCATACATAACTCTTCTTAACTTGTTCATCTTGTAAAATCTCGTTGCATGTTTTACAATCCCCCAACGACCTTGAAGAACACCGAATGCCCGTTCGATATCCTTTCTCGCACTCTCTTGAAAACGTTTGAATGTTTGACGCGGTTCATCAAATGGGTACGAAAAATCTTTAACAAATGTAGACCACTCCGGATATATACCGTCTGCAAAGTAATATCCTTTATTGTACTCGTGGTCGTTGACGGTGAATATGTAATCCGGGGATGAGTCATTGAGCATATCATGAAACAACGGTGATTGTTTAAGCACGTTGATCTCGTTGTTCGACCCCGCGACACCGAAGTAAGCATGCCTTATCCAAAGATCGTACGACGCAACAGCTTCCACCATAACCGTTGGATAACCATGGTCACCTCGTGTGTATTGCCCTTTGTATGCATTTGGACATTGATCCTATTTCCAATGCATACAGTCGATGGTACCAAACATACCCTTAAACCCGTGAACCTCACCGTGTTTTTAACATAAACGATTAACATCATCTTGTGTTGGGGTTCTTAAATAAACGTTTGTATAAAGATGGATTACACATATTAAAAAATTATCAAGGGATTCGATTGATGTTCTTTCTGACATTTGTAAATATTCGTCAAAAGCGTCCGGAGTAATCCCATACGCCATTATACGCATAGCGGACGTGCATTTATATAAACAACTAAAACCCATTTTACCCGTACAATCGGGTCGTTATTTGAAATATTTAAAATAGTCGTGCAAAGGTTATACGGAGTAATTAGATATACCTTAGACTATTCTGAGGAAAAGAGGTCTTCTCATACGAAATCGTCTACGTATATATTAATCCGGGTATGTGCTTTCGCCGGAGAAGTAATGTCGTAACACGTTTTCGTTTGCTGCATTTCGATCGCGGTTGATATAGCGCCTTTTCCTTTTCTCGGTCCGACGTGAACTTTCCGCCTCATTTTCTTCCTTCTCCATTTGTTCAATAGCTTCTAACGCCTTAACTAGTAATTCAGAGTCGGACGATGACGAATCCGTAACATCGTGATCGGTTAAAGAATGTGAACTCATTTTTTATTGTATATATTTTTTAGAAAAAGATTGAGATAGATTGAGAAATATTTCCAATAATTTATAGATAAAATGTATATATAAAGATAGAATGAGATTGAGAAATGCTGTGATTTTTTGGTTAAATTGGGGATGTATTTAAAGGTAAAATGGTATTAAAAAGAAATTAAAAAAATATACAACGGTTATATATATAGCCATTAAGGTTAAAAATATTTCTTTTTAAAAATCTAACCGTTTGAAACAAAAAATAAAATAAAATAGGACCGTTGTAGGGAGAACGGTGAGCCACAACGAGGCCCACAACGAAGGACCTCGGAGTGATAACGGGGCAACCGGCTCGTTGTGGCTCCACAACGGAGGCGACAACGAGCGACAACAAACCCACTCCGTGTTCTCTTACCATTAGCACATTTGAGTTCTCGGGAAATGAGCAACTCATTGCAATAAAGTTTGGTCGCCAACAAACAATTTCACTGGCAAGAAAAAGAGCTACGGTATATTAAGAAGGGTTTGGAAAATGGGGATATATGACTTATGCTCACAAAAGATGATTTCAAATCTCGCGGTATTTTTGAAGCATACCTCGTTTATAGGTGAAACAAACTATGCATATATATCCCTTGATAACCCAAACATGGAACAATGTTACATTCAAAGTGTTTGAAAACAATATATGTATAACATTACAAAATTTTAATATATAAACAGTGGACTTAGTTTATCAGATCACACTATAGGATTTATAAATCAATTTATGTGTAATCTTTAATTAATACTATGAGTGTACCCGCACTACCCGGCGGGTAACTTTTAGACACTTAAAATCGTATACAAACAATTTTTAAAGGTTAACTTATTTAAAGTAGTTTCGATTATATGGTAGTTATAGATATACTTATGTTTGTGCAATGTGACGTTATAAAAAGGAGTATAAGTAGACAACGTGTGTTTTGACAATGGAAAATAAATTAAGAATACTTAGTATTTACGCAATGTGGGAAAAATATATTTTTTCCTGAAATTTCGTACATAAATGATTTAATTTCATTTTGTTTAAATATTGTTGTTTGTATCGAGTTTTTTCATTACTTGATTGCGTTATAGATTCTTTATATTATTATATCTTTTTTATTCAATCATTTTTGGTTGTAATATTAATTAAAAAGTTACATTTACATGTATTTTATATCATATTTATCGATAAAGGCATATACTATTTATATATATTAGTTAGGTGCGTAAAAGTTATTAAATATATACTCCGTATTAAATATAGATCTAAATACCTAAATATTTTTCTTACTTAAAAATGATTAGTTGGTAAATTATATTTTATATAAACAAGTTATATACTATTAACGTAAAATATGTTTGTAATTTATCTTTTAATATATTATATTATGTGTTGTTACTTTTATCTCACATTGGTAAGTGAGTAAAAAGAAACTCTGTTTATAAGACAAATTTTACAACAAATGTTTGAAAATCTATGTAGGATAACTATGAATTAGTAATAATTATATAATAAAATATTTAATAATGATTATTAATAAATTTAACCATTAATTTGAGAGTTACAAATTATCACTAATAGTAACTTTTGAAAACTTAATTTTAAAAGTATTTTAAAATTAGAATACATCAAATTTGATTTATAAAGTGGTATAGATGTAGGAATAAATTAGAAACATATAATTACATATTAACATAATTATTTAGTACATTTGCATTATTTCTTTAAAATAAGCTAATTATTTCTATTATTTTCATTAATTTGAAAACTAAAAATATAATTTATTGAACAATTATGATATTTAATAACCATTATTATGAATTATCCATTTATTTAAGAGTTACAAATTACCAGTAATAATAACTTTTAAAAACTTAATTTTAAGAGTATTCTAAAATTAGAATACATCAAAATTGCTTTATAGAGTAGTATAGATGTAGGAATAAATTAGAAACATATGATTACATATTAACATAATTATTTACTACATTTGCATCATTTATTTAAAAAAGCTAATTATTTCTATTATTATTATTAATTTGAAAACTAAAAATTTATTTTATTGAGCAATTATGATATTTAATAATCATTATTATGAATTTAACCATTTATTTGAGAGTTACAAATTATTACTAATAGTAATTTTTAAAACTTAATTTTAAGAGTATCTAAAATTAGAATAAATCAAATTTGCTTTATAGAGTTGTATAGATGTAGGAATAAATTAGAAACATATAATTATATATTAACATAATTATTTAGTACATTTGCATCATTTCTATAAAAAAGCTAATTATTTCTATTATTTTTATTAATTTGAAAACTAAAAATGTAATTTATTGAACAATTATGATATTAATAATCATTATTATGAATTTAACCATTTATTTAAGAGTTATAAAATATCACTAATGGTAACTTTTAAAAATTTAATTTTAAGAGTATTTTAAAATTAGAATATATCAAATTTGCTTTATAGACTATATATTTCGTGGACTTATTTTATCAGCCTTGTGGGTACAAATTTGTTTTTGGATCATCATACAGATTTGTGAAAATAACTATAATCCAAATGTGCCGCCCAAATTTGAAACAAAAGCATCTTAGCCCAAGTAATGGAATTAATTATGGTTTGTTTATCAACATTGAGATTAGAAAATATATAACAAATTTGAAAAAGAAAAATAAAAAATGTTATTTTCAATTTCTTGTATATCCAATTTGGATATCCAAAAAGTATCCGAAATTGCGAATATCCAAAACTCGGATATCCGAAATTTTGAATTTGGTTATTATTTACTTATGCGTCAATATAATAATTCAATGCTATAATCATATGGTATTCACAAATTTCACTTAGATATATGTCAATGAAAAAGTTATGGATTAAGATTTCAAATCAAAGATAACAAATTTTCTTTTAACATGCAATGTTAGAATCGTAATTCCTGCAGTACATACTGAATATTTACAAGGAGTCTCTGAAAGCATTATTTTTGTTTTAAATACTCGAAGTACAACAGACTCGCAATTGTCGAATGAAAAACACAACAATTGGTGAGACAATGGATAATTTGTAAACACAAATAAATGATAAAGATGTCCGGGGTCATGGGTCAGATGATGTAACATTATTATTATGTTTTTGTATTGAAGCTTTTTTAATTTGTATTGTTGTAACATTTTCTGCTTCTTATTATTAAAGCGAATAAATTTTATTATTCAGGTACTAGATCAGTCCTAGATTTTATTTGACAATCTTTTTAATTGGTTTCGATTTTTAACAATGCTCTAACGGATTTTCTTTAATAAAAAAAAATATCAAAATCGATATGTAGAGTGGTGGAATCGTTGTTGGTTTTAATGTTATCAATGATTTTATGCAATCAAGATTTACTTAACACTAATGTATTTCATATCAAACTCGATTAAGAGTTAGGGGATTTGAAGGAGACACCCGTATAACCTTATATGAACTCGAACCTAGAAAATAGGAATCAAGGAAGTTGCTCCCTATTGCACGGTTGGGTTTAAGGGGTGTTGGGATAGGGTAGTTACCACTCTGAGACGAAACATGTCTTCGTCCAACGGCCAACCGATAGGGATGAAACAGAGGAAACAGGAGTCACGGACAGACGAAAGGTAATGAGGAGTCTCAGAAAACAGGAACGTCGAATAAGGTGTAACATTAATTATGGACAAGACAGAGAGAGGACAGCATTTAATGGAGAAGAGCGTGGGAGACAAGACGCCGTCCACGCGCTTCTGCATTTAATGACTGTCACAGTCATCTGACCGGCGTGAAGGAAGTGTGGCCACGTCGCCAACACGTATGAAGTGACAGACGAAACAGACCGGTCCTTTGAGGTTACCCGGAGGGTAATAACCGAGGGCTTGCTATATAAAGACAAGTCCGAGGAATGGAAAAGCACAAGGGGAATTTCTTGTAACATATTTACTTCTAATCATTTAACTAGTAGTGAGAGCTTTCTATGTATTCAATATTCAATCATTTATGTTATTAAATGTTTGGTCAATCTATTTAATATTGTATTAGATCCTTAGCGTCGTCCCCACCCTTCGTCTGGAGCCGGACGGAGGGTCCAGAATATCAAAATTTACTTTAACATTGGCGCCATCCGTGGGACGCTGTCGTCCATCAACGATAGATTCTGGGAAAACACGGGAGAAAATGTCTTTAGAACAGCAGAAGGGAAACCCCGCCCGGTTGATTATCCAAGAATCTGTTGGAGGCACAGGGTCACCCCCGACATTTATCTCAAAAGCAGACGAGCTAGCAAGTCTAAGCACACTTAAATCTCATAATCTCTACATACTCAGTGGAAATGTCAATCAGAGCGTGAAGGAGATGTTCGTGACCCCCACGAAAAAGAGTGAACCAAGAAAATACGCGCACCGGATTGAAGACACCAAGAAGGGAACGTTACAAGGTAACAGGGTCAACCGAAATGTTCACATGATAAGGAAAGACTTGCTGTCCCTAAAAAGGAAAGAGCCCGATCCTGCATGGATGAACCAGGAAATAGCCTTTCCCCCCAAGAACGAATGTTGCCCCACTTTGGATCCCATCATAGTGGAAGGACAAATAGGTGACATCGTCGTCCCAAAGGTATACGTGGATACAGGGAGCTCCACGGAGGTTATCTACGAGCACTTCTTTCGACAACTTGGGAAGTCCGTCCAAACACGCATGAGGAGGTCTGAATCGGCGCTCCAAGGATTCAGTAACGAAATGATGTGGCCGCTGGGAGAGATAACACTCCCTCTAACCTTAGGAAAGTATCCACGCGTGAGGACCGAATGGATGAACTTCGCAGTGGTCCAGGCACCGGCTCCCTTTGATATCATCCTAGGAAGACCAGGATTATACCAGTTAGGGGCCGTTCCTTCCCCGTTCCATGGGCTGGTAAAGTTCCCCACTCCCCATGGTGTCGCAACGATTCGTACCAAGAGACAAGAAAAGAAGTGGTGCGTCTCGGTCGAAAAGACCGAGGGATCGCCAGCGATACACCGTGACCCGGAGGACAAACTCGTCATCAACCCGAAATACCCGGAACAAACCATAGCCATAGGATCACACTTATCCAGACCTTGTAAGGAAAAGTTATTCACACTGCTCTACAACAACATGGACTTATTTGCATGGACACCGTCTGATATGACGGGGGTACCAAGGAGCATTGCCGAACACCGGTTAAAAACTTATCCCAGTGTGGAACCGGTAAAACAGAAAAAGAGAGGGATGGCTCCGGAGCGTAACCAAGTTATAAAAGAGGAGGTGAATAAATTAACAGAGGCGGGAATCCTACGGGAAGCGAGATATCAGACTTGGGTGGCAAACCCAGTTCTTGTGGAGAAAAGCGACCACTCCTGGAGAATGTGTATTGATTTCAAGAACATCAACAAAGCGTGCCCAAAAGACAACTACCCATTGCCGGAGATAGATTGGAAGATCGATTCTCTAATGGGATACAAATACAAATGCTTCCTGGACGCCTACAAGGGTTATCATCAGATACAAATGGCACCAGAAGATGAAGATAAGACGGCCTTTTATACGGATTTTGGCATATTCTGTTACAGAAAAATGCCCTTTGGATTGAAAAACGCCGGAGCCACTTACCAAAGGTTGATCGACAAAACCTTTGAAACCCAAATTGGTAGAAATCTGGAGGCATATGTTGATGATCTTGTCATCAAAAGTCATAAGGAGGAAGACATGATTAGCGACATTGATGAGACCTTTCAAAAGCTGAGAAGCATCAACATGAAGTTAAATCCGAGGAAATGTACGTTCGGTGTGGTGGAGGGGAAGTTTCTGGGACATGTGATAACCGAAAGGGGTATCAAGGCATGTCCTGACAAGGTAAAAGCGATCACAGAAATGAAATCCCCCGCGACGTTGGGAGAGGTCCAGTGCCTCAACGGCAGGTTGGTGGGTTTGAGCCGGTATCTCTCAAAATCGGCTGAACGGTCACTCCCCTTTTTCAAAGCACTAAAGAAAAGCATCAATGTGACCGATTTTGTTTGGACAGCTGAGGCCGAAGATGCCTTTCAAGAGCTAAAAAGATATTTACTCCGGCTACCGGCCTTGGTAGCCCCAACGGAAGGAAAAGAGCTATTTGTGTACCTAGCAGCCTCCGATAATACGGTAAGCGCCGTCCTGATCACGGAAGAAAAAGGAAAGCAAACTCCCGTTTACTTTGTGAGCAAAGCTCTGAGAGCTGCCGAGTTGAATTACCCACCCATGGAAAAACTGGCGCTAGCTCTAATATACACGGCTCGACGCCTACCTCGATATTTCCAGGCATACCCAATAATAGTAATGACCGAATTACCTATCAAGAACATACTGGCAACACCGGAAAGATCGGGAAGGTTGGCAAAATGGGCTATAGAATTGGGGGCCTACGCGATCGAATATAGGCCGAGGCAGGCCATGAAAGGGCAGGTGCTAGCAGACTTTATTGCTGAGGTACCGATACCACCTCCCCCACCTATGAACGTCAAGGATGGAAAGTTGACAATACCACCCTGTCCAGTACCAAAGGGTGAGGTATGGTTTTTATACACCGATGGGGCATCTAGTAGTTTAGGATCAGGGGCCGGTATGGTCCTAGTCAGTCCTACAGGAGAAGAATTCACCTATGCGCTGAAGCTCTCTTTCGATAGCACCAACAATGAGGCCGAATATGAGGCTTTGTTGGCAGGCCTACGGATAGCAATCAAGATGAAGATATTGGACCTCGAAGCGAGAGTGGATTCAGCACTTGTGGCCAACCAAGTGAAAGGGAATTTTGAAACCAAGGACGAAAACATGGCCAAATACAAGGCTTTAGTGGTTGCCCTCGTACAGAGCTTCAGGTACTTTAACATTCGACAAATTCCAAGAGAGGAAAACGTAAAAGCTGATGCCGCTAGTAAAGTAGCATCGGTAGCCCACACGGAGAAACAAAAGAAGATTCTGGTAGAGGTTTTGGATCGCAGAAGCACGGAAGTAGAGGTGGTGGGAGCGATAGTAGAAGACACGGATCCAAATTGGATGACTCCCATCGTCCGTTGTTTAAGGACAGGAGAGGAACCCACTGACAAAAAAGAGGCGAGAAAGCTAAGAATGAAGCTACCCATGTACGTACTCGTTGAGGGAACATTATACAAAAAGGCTTTCCTCATGCCTTTGCTTAGATGTGTAGGTCCGAAGGAAGCCAACTATGTGATTAGAGAAGTTCACGAAGGGGCCTGCGGTATGCATTCAGGACCCCGAGCCGTAGTATCTAAAATAATCAACCTAGGATACTATTGGCCTTCCATGCATAGAGATGCCACTGAGGAGATACAGAAATGCCAAAGTTGCCAAAGATATGCTTCGGTTCCAAGACATCGAAAAAACGACCTAATCTCAGTCACGTCAGCTTGGCCCTTCCACCAGTGGGGCATAGACATTGTGGGACCCTTCCCAATCTCCCCCGGAGGAGTCAAATTCCTGTTGGTAGCCATAGACTACTTCACCAAATGGGTGGAGGCCAAGCCATTAGCCACCATTTCCGGGGCCCAGGTAAAGAAGTTTGTTTGGGACAACATTGTATGCCGATTTGGCTTGCCAGGGATTATTATCTCGGATAACGGAAAGCAATTTGCGGATAACCCATTCAAAGAATGGTGTAAAGAGATGAGAATCCAGCAGAACTTCACTTCAGTCGCTCACCCACAGGCCAATGGCCAAGTGGAGCGAGCCAATCGAAGTTTGGTCGAAGGGATAAAAACCAGGTTGGATAAAGAGGGGGGCAAATGGCTAGATCAGTTGTCACACGTGCTATGGGCACATCGCACCATGACGAAAACAAGCAACGGTGAGACACCTTTTAGCCTTGTCTACGGAACGGAAGCCATTATCCCAGCGGAAATCGGGATGCCAACGGCTAGAACAGGCACGCATTCTGTTGAAGAAAATGATAGGGAGCTTCGCCTCAATCTAGACTTAGTTGAAGAGAGAAGGGAAATTGCAGCGATACGCGAGGAAAAGTACAAGAGACAGGTGGAAGGATATTACAACAAACGGGTAAACCCCAAAGCTTTCAGAGCAGGAGAATTGGTTCTTCGGAACAATGAAGCAAGTAGGCAGGAAGACACTGGGAAGCTAGGCCCAACATGGGAAGGACCTTACAAGATCAAAAAGATCCTTGGAAATGGATCCTATAAATTGGAAGGAACAGAAGGAAAGGCTATCCCACGAACGTGGCATGGAGGCCTGTTGAGAAAGTGTTACGTCTAGTATTATAAAAGGAAATTTCCTTTATTATGATGTAATGATTGTAACCCTAGATATTACATAAAATATATACCGGCTCTCAAGAAGAGACGGAGATTTTCCCATCCACTAGTCTGAACGTATATCCTAGTGAAGATACATAAAAAAAAAAAAGAGAGTCCAAGTGCTCTTCTGGGGGGGACGCTTCCCAGCTTAGTAAACAAACATATATATAAAAAATAAAGGAAGAAAGAAGTAATCAACAGAAAAATTAAAAGGAAAATGCGTACATTGACGCTACTACAATTAAAAGTCATGATTACATAAACAGAGGTCTAAGGGATCGAATGCCCCCATAACAAAAACAAGTTTAAACACTACACCAAATAACAAAGGCTATTCAGCAAGGGGAGCCGCTGGTTCGATCTTCAATAGATCTACCGCCGAAAGATTGACATCCTGACCGAGGGCTTCCAGGTAGGGAAAGGAGAGCTGCTTCAAACGGTCAAGGGCCTCATCTAACTTGGCATCGGCCGCCTGATCAAAGTTGGGAGTACCTGACATGGGAAGACTCCTTTGCGCCTGTCGAAAGCCATTTCGCACTCCAGAAGCATACCCAGCATTGGTATACAGAGTGGCAATTTCCCCGTACGGGGCGTTAAATTCGTGACTTTGATGGAGCTTCTCGACAAAAGCTTTCACTCCATCCCTAAGTAACCACGCCACCTTCCCAACCAACTCATCCTTCTCAGCCAAAAGCTGCTCATGTGTAACCCCTAGGGCAGAATTCTCGGCCACAAGCCTTAGATTTTCACGCTCAAGAGCAGCCTTCTCAACAGTCAAGCTTTCAACCATTGCCTCCGCCGTGGCCTTTTCACCATCGAAGGCGGCCCTATCGGCTGCCAACCTTTCACCAGCTAAGCTTACCTCGGTCCTCTCAGACAACAGTTCCCCATTCTGGGTTTCCAAACTCTTCACTTTCTCAATTAACCCTTCCCAATCAGCAAGGGGCAACGACTTCATCGCAGGATCCACAGATGTTAAAGGTTGAACCCTCACAAGGTCGCTGTTGGTACGCTCCAAATCGCGAAGGTGCTTCTGCAGATCTTTGATTTTCCTCTGAGCTTTGAAGGACTTTTTTAGCTCAAGTTTAACCCTTCGAAATTGAGCCCTAGCACGCCTCCGGAGTTTGACACCCTCCTCCTCCAACCTTTCAATTTTAGCCCTCGCAGACGATAGGCGCCCATCTTTCTTAACCAGGGATCTCTCAAACTTAGTGGCGGTACCACTAGAAGCCATGTAGCGACCACGGACTTCTGTACCGGCCACTGCCAACTGGGCGAGCAACACATTATAATTATTAATCAAAGTCTCCTGTGGGAGACTCCTCCAGCGATGGGCCTCAACAGGAGTGGCAAAATGGTTCAGCATGTCCTGGCAAACTTCGGGGTCGCTCATCCCACTACCACATTTCGCTTGCCACCCAGCTATGTAAAGAGCGGACAAAGGATCTTCCCCGTCATTCGCTGGATGAGGAGTGGCGGAGCCTCCCGCTTCGGTCAATAGAGTTTCCACTGGTGTACTCTCCCCCTCATCTAAGTCTTTTCCATGATCACGGTGTGGAGAGGGTTCCCTTACCACAGGACCAACGGAAGAAGAAACAGCAACAGGATGGGAACTAGTAGCAAGGAGAGAGGGAGGAACTTCCAAAGATGGCGTTGCACTACGAGAAGGGACATCTGTTAAGATTAAAAGAAAAGCAGTTTTCCTTCCAAAAAAAAAAAAAAAAAAAAAAACATACCATCGGCAGGAACAAGCTTCCCTCGCTTGACCTTCAAAAGACCAGAACTTTTACCCCGCTGCCGTTTGCGTGTTGATGGAGGAGCAGACGTACCCGGAGGGTTGACTACCAAAGGGGTCACACCGGGGATCAAGGTTTGAATTTTAACAGAAGGGAGCACAAAGTCCCCAACTCCTCGCTCCAAGAAACTCTGCACATTTTCCCCCAGGGCGACCAGAGGAAAAGATACCCCAGCCAAAGTCTCCAACTTCAAATACTCCAGCAAAGAAATAGCTGTTCACAACAAAAGAATTCTCTCTAAAAAAAAAAAAAAAAAAAAAAAAAAAAAAAAAAAGAAGCAAGAAAGGAGGCCGTCAAGAAGGAAAACTTACGGCGCCCACGAAGATGGATGGAGGGATCCATGTTCAGGGAAGTCCAGTTCCGGCTCAGGCCACCCAGCACCAACACTGACTCATCGTGAGTCCGGACGTGTATTTTATTCAGAGAGATTAACCGGCAGCGCTCTACCTCTACATCGGAGAGAGGGGGAACCGGATCAGAAATAGAGCCGGATAGAGCAGGCCGCCAGGGAAGGAATACGGGGGCCACAGATCTGTCAATCCAAATAAACCGATCTTTCCACAATTTCAGGCTGGTGGGCACGCAGCGAAAACACTCCCACTCTTCGTCCTCTGACGGTGGACGACGTTCGACAGTAAACCAATCCCCTGATCGAGTTAATTTGAAGAAACTCCGCCATAAATTCAAGGTGGCAGGAAAACCTAGGGCATGGCACAGAAGTTCAAAGTTGGTTAATCTCATGGCCCCTAAAGGATTAAACTGAGCGGGGCTTAACTGATAATACTCGATGACAGAGAGGAAGAAACGGGTAAAAGGGATACGAACATTTGCCGCGTCAAAATAACGAGTATACATCGCTATCGAGTCCTCAGGACAGTCAGCGACGTTAGCGGACGCCGCAGGATTACGAGGTTTCCACTCCGCTTTTAACCCATAGTCCTTTATCAGATCGATAAACGGGGCATGCTTCAGGTTACAGCGCGAGGTAAGCATATCAGCTTTTCCCATATCGGAAAAATCGGAAAACGGAAAACAACGAGCAATGACGGTTGATTGGAATGAAGGAGAGAAAAAAAGAGGAAAGGGCGATTTGATTTCAAGGAAATAAAAAGGGGGGAAATGAAAATGGGATTATTAAGGAATATATATATAAAGGTCAATGAGCGGTCATTCCTCCCCGTCAAATCAGAAGAGAATTAATAAACCAGCAGGCAATAATTACCTTTCAAATGCAAGTGGAGCGTCAGACAATCATAGTCTAAGGAAGATTCGATCAGAAATAGGCCTCTAGTTTCTCACTCACTTCCCTAGGCTAGGGGGGGAGATGTTGGGATAGGGTAGTTACCACTCTGAGACGAAACATGTCTTCGTCCAACGGCCAACCGATAGGGATGAAACAGAGGAAACAGGAGTCACGGACAGACGAAAGGTAATGAGGAGTCTCAGAAAACAGGAACGTCGAATAAGGTGTAACATTAATTATGGACAAGACAGAGAGAGGACAGCATTTAATGGAGAAGAGCGTGGGAGACAAGACGCCGTCCACGCGCTTCTGCATTTAATGACTGTCACAGTCATCTGACCGGCGTGAAGGAAGTGTGGCCACGTCGCCAACACGTATGAAGTGACAGACGAAACAGACCGGTCCTTTGAGGTTACCCGGAGGGTAATAACCGAGGGCTTGCTATATAAAGACAAGTCCGAGGAATGGAAAAGCACAAGGGGAATTTCTTGTAACATATTTACTTCTAATCATTTAACTAGTAGTGAGAGCTTTCTATGTATTCAATATTCAATCATTTATGTTATTAAATGTTTGGTCAATCTATTTAATATTGTATTAGATCCTTAGCGTCGTCCCCACCCTTCGTCTGGAGCCGGACGGAGGGTCCAGAATATCAAAATTTACTTTAACAAGGGGCAACGCACCTTGCCGGATAACGAGAGTGAGCACGACAAATCAAAAACCCAATAGATTAACATCTTTTCCCTTTTCCCGTCAAAACGCAATAAACGTCAAGTTCAAGTGTTCAAAATATTCTCTAAGTTTCTTCTCTAATTTTAGTGTCTAAAACTTAAGTGTTGCTTTAAATATATCCATTACATAAAGTAAAAGCCTCAAAGGTATAATTTAAGACACTATTTTTCTCAAAAGTAAATGTTTCATTTTTATGTACTTACATCTTGCATCATTACACTGTGTAAGCATATGATATATGATGCATTTGACATGTTCAGTAAAGTTTGGTGAATAGAATCAAAATCAACTTTTAAAACATATAATAAAACATTGCTTATAAACATAAATCGGAACATGAAATTTTAAGCGGGGCCGAAACGCTGCAGCGGTTCATGCAACACACGACAAACTGATAATTCCTCAGATTCATGTATTAAAAACGTACGATTTTTTCAAACTTTGGGAGGACCGCAGTCCCCCTGGACCTTCATTAAGGTCCGTCTATACTTATAACAAACTGATAATTTCTCAGATTCATGTATTAAAAACGTACGATTTTCCCAAACTTTAAGAGAACCGTAGTCCCCTGGACCTTCATTAAGGTCCGTGTTTGCTTATAAATTATAGTTAAATAATGACATTAAGAGATGTACAACCATGTTACCCTTTGACTATGGTCGGAAAAAATGTCTTTATTTCATTTATGGCACCGAGATCTAGGTTTAGATTGCGTTGGAAATTAACGAATTTCTTTTTTCTAATATATCTAATGAAGGATAAATCATTAAACAATTAGATCAAGTGGATAAAGATTAATTCCAACTTGCTCTACACACTAGTGGGCATATTGGATTTAGAATCTTAAGTGATCTCCATCGTACAATGGTCCTATTTCCTACACACATATTCATATATTCGTATGTATTCCTATATATCTATATGTATAATTTCTTTTTAGTGTATGTAGAGATTATTTCTCTAATCATATAATCAAATTTATTAATATTGATAGTAGAAGACTCTAATGAAGCATTGTTTTTTGTGATAATTTAAAATTTAATATAACTCTAATAAAAAAATTAGAGTTATCAAGTTTGAATCATATTAAAAGTATTTAATAATTCAAAAAGTCAGTTATCCAGAAAAAATAGAGAAATCAAATTTGAAATACACAGAAAAAGAAAATAAAGATAAAAAGCCACATATCAAAAGACATAGTAATGACTAATGAGACACATTTTTATATGTAGTGTACCTTACTTGCATGAGTTTATGTATATTTTAAATTTCATATATTACATTATAAATCATTTTCGTTTTTTTTTTTGTTTTTTATTATTTTGAAAGAGAAAATATATATATATAAAAAAAAAAAGGATACAAGTTGGGGGCCAAGATGCCAGAACCAAACGAAATAAACACGACAAAGAGAGCCAAACACCCTAACTATAAAGACTCACGTCGACACATAAAGGAAACACAATGTTTCCAAAATAAATCAATTCCTTTTAATAAATACAATGCACATAAACTTAGTTAATCTTTTAAAAAAAGAATTTCGACGAGGACTTCTTAACCCCGTATATTTTTAATACCAACTGGTATCACTGCCACCTATCAACCGTAGGTAATGTTGTTCAAATATCGTCTATGTCTCAGCGCCTTGGACCAACGAGTAATAAGCATTATAATTATAATTATCTATACTATCTATAAAATATTTTGCCCTTAAATTAAATTTGAAATTTAAGAAGAAAAAGACTAAAATTACTCATTTATTTACCATCTAAATACAATTTATTTTTTCAACTTACTTACTTTCTTTTCAACTCATTTCCTTCAGTTTCATTATTTACCTTGTACTAAATTAAATTTTCAATTAATTTGACTAATGATTTTTTACAAAATATTTCAAACCAATTTTTTTTTTACATCTATTTGTCATATCTAAAATGTGGATTAATTTTTATTTATTTATTAAGCTTCGCATATAACTTGCTATGTTCAAAGATCTGGATTTAAAATCGGCAACCGGATAATTGTTTTTATAGCCCGATGAGGATTGATGACCTGAAGTTTTTACAGCTATTATGATATATTAGTCAAAAGCCCACTAAAAAATTATTACACTTAATATATAGTTGAAAACTATTAAATACAATATGATTATGGTCATTCAATTATATATTACCTCTCATTTTTAACATGAAGTTTGAGTTTGGACCAAAATTAATGTTTTCTTTAATAGAACACAGTTCAAAATAAAAACTATTAGACATTATATATAAATAGTATTTTATAGTTCCAACGATCGAATAAAAACAATTTTCTAAAACAATTAAATGAGCTTACTACATCACCACATGTATGTGAAATATATGGAGAAAATGAGTTTGAAAATTGATGGACCAAATCATAGACTATTACACTCAAAATATTAATCGTGAAACAAGAGACTTACAAAAAACTTTACCGCACATAAATAAATAAATGATGGCCCGAAGGGACGCACCACCATAAACGGTTAGCGTATAATTCATCGTCTGATTCGAAAGACCGAATAAGAAAATCTTACTACATAATTATTTTTATGCTCCGACTGCCCGAACGACTCGAACCATAACTATTAATTATCTTGAGACGAATGTGAAACTACCATAAATCATTACCATTTTTTTTTTGAATATAACTTTTCTTTCCAGCTGCATCACGCGAGTTTTATTCTAGTTATTATAAAATATAAAATAATTGTTGAATACTATCTTTATGTACATAAGACTATGCGGTGTGAGGCGTGGTGAGCACCAATAACGCCGCCACCTCAGCTGGATAACGCCCCACCACGCCTCCCCCCACTCCGGTGGGGGCGTTATAGGCAAAAATCCAGCCACGGCGTGTGCAGAATAACGCCGTGGTGGGGGAAAAGGTTTGAAGCAACGGTCGAATATTGTGTGCAACGGCCATATTTTTAAAAGAATTGCCTATATATACAAACACTCACACATCCTCAAACACACACAAAATATATACAAATACTCAAAAACACACAAAAAACACACACAAAGTTTTATAAAATGTCAAGTTCGTCAAGTTCGGATGAAGATGCAATTGTAGCCGAAACGATTAGAGCCGTTGTTAACTATGCATCACAACATATCGAAAGACCAATCACCAGAAGAAGAACCGTCATAGAACGTAACCGTGAAGAAGCTAACACACTACTAATGGAATCTTACTTTTCTCCGGGTTGCACCTACAACGACGAACAATTTACCCGTCGTTTTCGAATGAGGAGGGAGCTGTTTCTCAGGATATGCCACGATTTTGAAAACAATTTTGAGTATTTTAGGCAAAAATTTGATTGTAGAGGAAGGGCTGGGTTTACACCGATTCAGAAATGCACCTCCGCCATACGACAACTTGCTTTTGGCACTTGTAGTGACATGTGGGACGAGTATTTAAAAATGTCCGAAAGAATTTCACGTGACTCTCTTGCCTACTTTTGCGAAGGTAAATTTTTAACCTTTACATTTTTAATTAGTTTACTTTAAAACTTATTTGTACTTAAAATTTAATAATATCTGAAATAGGTGTGGTTTGTTTATACGGCAAGAGATATTTACGCCGTCCTAGTTGGAGCGACATACAGCAGATTATGATGGTTCATGATGAAAAACACAATTTTCCCGGTATGCTAGGCAGTTTGGATTGTATGCATTGGGAGTGGGAAAATTGTCATGTGGCTTGGCATGGTCAATACCATAGGGGTGATCACGCTCACCCTTCCATTATGTTAGAGGCTACGGCCTCTACTGATTTGTGAAAAAATTAGAAACGCGATGTACGCCGCTATAATTCTTCATAACATGATTTTGGAAGACAAAGGTCTCGCGTATTGTCAAGCTTATGATGAGAATGCCACCGAACCAGAAGTCCAGATTAGCTTTGAAGAGAAACAACAGAACATACGTGACATGCGTGACGAAGGTACCCATCACAGTCTGTTAGCCGATTTGATCGAACATGTCTGGTATTACCGCCCCCGAGGAAACAACGCTGAAGATTGAAGTGTTTTTTTTTTTTAAATTGTATTTTTTTAACGTATTTTAGTTTAATCGTAATATGTTTTTTAATAAATTGTAGTGTGTGTTTGTTTTTTTTTTAATAAAAATACAAGTTTTTAAATTTCATTTATATAAAAAAAATTATAAATATACAACTTTTTAAAATTACACTCTCTTTCCTCTATCACTCCACATCATCATCACTTACACACAACCACACCACCCATTTTTATCACTCCACATCATCACACTCTCTTTCCTACAAATCACACTCTCTTTCCTACAAATCACCTCTATCACTCCACATCATCACCCCAAATCACTTACCACACCGCATAGTCTAAAGTAGAGAGGGCAAGATCGGATAAAGTAGACTATTCTTTTCTATTTTTGTCATAATTTTAAAATTAATTTTACTTATATTATTTTTAAAATTTTGATTTTACAAAAATTAGTTTAATATTATGTTTTCCTACGTAAATAAATTCATCTCTTTTATACTTAACTTTTACTTATATTTGGTTTCACTTATAAGTTTATATCGATATTTATAATAAACCACAAAAATATTTTTATGAAACAATCATATTGTAAAATTAATTACCATATTTACAAAAGGTTTATCGCGTCCCATTCTCTCTTCTAAATAAGAAATTTAAATTCTGCCATTTTTTCACGCCACATTCTCATACCATATTTATCGCGTTACATTTTTAAGCCAAAATAAATAATTTAAATGTCATTTCATCATATATTTATTTCTCGCAACAAAAAATAATACAAAAACCTTTCATAAATTTGATAATTTTATTAAAATGTGATTGTACCATACGATTTTTTTTTTTTTTTTTTCTCAATATTTTGACTCACTATATTCTTTTATTAAAACATTCAACATGCCCCCTCAGTCATGAAAGTCGGCCAAATAGATAAGTCTGAACTAGAAAACCCTTAATCTGAAACACTAGTTTGTGGTGTTTACAGATAAAATATTGAGTAAGATTTGGCCCAAGCACATTTTCCTAGACAATTATTAAAAATAATAAGTGGCATGTCTCCTAGTAAAGAAAGCTGGCATTTCTGAATTAATTGACCTACACCATAATGCCAGCTTGTTTTTCTACCCACTCTCGAACTACTGCATCATCCAGTCTACTCTACCAACTCTATAGTTGTTACGATCATGAGATAAATGTATATGATTTGCTTCTAGTTATATATAAAGTTTAATGTATATCTATCTATTTGTTAGTTTTCTGAAAATATAATTCTAGATATAAAGGGACTAATTATGAAATTAATTGAAGCTTAAACTTGTGGTTTGATAGGATGTAGCTAAACTTGTTTTTGAAGTTATTTTTTTTAGGATATGCTAATAATTGTCCGCGGGCAATGGTTAATCTTACTATTATTAAATAATATGCATTAAATGAAGTCATACATTCCATATTTATATTCGATATATTCTAAAAATAATAATTTTATAATAATAATTTATTAAACTTTTATATAAACATAGAATGTATGAGTTCATTTAATGTATTTTAACATAATTACTAATTGTCCTCGGGACAATGGTTAGCAAATCCCAATTTTTTTTATGTAAAATTAAAAGTACATCAATAAAGTAGTTATTAGTTAAAAAAGGAAAAAAAATTCAATAAAGTAGTTAAACATGGAACTTTATAAAATGTTTCAATGCTATAGGTATTTATGTTATTGGTCCTTATGTAATTTACTATTAATTTTCATGTAGATTATCTATAAAAAAAAATATCTTATAAAATTAACTAGGGGTGTTCAAAATATCCGTATCCGAAACTCCGAATCCGAAAATCCGAAAATCCGATCCGAAATTATCCGAAAATTCGGATATCCGAAATTTCGGATATCCGAAAATTCGGATATCCGGTTTTTCGGATTCGGATTCGGATAGTGATATTTCGAAATTTCGGATATTTCGGATATCCGATTATCCGAAAATCCGAAAATATATTTTTTTTTTTAGTTTTTATAGTTATTTTATAGGTAAATGTAAATATTTTAGTGATTTAATAACATATTTAGATAAATATATGTAAATATTAAATATTGTGGTTAAAAAAATGTATAATAAAATTTGGAACAAACAAAAAATAACACAAAAAAAACAAAAAAAGAAGATATTTTTAAAAAATTTCGGATTTTCGGATATATTGGATATCCGAAACCGGATATCCGAAAATTTCGGATATCCGAATTTCGGATATCCGAAATTTCGGATTCGGATTTCGGATAGTGAAAATCACTATCCGAATTTTCGGATATCCGAAATTCGGATATCCGAATTTTCGGATATCCGATTTTGAACACCCCTAAAATTAACAAAAAGGTTATGAAAATGCCTTCCTAAGGCTACGCGGAGTGGTGAGTGATGATGTGGAGTGATAGAGGTTTTTTTTAGGAGAGAGTGTGTGATTTGTAGGAAAGAGAGTGTGATTTTAGGAAAGAGGGTGTGATGATGTGGAGTGATAGAAAATGGGTGGAGTGGTGAGTGATGATGTGTAGTGATAGAGATTATTTTGTAATCATTACTTTTTATTATTTTTTTTATATAAATGAAATTTAAAAAGTAGTATTTTTATTAAAAAAAAACATACTACAATTTATTAAAAAAAAAAACATACTACAATAAAAAAAAAAATACTACATATCCGAAAAATATTTTGCGATAAGCCTTTGCTTTTCGCTCTCCGCTATTCTTCGATAAGGCTCCTCGAGATGACTAATGTCCTTCATGATCGTCTTTAATGCTTTTGCTCGCATTTTTTCGTCGATTTTTTCATTAATTTCCCCGAACCGTTGTGTCATCAACTTGAGTTGTTCTTCGGCCCTCGAAGAAGACCCGGTTTTGCCCTTTCCTTTGCGCGCTTTTGCTTTTGCTTGATCTCTACCAACCGGTCTTGGAAGATCTTCCTCCAACACTCGAAGCTCATCATCATCATCATCATCCGATTCGTTGAGATCGAATGAAGCAAAAGGCGATATTGGAGTGGCGGGGCTACTAGACTCCGATGTTTTTGACCTTTTTGAGGACCCTCCAACAATTGGTATCGCTTGACAAACCGGGCTATTTTTCAATATTTCCCAACACGCGTAATGTGGGAAAGACGTACCCATTTTGGTGCGGTATGTCACCATAGCCTCTTCGACCAACATTTGATCATTTTGACCGCTTCTTCTAGATTGTATTGCTTGTCGCATAATCCCGTTGAATTTTTTTACTTTTCGGGATAAATCGGTCCACTTGCTCGATATCATGTCCTTGGTACGATGATAATCGGGATCTTGTTGTTGCATCTTGAAGAAGAATTGTTCGCGAACCCTTTCCCAAAAAACGGGTGAAACTCGATCTCTTCCATAAACGGGGTCTTCGGATGTCGACGCCCATGATGCGGAAAGTGCCACCTCTTCCCGTTCGGTCCACTTCTTTTTTTCGCCTTTGCCTCTTTGCGAATCGGCTTCCTTCTTCCTATGTCGTCTTTCCGCAACTTTCTTCCCACGGGTCCTCATATTTTCCGGTTGAGTTTCCGGAACAACGTCATCGTCTTCGGGATCTTGTGATTGGCGGTTACGGTCAACGTCAAATGGAGGCGGGTTTGGAAATTCGCCAAAATTGAGCAATTGTTGGAACGACCCTCCTTGGTTTACCGGGTCTTGGTGAGGTCTTTGTGATGGTGGAGTTTGTTGATAAAATTGTGGAAATTGGTTGGGGTTTGGAAATTGGTTAGGGTTTGGAAATTGGTTGGGGTTTGGAAATTGGTTGGGGTTTGTAAATTGGTTGGGGTTTGGAAAAGAACCAAAAAAATTGTTGAACCAATTCGGGTTGGGGTTTTGATTGTTGTTGGGATCCATTGGAGGTTTTTTTTAGTGAATTGTTTGTATAAATTTGTGATAGTTGAAAGAGATGATGTAAGATGATTGTTGTATGTTTTGATTGGTTTTGGGGGATTTTATAGATGTTTTTTTTTTTTTAGCCGTTGCTTGATCAAACGGTCATATGACCGTTGCAATTGGAAAACGTCAGACCACGCTCGTGATACAGACCACGCTCGAGCCATAACGCCCCTATAACGGCCCTATAACGCCCGTCCCGGAGCGGTGATGGGCGTTATAGGTGCTGACGGGGCCTATAACGCCCTATTACACTCCCACTCCGTCTAGTCTTACAAGAAAATCTTAAGCTTCTAAATCTTATTATATTATATTATATTTACATATACTAATATTTTTCATATTTTCTGAAAGCAAATGCATGTTGATATGTGCTAGTTGTGGTTAATTGTGTTTATGTTATACAACAAAAGAAGAGGTTGAACATAATGATTTTTTTTAATTATATTTTCTTTAATCCAAAAAATAATGGTTGAAGATATCTTTTGACATAAAACTAAAAAGCATCATGAAAAGAGTAGATGAAAAAAAATATTTTAATCCTCCCGCTTCCAACATGGAAGAAAATAAACTTAATTTTTTTTTACTAATCAATTATTAACTCTTTTAAGTATAAAAAAACTTTGATTTGTTCTATATATTTTTTTATATTAATCTTTTAAATTCTATAAACTTTATAAAACTGTAAGTTTTATACTAAATAAACTTTAGGTTTACATTACAAAAAAAAACTTTAATTTGTATACATTTGTGTTTTGTTTGTATCTTTTTTGTTTTTACATTTTCTTTTTAAGCCTTACTTTATTAAAACAATTATTGTGAAGAGAAAGATATTTTATATAATTAATATCCCGCTGTAATGCACGGGGTCTTTAAAATCCTCGTTAAAGAATGAAAATATATTCTTGTTATAACCGCATGAACGAATATTAATTTTTTTTTAAGTAAAGCGCAAATGGTTACCTTAGCTTCCTTTAAAAAACACTTATTAACTCTAATTAGAATACGAAGTTACATAAGTTCTCTCCAAAAAGTACTCTAAAGCGGCACTAAATTTTTAAAATGTTATTAACTTTTGTGTATATATAAATCACTATTGACAATACTTTAAAATTGAGCTATAATCTAATACTCTAAAATAAATAGAATTGTGGTTGAAGATAAATCACTTTCGAAACCACATGTTTTAAAATATTCTTTTGAATCTATATTTAGAGTACATCACTGAAGATACTCGCAATTAGAGGTCTAAAACTGGTTTAGGTTTAAAAACCAGACCAGTTTTTAGTCAGCTTTTGAAAACCGATTGAAAAAAAATTGTATCAGGTTGAACCCGGTTCCGGAGGTGAAAAAACCCGAACCTATATAATCAGTTCGGGGTTGGGTTCAGACCAATTAAGGTTGAAAAACGGGTTTTAAACCGGTTTTTTTTTCCTTAATAAACTTCGAGTTTTATTAAATAAATTTATAATACATCAAACATATAGTTAAAACACATCTACATAAACTTAATTGTGACACCTTAGGCAAATCCCACATCCCCCGTGCACAAGAGTGATGCTAGGTATATGAGTAAACTTTTAGCCTTTCATGACACGACGCGTTTTGGTGGCTACGGGCACTGCAAAGCTTTGAAACTCTGTAGTTAAGCGTGTTTGGGCCAGAGTAATTCAAGGATGGGTGACCCCCCGAGGAAGCTCAACCAAAAGTAAATTCGTGAGCTTTGCTGGCAGAGCGGACAATATCGCGGTCATGAAATGGTGGGGTGTTACAAGTGGTATCAAAGCCACTCTTGTGACGTGTGGGATGGTGGGGCAAAGCTCAACGAGGACGTTGAGTCCCAGGTGGGGGTGTTTGTGACACCTTAGGCAAATCCCACATCCCCGTGCACAAGAGTGATGTTGGGTATATGAGTAAACCTTTAGCCTTTCATGACACGATGCGTTTTGGTGGCTACAGACACTGCAGAGCTTTGAAACTCTATAGTTAAGCGTGCTAGTAATTCCAGGATGGGTGACCCCCTGAGAAGCTCCACGAAAAGTAAATCCGTGAGCTTTGCTGGCAGAGCGGACAATATCGCGGTCATGAAATGGCGGGTTGTTACATTAATGTTCAATTTTTCGAAAATTTAAACTTGATACACCAACATAAAACTTAATTCGTAACTTCAATATCTTCATTCTTCATCGAGAGCGGTATCTTCTTCAGAGCTAGACTCACAAGAAGTTTTATTGAAAGCAATTTTTTCATCGAAAAGTGGGATTGTAAAACCCTTTTCCACCTCGATCTCGTGTAATTCTTGTTCAATCTCTAGTTCGCCTTCAAGGGCTTGATTTTGTGTTGAATACGTTCCGCCGCATCTAAGTGATTCTTCAAGCAAATTACACATCTCCAATGCAGCCAGTCTTGTCTTCGTATACACCATGCCACTAAGAGAAAAAGCATATTTCGAAGCTACAATAGAAGTTTGGATGGTTAGTAAATCTCGACTCATGGTGGTTAGAACGGGAAATTGAGATTCCTTTTTTTTTTCACCAAACCAAAATATCAAAATGTGTGAATTCATCGGGTCTAATAGTGGATAAAATGTCAACACAAAAAGAGAAACGACTATATTTAAAAAGAAAAAGAAAAAAAAAAGAGTCAACTAAAAACCTTGTTCCAAAAAACCCGATTATAACCCAATTTTTAACTTAAACCTCAAAACGGTTGGAAAAACACGATTTTTGACCAAATAAAATTGGTTTTGGTCAAAATAGTTTCAATGTTTTCCTCGGGTTTGATTTCATTTTCGGGTTTTCTAGCACGTCTAATCGCAAATAAACCATTTGTTTCAAGGTTCCATTCCATCTTGTAAAATTTATATTAGAGCACCCGGAGTGGGAGCCGTTGTGGCTCGTTCTCGAGCTTACAACGAGCGGCCTAACTCGTTATTACAGCGCCAAGTCTCGTTCTCACCCTCGTTGTGGGCAACCGTTGTCACCACAACGGCTCGTTTTGGTGATTTTCGTTTTTTTTTTTTTTTTTTTTTTTAATTGCAACGGTCTCAAAGTATTTAAAAAAAAAAAATAAACAAAATAGACACCAACGGTTATATAACCGTTGGTTTAATTATAATTTTTTTTTTAAAACCATAATTTCACCTATAAATACCCTCACAACTTAACCAAAAAATCATACCATTTCTCAATCTCATTCTATCTCAATCTTTTTCTAAAAACTATATACAATAAAAAATGAGTTCAAATTCGTCAACCAATCACAATGTTACGGATTCGTCATCTTCCGACTTTGAATTGTTCGAAGTTCTAGCCTTGGCGGCACAAGCTGTGGAACAAATGGAGATGGAAGAAAATGAGGGTGAAAGTTCACGCCGTACTGAGAAAAGAAAAGGCGTTATATCAACAGCGATCGGGCCGAAGCAAACGAAAACGTGTTACGACATTACTTCTCCGACGAAAGCGTATACCCGACTGAATATTTCCGTAGACGATTTCGTATGAGAAAACCTCTTTTCCTCAGAATAGTCGAAGGTATATCTATTTACTCTGTAGAACCTTTGCCCGACTATTTTAAATATTTCAAACAACGCCCCGATGCAACAGGTAAAATGGGTTTTAGTTGTTTACATAAATGCACGTCCGCTATTCGTATGATGGCGTATGGGATTACTCCGGACGCCTTCGACGAATATTTACAAATGTCAGAAAGAACATCAACTGAATTCTTAGATAATTTTTTAAAATGTGTAATCCATCTTTATGCAAACGTTTATCTAAGAGCCCCAACACAAGATGATGTTAATCGTTTATATCAAAAACACGATGAGGTTCATGGGTTTAAGGGTATGCTTGGTAGCATCGATCGTATGCATTGGAAATGTGATCAATATCCAAATGCATACAAAGGCCAATACACACGAGGTGACCATGGTTATCAAACGGTTATGTTGGAAGCTGTTGCCTCGTACGATCTATGGATATGGCAAGCTTACTTCGGTGTCGCGGGGTCGAACAACGACATCAACGTGCTTAAACAATCCACGTTGTTTCATGATATGCTCAACGACTCATCCCCAGACTACAAATTCACCGTCAACGGCCACGAGTACGATAAAGGATATTACCTTGCAGACGGTATATATCCGGAGTGGTCGACATTTGTTAAAGCTTTCTCGAACCCATTTGACGAACCTCGTCAAAAATTCAAACGTTTTCAAGAGAGTGCGAGAAAGGATATCGAACGGGAATTCGGTGTTCTTCAAGGTCGTTGGGGTATTATAAAACATGCAACTAGATTTTACAAGATGAAAAAGTTAAGAAGAGTTATGTATGAGGCTATTATAGTACACAACATGGTTGTTGAAGACAACGGACAATCGATCTGTGATGCCGAGGAATGGTATGCTCCTCCGGTTACGGGTGTTCTGAGAACTTATAACGAGAGAGTCAACGAACGTATCCGGATTAACAGAGAGATTAGAGACAGAACCACACACAACATACTCCGGGAGGATCTCGTGGCCTACATTTCGACACTTCCGGATAACTATCGACAACGTTAGCTTTTTTTAATTATTGTGTTGTATTTTTTTTTTAATTAATGTATTGTATTTTTTTTAATTATTGTATTGTATTTTTTTTTTATCGTATGTTTTTGTATTTTTATTTTAATTATTGTAGTTTTATTTTTTATTTTAATAAAATGTTATATTTATTTTATTCAAATGTTTTGAGAAAAAAAAAATTGGGTCTCACAACTCCCACAATTACCACAATCCTCATTATCATACCATCTAAAATCTCAGAATCATGATTCTCACCGCCACGTCAGCAAAAATAATCCAAGAATTACTAGAATCGTGATTATCACTCCGTGTGCTTTTATCATTCTCAAATTGCTTTTAAGAAGCCACATGGCCTATTATTTACTTGCTACTTTACTTCATTCCAAGTATGTGTCTATCTAGTATTGGAATCCATTATATGTAAACTAGGCGTATTCCCGCGCGTTGCGCGGTGACAATTTCTAAAGAGATTTGTCACGAACAATGATCAGAATCGGGAGTTCGAACAATATGAATCTGAAACTGAATTAGAACAATATTGATGTGACCACTCAAATAGCTAAGGGATTGACTACAAAAGTCAAACTTTTCAAATACATATGTAAATATAAAAAAACATTCCTACGTACAGTATTAAATATTAGATTAGATACATATATAATTCAGCAAAGTGCTGCATATTTTCAAGTAAGGTATAGAAAGAATATAACATGTTGTATCACTTGTCTAATCAACAACATGCACATGGACCCTATACCTGCAACAACGAAAACAGACATTACAAAAGGCAATAATTGGGTAGGTTAATACCATAGTCCCTACATAAACAACTCAAAAAACCAACCTTATCATAGGGTACTTGCAAAAGTCATTGAAAAGATCACAAAAAAACAAACCATCGTTTACAACTAACTCTTTGTTGCACTCTCCACAACTCTTGTAGCACCAACCGGATTGAGTATATAGACGATCAACTGTTGCCAAAACAATGAAAACATGACGACCAACTGTTGCCAAAATAGTGAAAACATGGTCAGTTACACATTTATAATAATATATAAAAGGTTTCCATCGTTGTACATAAAAAACATGGTAGAAATTATTGTATATTAACTGTTTTCGTGGCGTACCCTTTTTCCGGCTTTTCAAATTTTCAAACAAATTAGAAATTACCTCATCATCAGTTATAACCATCTCCAACCCAAGTAAGACATCACCGAATTTCGTATTTACTGTCTCCCACATTCTACAAATACTTACATGAACAACCCAATCTTCTCTAGTTGGGTCAAGGGCGCCAATCTTGGAGTGAGACATGTTTTTCGAAAGAGACATAATTGTACGTGGTTATGTGGTTTGTTGATGCAAAAAAACTTATATAGAAAAACACAAAACCACCATTATACCTTACATTATGATAATTAAAACACAGGGCAACCAAAGAGTCAGACGTTTCAAATGTGTTATTAACTTAGGGTAACTGAACAGTTTAAATATCATTATACCTCATATTATGGTAATTAAAACACAGGGCAACCAAAGAGTCAGGAGTTTCGTGTTATTAACTTAGGGTAACTAAACAGTCTAAAAAATCATTATATCTCACATTATGGTAATTAAAACACAGGGCAATATCTCAAACATTAGCTATCCGACGACTCTCTATTATAAGTAATTATACCTCACATTATGGTAATTAAAACACAGGGCAACCAAAGAGTCAGGAGTTTCGTGTTATTAACTTAGGGTAACTAAACAGTCTAAAAAATCATTATATCTCACATTATAGTAATTAAAACACAGGGCAACCAAAGAGTCAGGAATATCATTATACCTCACATTATGGTAATTAAAACACAGGCAACTAAAGAGTCAGAAGTTTCAAATGTGTTATTAACTTAGGGTAACTGAACAGTTTACGTATCATTATACCTTTAATTTGGTAATTAAAACACATGGCAACTAAAGAGTCAGGAGTTTCAAATGCATACCATTCCACTATTTGGAATATCTCAAACATTAGCGGGCAATATCTCAAACATTAGCTATCCGACGACTCTCTATTATAAGTAATTATACCTCACATTATGGTAATTAAAATACAGGGCAACCAAAGAGTCAGGAGTTTCGTGTTATTAACTCAGGGTAACTAAACAGTCTAAAAAATCATTATATCTCACATTATGGTAATTAAAACACAGGGCAACCAAAGAGTCAGGAATATCATTATACCTCACATTATGGTAATTAAAACACAGTAATTAAAACATAGGGCAACCAAAGAGTCAGGAGTTTCAAATGTATAAGTATGCCATTAATCATATTATGGTAATTAAAACATAGGGCAAACAAAGAGTCAGGAGTTTCAAATGTATTATGGTAATTAAAAAATAGGGCAACCAAAGAGTCAGGGTTTCAAATGCATAAGTATGCCATTAATCACATTATGGTAATTAAAAGATAGGGTAAACAAAGAGTCTGGAGTTTCAAATGCATACGATTCCACTATTTGGAAATTCTCGAATATTAGCCATCCGACGATCCTCCATTATAAGTAAATATAGAAATGATTCACTTAATAATAATTCTGTTTACACATTTTTCAACAATTTTTTTTTTTTTTCATTTACAATGAAACCTATAGCTGTTAATGACTCACATTTTAAATTTTATTACCTATTTTTAATTCATTTTTTTAAAATACTATATATGTGCTTTCTCCCCCCTTCTATATATACCAACAATAACCACACCACCTTTACCAAGTGAAGTTTAAAAATGGCCATGAAACTTCATCTCTTCTGTTTTGTTTCTTTTCTACTAGTTGCAACTTCTGTAAGCTTCTTTATTCCAATCATTTTCATTTTTGTAGCATAAAAAAACACTTCTAGATTTTTTTTTTTTTTTTTTTTTTTTCTGATTACTTTTGTTTTGTTTTTATGTTCAGATTTCATCCAATGAACAAGAGGTAAGAACAGATCTCTAATTGGAAATGTTTGTTATAATCTTGAAATATGTACTTATTTGTTTTTTAGATTATATTTTATCATGGTTGGTATTCATTTTTGGATTCTTGTAGATCTAGGAAGTAGACTAAACTACTTCAAAAAAAAAAAAAAAAAACCTTTATGGGAATCACATTAGTAGCCATATTTTTGTTAGTTTACCTTCAAACCCTTTTTAATATGCCCTTATATATATTTGTGCGGGGCATGCGGAGTTTATTTGTTACCGCTCATGTTTAATGAGTCGGTTTTTCCGACTTATTTTGTAGTTTATTAACTTATTATCAATATTTAAGTCATAATAAGCTCATAAGTAGCGACATAAGCAAAAATGAAGCCTATAAAACATAAGCCGAAAGCAAATAAGCTTTCCCAAAAATAATATAAAATAAACACCCTTTAGATAATCAACAATTAACATTAATTCTAAATTTAAGTGAAAATGGTAACACCATATGCATTTGGCTAAACTATGATTTGTGTATCCTGTAGGTTGCATATGTTGCCACCTCTCCCGTCCCACCCAAAACCGCCTCGCCACCACCACCAGTAGCTAAAACCCCTACTCCCACACCACCCGCTGTCAAACCACCCACCACCGCTCCACCAGTTGCCAAACCACCCACCACTGCCCCACCAGTTGCCAAACCACCCACCACCACCCCACCCGTGGCTAAACCACCCACTGCCGCGCCACCAACCCCCCCACGAAACACTAAAGGTATCATCTTAGTTTTTTTTTTTTTCTTATTTACCCCATTTTCTTCATTTAATTTTATCCTAAATATCCACTGATTATTTTGTGTACCTTTTGTATTGCAGAATGTTACCCGCTGTGTGTAGTAAGGTGCAAGCTTCATTCAAGGCCAAATGTATGCCTTAGAGCTTGTGTAACATGTTGTGATCGTTGCAAATGTGTTCCCCCAGGTCAGTCCGGCAACCAAGAGGTGTGCGGCAAGTGCTACACCAATATGAAGACTCACGGTGGCAGACCCAAGTGCCCTTGAAAATACTATTATTAATAATGCTTAAGTTTGTATAAGTAGATTGTCTTTGTATTGTCATTTCTGTTTTGCTAATATAGCTTTTAAGCCATGTGAAAAATAAATTAAGTCTTCGATTGGCTGTTAACGGCGAAAAATAGTTTATGAGCTGTTATTCTTTTGGTAATATTATTAATTGTTTGAGTTTGTGTTATTGTAGCTTCATCAAGATCTATGGTGTGTTTTTTATTTCCTCCAAGAGAAAGATTAATAAATTGGAACGAAACAAAGACATACAAATTTATGTTCTAAAAAACATGGAAACACTTCTTTGGGGCTCAAGTTTACCCCATATGGTCCTAGCACGTAACTCTCCATTAGCATGATTAAAAAAAAAATTCTTCCATCCAATGTCTATTATTTTTTTTTAAACAATTAGACTACACCACAAATATATTCACTCTATTTATTCTTGCAGGCAGGGCCGGTCCAATGATTTTTGCTATCCCTGGCGAGATGAGAAAATTATGCCCCTTAAACTTGTATCATATTATAAGTTTCTTTTAATAAAACAAATAATGCAGAAAAATTTATATAAACAAACAACTCAATATATTTTAGACTTTTGGAACCTAGTCTAATCAGGTCATTCACACAACGATTTTATTAAATAAGTTAAATGTCACTATTTGAGTACATTAAATCCAAAACAACATTACATATTAAATATACATAACTTATATTGATACATTTTTAATAAAACATACGAAAAAAGTTTATTAAAATATCAAAACCAACATTATTAATCATCAAAGTATCACTTTTAGTTCCTTTACATCAACTAGGTGTACATACTAACATAATCGAAAAATAAATTCAAAATATTATTGAATGACAAATATGTCAAACAATTCATAACAGGTAATCCAACTTTAAATTATCATAAAATGAAATAAAAAATGTTTAAAATAATTTAGATTTTTAATATATTAACCATATCTATATCGTTTTGTAAATTAATAGAATAGTTCAAATTTGTGATAAGTAAAGGGTTGATTACCACTTTTTTTTTTTATAAAGTTCGTTTGGAGCAAATAATAAATTTTAGTTCATAAATAGTGATTATGATACTTATAAAATGGTGGCAACACATTTTGATTCTATAATCACATCAATAACTTTGTACTCCCATTCACAAAATACATAAGATAAATAATACGTCATTTGAAAATATATTTAAGTATTTGTAAATACCTTCTTGAAATATGGGTTGAAATTGTCAATTTTACAAACCTTCTAAATTTACCTTTAAACAAAATAATAATATTGGACAAAATTTGTAAAGTTTAAAAACCTCAAGGTGTAATTTGAAAATAGCATAAATATCATCTTCAACCTCCCCTCTTCAACACTTCCATGGCCGCCAAAAACTTGAAACATATTGAATTGAACTAACTCAATTTTATCTTAATTCAAATAGTAATTCAAATATATGACATTCAACCATACATTCATGTCTATTTTTTAAGGAATCAAAATATAATAAAAAATAATACTCGACACCGAAGTGATGCCCCCAAATCTGTGATGCCCTGGGCGACCGACCACCTTGCCCACCCCAGGGCCGGCCCTGCTTGCAGGATTTAAACCCATAATCTTTATTTCTTTAGGTAAATGGTTAACTTACATACCATTATGCTATAAGGCATCATTTGGTCCATACAGTGTCTAGTATAACAACAAAGTAGTAGGTGTAACAAATTCCATTCATCTTCTGTCTTACTTTCTTGTCTTTTAACACAAACAATAGTTAAAATCTATTTTACATAAAGAAGACATCTTAGATTAATTACATAAATGATAACTAATACCATTATTCCTTAATATCAATTCCACGTCTTAGATGATCCTTAAATTCTAGGCTTAAGTATTTATTATCACGATCCCATCAGAGAATCTTGATGGTATTGCCGAGTTGATTTCTACTTCGTTGTGAAACGCTTTGAATTTCAAACACCCCATAACAGTTGAATCATCCGTAAATGTTATGAAATAGTTAGCACCTTTCTTTGACACATGTCTAAAGGGACCACCTACATCAGTATGTATGATTCCTAAAAGATTTGTTGCCCTTTGCGTCCCATGCAGAAAGGGTTTCCTTGTCATTTTTTCCGACACACAAGATTCACATTTATCAAATGAATTATCATTGGACTTTAAAAACCGTGAAGCCTTTTAATGTTATACTTGCATATGTGTGCAATACGACAATGTCATAGATAGGTTGAGTCCAAGTTGGAATTAACGCATTTAGTGCTAATAATAAACATAGAAATATATTTTAAAGAAGAATGAACATGCAAATCTATTTCAAACATACCATTAACATCAATCGCATTAATATAATGAACATTATGTTTGAAACAAAAATACAAAATTCAGTAAAACAATTAGTGAATTCATTATTCTGTAAAACATAAACTGAAACATTCTCCCTGACATAAGTAGGTGCATAATGACAATTGTCTAATACAAGTATTATGCCCTAGGGTAAATGTAAGTCGTAACTTCCAATGGCTTCCATAACTACACGTTTGGCATAGCCTATGTACAGTTACAGAGATCCATTCTTCAGTTTCTTCTTTGCTCTAAATCCTTGTAAGGAATCACAAATATGAGTACCACAGCCAATGTCATATACCTAAGTATTTGTTTTTAGAGAAAGAATGTAATTCTATAGTGAAGATACCTGAAGATCCGGCGTTGCCGACTCTCTTCTTATCTTGCACCTCGGCTAGATACTTAGGACAATTCCTCTTTCAATGCCCAATCACTTCACAGTGATTGCAACCATCACCCTTAGCAGGATGTTCTCTTTTAGCTGGAGGTGTACGCTTAGGCTTGGGAATATAAGCAATTGCTTGTTTATTCTTTCCGTCCTGTTTAGCTTTGCCCTTAGCTTGCGGTTGTCTTTTCTTATCTGAACCGTACCACCACTGATCGCTAGGAGCTGGTTGGTAACCGATTTGTTAGGAAGGATTTTCTCAAACTTTACGAGCATCACATGAAGTTCTTTTGAGAGTCCATACCATGCATACTGTAGTTAGGTGTAAATTCATCAATCACCTTGTGAAAGGGAATACTAACAACAATAGAGTAATGGCAGGGGTAATTCATCCTTTCTAATCGATCAAAGTAGCTTTTCATGTTGAGACCGTGAGTTCCTACTGGCGTTCCATCAACATGTTTACACTGATGTAATTCTTGAATCAAGTCGTTCAGTTCAAGACCGACTTGTTTCTCATACATAGTGTGAAACTCAATGATCATTTTATCCGGCCACTTATTTTCAAACTGCTTTTGTGGTTCAGGGGTCATACCGCTGAGCATCAAGCATGCAACTTCATTATGACGTTCATATGTTGCTTGATAAGTTGCCCAAACTGTCTCATCGAATGAGTCAGCTCCGGAATCATCGATGTAGTAATGATTTGTAACCGCTTCATCACTCGGAGAACAATTCTCAGCTCGCGAAACCAATCATTAAAATTTGGTCCAATGAGTATTTCGGTTTTGAACATTGTTTTGATTTCCGACATAATCCCGCTTAAATCGGGATTTTGTGCCATTTCTACAAAATAGAAGAAAGTTCTCATTAGTACTTTCGACATAATGATTTCTTAACAAAAATGTAAAACCCATGGTTTACTTTCCGTTAAGACTAGGACCCAATGACATATCACCGTTCCATCAGTTGATCTGCTAGGAACTAAATGATACTCAAAAGGTAAGTGACGTTCAGTAATTGCATTTACCGATGCAATTCCTAGATTATTTGACTTAATGTCATGACTCAATCAAGCATCAATATGGTGATCGTGACATCAACATGTTTCGTCGCATCTTATCGCTATCGCCGTTTACAGTCTCACTGCATAACTCGATTTAAGTCATCCAATTGAAGATTGTAGATAGTCCACCACAGTCTCACTATGAGTGGTAATCCACCTTGGATACCCTTCACCTACGTCTCACGTAGAGTGACTAGCAAGTACAAGTTGTCTAAGCAATTTGACTTAATTCCGTGGGTGACAAAATTTATGTATGAAGAGGCATGCATACAATTTCGTCTCATAATTTGTGTTTTTCAAATAAACGTATTATAATTTTGTTTTAAAACGTGTTTCTATGATTGTCTAATTCCTATACACCAAGTGTATATAATAACCAAACGTACCATCGTCATCATAAAAACCCTTTCGGTAGCTCTACAAAAGGTACGACCAGGAAAGCAAGTGAGGGTATGGGATGACAAAACATCACTTAAAACCTGACCTCATTAGGGGTATAATACCACCACAAACTTTCTTAGACATCGTCCTTTATGTAGGTGAAACTAGTTGAGAATTTATACACTAAGGATGTACATTTGATTATGAATTACCAATCACATGCTTTTAAAGGTTTGATTTTTAATGTATTTTGCAATTTAATACGTTCCATCGCATGACCAAATTACGGTATAAACTCAACCTAATGCGTTTTAGAACGTATAAAAGTGCCAAAATAAATTAAAAAATCGTTTCATAATTCTTTAGTCATATTAATTTATTACTTTCAAAACACTTGACATTAATTATTAATATGAATAAGAATACGCAACAAAATTGGGTTAGCCCTAAAGCATGTAGTCTCTATGGTCATTGTCCACATATTGAATAACTCCCGTTTCGCTTGGAAACGGACCACACACATCCGTTCAAACAAGGCAAGTTTGGAATGCGTAAGTTATTTAATATGTGTTCAATACTATTATCAAATAAACCAGATATAACAATTTATATCCAATATCAATTACTGTCGCGCACATCAAATAACAATTTATTATATGTCAGTATCATGCAATTTACTTTTTACAATATCATAATATCTAATTATGTTTGCAAAGTTATGCATGCAACTTAATAACCATTGTTCATAAAAAATAAACATGGCACACAAGTAATTAAACATCAAAATTTGCGTTTAAAGTTTAAGATCTAATTAACTTTTAATACAAAAAAACGTTTTTTTTTTTTTTTTTTTAAAACTAGCCCGCTGCGCCGCACTTATGATTTTCGTTTTAATTGTTCGTTTTAATCGTTCGTTTTAATCCCAAACCTCGATCCCCCACAACTTTTGATGTTTTACATTAATCCAAAATATAATTACTATGGTTTGGCTGATACCACTATAGGTATAGACCTCAAATCAAATTGTCAAACAATTATAAGCAACGGAAAATAAGGATCACATAGTAAATAATAAATCGGATATAGTTGTGTACCTTACTGAGCAAGCAAATAAACCAAAACCTAACGTAAGGTTTTTACCACGGTTGCGTACACGACACCTTCTTTTATCGACCGACTAGTATGTTAGTACACGTTTAAACCTACAACTCTTGTATTCGAAAACCAAAACGAACTGAAAACCCTTTTCTTGTTTTAGCCGATCGGTTAAGGGAGAGGAGAAGAAATCGATTTCTTGTTTTCTCTCTTAATCGATTATATTTTGGGGAGGGATTTGGAGTTACTTTTATAGACAAAGTATTCCATGCTCTCCAAGTTGTATTAGAATAAAGAAACCTCCTTATTTACATAATACATCATTCCATTTAATAAACATTACACTTAACATATTAAGTAACATTTAATAAATATTTTAAACTTGTAGTCGTGTCTAAATGTCGATGTGTGCGCTCCCGTATTCTCACACATTTACAGTCATATATTTATCTGACACTATTCAAATACTTACAAAATACACCGGATCGAGTTTTTTGCCATTACAAACAAGATATATATCACAACATATAACTAAGAATAAACAATCTAAAAATAAATAACGTAGAATTGCTCGACAAAAATCACTAAAATTACAAAACTTCTAACAACCACAAACCTATGTAGAAACCTTCAATAACGATCTCCACTCTCCATATTTAAGAATAATGTCTTGTTAAGCAACAAAACAAATTGTGTAGAGCCAATTGATAATAAACTTGTCCACTAATTTTCCTACTATTGCGCAAATCTGATCAACGTGGAATTAATCCCAAAACAACTTTCGATTTCCTGAATTGTGTATATTTTCCTTCTCTCCGGTGCTTATGCCAAATTCTAGCAAATAAACACTTAAGTTATAATGCTAGTATTCCTAACAAACTTGGTCCGATGTTCAATCGCACCCGCAAAAACAAATAAAAGAAAAAAAATATATCCATAAAACAATCCCAACTACGAGGGAAGCCCGAAGCCCCAAACCCATTACAAACTTACATGTGTTTTGCACGTGCATGTTCAATTATTTAATTGAATAGTTAATGTCATTGGGTTCATATTAACAAGTAGAACCATAAAATATATCAAAATCATCGAGTTTATAATCTGATTATAACTTTTAATTTGTAAAGAAATATACGATGAACCCTAGCTGTTAATGACTCACTTATTAATATTATATATTATTAAATAAATTAAATTTAAAAGTTTAAGATAAAACCTAAATGTTAGTTGTTCTTCCCTTGTATTTATACCATCTATAGCCACACCACTTTCTTTACCCAGTAAAGTTTAAGCTGTTAAAAATGGCAATTAAACTTAACCTCTTCTTATTGGTTTCTTTTCTACTGGTCGTTACTTCTGTAAGTTTTTTATTTTACTCCAACCTAGATTTTTGTTTTTTGTTTTTTATAACTTTCTAATTACCATTTGTTTGTTTTTATCTTCAAATTTCATCTAATGAACAATAGGTAAAAATAAATCTCTTTGGAAATGTTTGTCATAATTTTGAAATATGAACTTTTTTGGTTCTTAGATTCTATTTTATCATGGATTTTTGTAGATCTTGGAAGTATAGCATACTACTAAAAACAGAAATAAAAACAATATATAATCCTAGTAGTCACAATCAGATTGGTAGCTACCCCGACTTTTGCGACTTTATTTACTAGGTTACAAATAATTACAAACCGTTACCAAATATTTGGAACACTTTATATAGTAAGATGGACACTTGTTTTTAGATTTTAGATAAGTTAGATTATAATTAAACTTTGATTCTTTATTTGCTACAGAGGTCCACGGGCTTGATGAGGTTGGTACCAAATACACCAACGTCGTCTCCGAGCCTGGTGAAGACGATGAGAGATCCACCAGGTACATGTGTACCTCCCTTGTAACAGGTTGCATTTGCTTCCCCACCCAAAGCCACACCACCACCACCAATGGCTAAACCACCCAGCCCTACCACACCAGTTGCCAAACCACCCACCGCTACACCACCAACCACACCAGTAGCCAAGCCACCTACGGCCGCCCCACCGACCCCACCAAGAAACACAAAAGGTATAATCTTTATTATTTTTTCAAATACCTCATTTGTGGACTTTTAACTTGATCCTAGTTTTCTTGAAAAGAAAATTTCTTTTTATTTTGTTTTTGTAGAATGTTACCCGTTGTGTGTGGTGAGGTGCAAGTTGCATTCAAGGCAGAATGTATGCCTTAGAGCGTGTGTGACATGTTGTGATCGGTGCAAATGTGTTCCTCCAGGACAGTCAGGCAACCAAGAGGTGTGCGGCAAGTGCTACACCAATATGAAAACACACGGTGGAAGACCGAAGTGTCCTTGAAATCCTATATAATCAAACTTAAGCTTGTCATTTCTTTTGCTAATATAGCTTCTTAACAAAGTGAAAAATAAATTAAGGCTTTAATCGGCTGTTAATGGAGAAACTTGGTTTATGAGGTTACTTTCTTTTGGTAAAATCTAATATTTGTTTGTGTTTATACTTATCACCGGTCAATATGATAAAACACCAATTTGAGTTCATATTTGTTTAGCCTCGTCAAGATCTACGGTGTGTTTTTGATTATTTTTTCCATGAGAAAGATTAGTTAATCGGAACAAATCAAAGATAAACAAATTTATGTTCTCAAAAACAAGAAAACACTTTTATACTTTAAAGCTCGAGAACTTGGTGGGAGCTAGCTAGTGTTTAATTCAAATGCCGGTTTTTGAGTTACAAGTATTATACTAGTGTTTAATTAAATTTTTGATGTTTAACCATTATGCATATTTACAATCCCCAATTCTTTTGGCATATAAGAAGTAAAGAAGTCTTTTTGAGACGAAGCATAAGTACTTAAGGTGATTTTTGATTTTGGAGCTACAACTATTATGGAAGTTAGAAGTTTGCTTATGATGATTAATATAAAGAAGAAGAAAAAGAACTACAAATTATTGTATGTTTGAATTCTTATTCGAAATCTAAAGAGGACAAAAAAAAAAAAAGTAACAAAGATTAAGTCTGTGTTTATGTTCTAAACCGATTAGGAACAAGCCTCCCAATCCGATACCACTCCCAGTTACCTGTCCACCCTACGTTTCTACGTTTTCACCTATCAGCAACATTGCCATTTTTATTAGTTTCAACTGCATATAGTCTAGGAAACTTTAGCGCCAAAATACCTTCATTGAGCCATATGTCTGTCCAAAACTCTGTTGTTGTCCCACTCCCAACTGATTTTACAATGTCGTTTTTGTGGTGAACCCCGACATGCTCAATTAATTAGCTCACAAGCTTTAACTATTTGAGCCGGATACTAGAGCCCAAGTTACTAGATCCATAATTGCCAAATCCCCCATTTGCACCATAAAATTCACAAATTGTTTTCCTCCATAACGCTTCTCTCCCGTTATAAACTTTCACAATTTTTTTATTATTTTTATTTTTTTAATATGAGAATATATTTGTAGAAAACATTCAAAACCATTCTGGTTTTTCCTTCTATTTTCTATTTTTTTCTCTTCTAATTTTAGGTTTGATCTTGAGTCCTATGAAAAATATTTTATATACCTTAAAACATAAAATCATAGGACCAATTAATTATTTATGCAGGTTTTTTAAACGTATAAAACGGATATAAAAAACTAATATCGAACACCAATATCGAATAAGTTTATATTGGTGTCGCCAGTTTTTGATTTTATTAACTTTTTTCATATTAGAATTATTTTTAATTATTTTCTTCTTGCATTTTTCCAAGTGGTAATTAACTTATTATTTTGTATCCGGGCTATCGATCTTGATTATAAATTGTTGGGACAATATTCTGTAAGTATGCTTTGCTACTGATCAGAAGATAGTCTTTATCTACTGATCAGCAGCAAAACATATATTTTGGTCCCAAGGTACTGTTCAGTATCTAGCTCGTAAGAACTGATCAGTATCTAGCTTTTGAAGAACTGATCAGTAGCCACATACTAATCAACAGAAATCCATCGTCCTCAACTGATCAGTAGAGGTGGATAATCACCAGCTATGACTGCTGATGAAGATCCTCAACTACTGAAGCTTCTCAACAACTAAAGTACTTTTCACGTGCTTCTGCAGAGTGCTTTACTGGGAGTCGCTGTTTTCAGTTGATTAGACAGGTTGATTAGAGATTAACCATGTCTGTAGAGTATGGCTATAGATTAAAGTATTAGATTTACTCGATTGAAATTGTACTTGTTTATAGCTTAGTAGTCTCAAGGATTTGTATTTAGTAATTCCTTTATCACATTGAGATGATAACGTTGACTGTGTAATTTTGTAATTCTCTCGAAATTAATACAAGTCAATTGAGGTGTTGTTTGATAAATTGTGTTATTTGTTCTTATCGTTCATTCTTACAAATTAAATCAATTAATCCCAACCTTGTTCAATCCAATTTGTGTTTATCCGCTGCAACACATTTGTGATTCATTAGATCTAAATCATTAAATCAATTAATCCAGTTTCTAATTGATTCGATCCTCACAATTGGTATCAGAGCATTCAGGTGCTCTAGATCTAATTTAAACAACAAAGGTTAAAACAACTGTGTGTCTTTAACTCTTCAAAAATCTTAAAATTTTTGAAAAAAATGACAGACTTGAATGATGGTGTACAAGCAAATAGAGTCCCTGTTCTATCCTCTTCTAACTACAGACTATGGCAAATAAAAATCCACCAGTATATGCTGCAAACCAACTACCTTCTGTGGGAAGTTGTTCAAAATGGCAACAAATCAATAACCACTGCAGCTGGAGGCACAGAAGCTGCTCCACCCACAGACCAAGAGAAGAAACAAAGACATATAGAGAGTCAAGCTTTAAGCAGCTTGTTGTTGGCCATTCCAAATGACTACCAACACAAGTTCTGCAAGTACACAGATGCAAAGACTCTCTGGGAGGCTTTAGAGAAAAGGTTTGGTGGTAATGCAAGCACAAGAAGAAACTATAAAGAAGTCTTGAATCAACAATTTGAAGCATTCAAAGCAGGCAGAGGAGATCTACTAACCCAGATCTTTGACAGATTTAACAGATTGTCAAGTGAAATGGAGATAGTAGGTATTAACATATCCAAGGACACCCTCAACGGGAAGTTCCTAAGGTCTCTCCCTGAAGAATGGATTCCATATACCATCAATTATAGGCAAGGAGATGCCTTGGAATATATGGAACTTGATGATGTCTTCAATGAGTTAAGAGTGTTTGAAGGGGAAGTAAGCACAAAAAATGGTCCATCAAGAAGCACACCACAGAATATTGCTTTTGTGTCAACAAAAGCTCCTGAAGCAAATGCAACTCCTTGTGACCAAGGTTTTGTAGCTAGTGGAAGTGGCACTTCAAAAGGACCAAGATATGAAAACTTGGATGACACTGCTAGAGAAGCTTTCTTTTCCAGCCATGTGAACTCAGTTTTGATTATTGAGGACCTTGAACAACTCAATGCTGATGATCTTGAAGAAATGGATCTTAAATGGCAAATGGCCATGTTAAGTGTTAGAACAAGGAGGTTCATTCAGAGAAGTGGAAGAAGAAACTTTTCTATCAAAAGAAATGACAAAGCTGGCTTTGACAAAAGCAAAGTCAAATGCTATGAATGTCTAGAGCCAGGTCATTTTGCAAGAGAATGTCCAAACAAGGATAGCTCTCAAAAACGTGCACAGAATCCACACCAAGAAGGAAGACAGGGAGGATTCCAAAGGAATCAAAGCAACCAAGAAATCCCTTCCACAGCTCTCACAACTACAACAGCTGATGAAGAAGGTGGATATGATTGGAGCTTTGAAGCTGGTGATGCTGTGACAAATCAAGCCTTGATGGCTGATGTGAAGGACTCCATTCCAACTGAGGTACTTTCAAAACTATGCACTCAAAACTGCATTAAGCAACTAAAAGAATACATGGATCACAACCAAACGGTTTGTGATGAACTGAAATTGGCAAATCAAAGCAGAAATGAGTACAGACACATCATCATAAGTTTTGAAAACCAAGTCAAAGCATACCAACAAAATGAACTAAAATATGAAGAAAAGATTGAGTTTTTGACATGGGAAAGAAACAAAGATTTAAAACAGGTAGACGCCATAGAAATCAAAATGGCTGAGACCAAGCTAGAATGTGACCAAATCAAGTTGTCAATAACTAAATTTGAAAAATCTTCAAAAACAATGGATGAAATTCTAAAAAGTCAAATTCATGGAAAATCAAAAGAGGGAATCGGGTACAACAATGTGTCACCACCATTTAACCAAAATTACATTCCTCCAACACCTGATTATACCATTAAGGAGGAAAATGAAAATGTAAAAGACTTGATGAACCCAGACCCTGTCAAAGGTGATGTTGATAAGGATGTAAGAGAATTATTTCCAAAATTGTTTGAAAAACCAATTACTCCTATCAAAATCATCTCAAGCAAACCAATCATTCTAGCGTCTCCAACTGTAAAGAAGACTGCTAAGAAAATTGAAGCTTCAACTTCAACGAATTTTTCAAAATCAAAACATGTGTCAATGAAAATTGCAAAAAAACCTTTGAAAATTGAAAAAACAAAAGTGTCGAACCATGTAAAAAATTGTTCTTGCAACTGCGCTAAGATTCCACCACGTGGCAATCAAAGGAACCTCAACAATTTAATGACACAAAGAAATCCAAAATTCATCAAACCAGAAACCAGATGTTGCTACATTTGTGGTAAAATTGGACAAATAGCGAAAAACTGCTATTACAATCAAGTGTTCAACGGAAAAAGGATTTCAAACAATGTTAATACTGATATCAGTAGAAACTCTGCAAAAGCTAAGGTAGCTACTGGCGACAGTAACAATCTGGCAACGACAAAGGTATCTACTGACGTCAGTAGAAACACTGTGAAAGGCAAAGTAGTGAAGACCAAGAGAACTGACAACAGTAAGATCAAAACAAAAACTGTTGTCAGTAGCAAAAAGAGTCTAAAGGGAGTGAGCACTGACGTCAGTAGTACCAAGACAAAAACTGACGTCAGTAGCAACAAAGTGTGAATTGTCAGTAGCAACAAAAACATTAACAAAATCACTACTGAATCCACCCCCGACACTACAGTTGCTAAATCCTCAACCCTGCATGCATCATCTCTTTACTTAAAGCAATTTAATTTCAATGATGCTAAAGGTCAACCCAAGACAACAATGGCTTGGGTTCCTAAAAGGAATTAACCCGTTTTTCATGTGCAGAGCAAGCCAATAGTCGAAAGAGGAGGACTATGGAAATTATGGCACGTTGATAGTGGCTGCTCAAGGCACATGACTGGCAACAAAGACTTCCTGGAGAATTTTGTAGAATATGATGGAGGTTATGTTACATTTGGGGGTAATTCCAGGGGAGGAAGAATAACTGGCAAAGGCACAATTACTTGTGGTAGAATGAAGTTTGACAATGTTCTGTATGTCAAGGAGCTGAAATATAACCTGGTAAGTGTATCTCAGGTATGTGACAGCAAGAACCTTGTACTCTTCACTACAAAGGAATGTATAGTTCTTGATCCTAGGTTCAAAATTGATGAAAGCATGATCATTTTGAGAACTCCTAGGAGAGAGAATGTATACTGTTTGGATATGGCCAAAGCACAATTGGAAAAGGAACACTGTTTTATATCAAAAGCATCTTTAGATGAGTCCTCATTGTGGCACAGAAGAATGCGTCACATGAATTCAAAAACATGAATAAACTTGTCAAAAATGATCTTGTAAGAGGTCTACCTCAAAAGGAATTTACATATTTTGATCATTGTGTCTCTTGTCTTAAAGGCAAACAACACAAAGTGTCTCACAAATCTAAAGAAATTAATTCAAATGATTCCATATTACAACTGCTGCATATGGATCTTTTTGGCCCAACCCATATCCAAAGCATGGGAAAGAAATCATATTGTTTGGTCATTACTGATGATTTCTCACGTTTTACTTGGGTTTTCTTTCTTAACACTAAAGATGAAACAGGAGAAATTCTTAGATCCTTTCTTGTTAGGATAGAAAACACAACAAATCAAAAGGTAAAGACCATTAGATGTGACAATGGGACAGAGTTTAAGAATCAGGACATGAATGTGATCTGTGAGATGAAAGGCATAGAAAGACAATTTAGTGCCCCTAGAACTCCACAACAAAATGGTGTTGCTGAAAGGAGGAATAGGACTCTCATAGAAGCAGCACGTTCTATGTTGGCTGATGCTAAGTTTCCCATCACTTTCTGGGCAGAAGCTGTCAACACTGCCTGTTATGTTCAAAATGGAGTGTCAATTGTCAAAACATGTACCAAGACCCCTTATGAGCTCTTTCGCAAGAGAAAACCACTCATAAGTTTCTTGAAACCATTTGGGTGTCCTTGTACAATTTTAAACACAAAAGAACATTTAGGAAAGTTTGATAACAAGGTAATTGAAGGGTTCTTTGTAGGATACTCATCACAAAGTAAGGCATTTAGAATCTATAACATCAAATCTAAACTTATAGAAGAAAGTGCCAATGTTACTTTTAATGAGAAAACCTTGAATACAAATGGTAGTGGTCCTGATTGGCTATTTGATATAGATGAACTAACCAAATCTCTAGGATATCATTTTGTGGTTAGCAATAATACAGGAACAAGTACAAAATCAGCTGAAGCTTCCAGTTCAAAGGGTCCTACTGATCAGTATCAACCAGGTGCAAATACTTATCAGCACTTATCTATTGAAGTTCCTACTGATCAGCACCTTCAGAGGCCAACTACTGATCAGCTTCAAAACAAAGAACATGAAGGATTTGTGTACTTCCCAGTCTACACTGCTGATCCTCCAAGTATCATTCAAACTCAAGCAGTTGTAGAAGATCTAGTAGACACTGAATCCCAGTCATCTCAAGAAGAAGAAGGTCCACTAGCTGAAGATGTTCCTCCAACTGAGCTAATTTCAAGTACTGATGAAGGAGCTCAGTATGATGAATCTCTACCGTCTGACAATGAGGGGGAGAATCCAGAAACAAATGACACCAATCTGGAAACAACCATTGCAGAGGACATTCATCCTTCTCAAAGAATCAACAAGGAACATCCAATGGAACAACTTTTAAGTGACCTAAATTCTTCAGTCCAAACAAGGGGAAGACTGCACAGAAGTTTAAATGAATGCTTGTTTGCCTGCTTCATTTCTCAAATGGTGCCAAAGAAGGTAACTCAAGCTCTAAAAGAACCTAGCTGGGTTGAAGCTATGCAGGAAGAATTGCTTCAATTTAAACTTCAAGAGGTATGGACATTGGTGATATTACCCAGTGGGAAGAGGGTAATTGGAACCAAATGGATCTTCAAGAACAAGACTGATGAAAGAGGCATTGTCATCAAGAACAAAGCCAGACTTGTTGCCCAAGGCTACACTCAAGAAGAAGGCATTGACTATGATGAAGTCTTTGCCCCTGTAGCTAGAATGGAGGCAATTAGAATCTTTCTTGCATTTGCATGATTTAAGGGATTCACAGTCTTTCAAATGGATGTCAAAAGTGCATTCTTGTATGGCAAAATCGAAGAAGAGGTTTATGTGTGTCAACCTCCTGGCTTTGAAGATCCAGACTACCCTGATATGGTGTATAGACTTGACAAAGCTATGTATGGTCTTCATCAAGCTCCAAGAGCATGGTATGATACTCTTTCATACTATCTGCTGGAGAATGGATTCAAGAGGGGAGCTATTGATAAGACATTGTTTATCAAGACTGTGAAAAAGGACATCTTATTGGTGCAAATCTATGTGGATGACATCATTTTTGGCTCCACCAACACAAGTCTATGCAAAGACTTTGAGAAGATGATGCACAAGAAATTTCAAATGAGCTCTATGGGGGAATTAAATTTCTTCCTTGGTCTTCAAGTCAAGCAAACTTCAACTGGGATCTTCATTCACCAAACCAAATATGTGAATGATATCTTGTTAAAATTTGGGTTTCAAGACTGCAAACCAGCAAGCACTCCATTTGAAACACACAAGCATTTGGAACCTGATCTTATGGGAGAAGAGGTTGATGAACACCTCTACAGATCAATGATAGGATCCTTGATGTACTTAACTGCATCTAGGCCTGACATCATGTTCAGTGTGTGTGTGTGTGTGTGTGCAAGATACCAGTGTCATCCAAAGGTCTCTCATTTGACTGCCGTGAAGAGGATCTTCAGATATTTAAAAGGAAAGCAGAATTTGGGTTTATGGTATCCAAAGGAATCTCCATTTGACTTAATTGCATACACAGACAATGACTATGGAGGAGAGAACATGGACAGGAAGTCAACATCCGGGGGATGTCAATTCTTTGGGTCCAGATTGGTTTCATGGCAATGCAAGAAACAGACTAATGTGTCCACTTCTTCAACTGAAGCTGAATATGTTGCAGCTGCCAGTTGCTGTTCTCAAGTTCTTTGGATTAAGAATCAAATGATGGATTATGGTATGTTCATTCTTAAAACTCCTATTTTTGTTGACAATAAGAGTACAATTTGCATCATAAACAATCCAGTCAAACACAGCAAAACTAAGCACATTGAAATACGCTTTCATTTTATTAGAGATTGCAATGAAAAGAAATTAATTCAAGTTTTAAAAGTTCACACGGACAATCAATTTGCAGATCTTTTCACAAAAGCATTTGATGTGGGAAGATTCACATTTCTTGTGAACTCAATCGGAATGATTAATCAAAATTAATTTTAATTCTATTTCAAACAATTTAAACATCCTTGTGCTTGGTCAATTACTGTAAAAATTTTGAGTACACTGCTAAACATTGCATATTATTGAACTGTGTACTAACCAAAAAAAAAAAAAAAAAAAAAAGTACTTTGTTACTGATGATCAGTAGATGAAAGGAACTACTGATCAGATGTAACTTTGTAACTACTGATGGAATCCAAGTCTATGTGTCTACTGATCAGTTGTGAAAAACGACTTAGAAAGTTTTTGTCATGTTGAAAAGACTTTCCTACTGATCAGCTGACACATACAAGTCATCAAAGTGACTACTGACGAAGAAGAAGTGTAATACTGATCAGTACAAAAGATTTATCTAACTGATCAGTATAAGGAAAGACTAGGCGGGGAACTACTGATGATTGACAATACTGATCAGTATGAAATCTACATACTGATGTGGATTACTACTGATCAGCACCTGGAATATAAAGGGGTGATGACGTGTAAATTTCTTGTCATTTAGTGTTCATTCAATACTGATGAGGGCATTTAAGTCCTTTCCCGGTAATATTTGAAAAACTATAAATGCTTCATCTTCAACCTTAATTCACTTCACCGTGACCTAAATTGCAAGAAAACCCTCTCAAGAAAACCCTCTTTACGCAATCGAAAGTTCTAAAAGTTAACAATCATCAATGGCTCTCGAGTTTCAAGATCAACATAATGTTGTTGCCTATCTTATCAAAGGAAAAGCAACGGAGGGTTTTCACACTCTCACAGACTTCTTGAATCGCTCCAAACTCAAATATGCCCTAACTGTCAATCCGACGATTCGAAGTCTTCACATTCAAGAATTTTGGGCAACCGCCACCACAAATGACATTAATGGCGTACCAACTATCTGTTGATGGAAAACCTGTTGTCATTACTGAAGCCATCATTAGAACTCACCTCCAGCTGGATGACGAAATAGGTAGTATCTCTATGCCTAAAGAAAACTTGCTTGAGATTGTGGGGCGTATGGGTTATCCTGTAACCCAACGTGTGACTTTTAACAAAGCCCAGTTTCCAAGAGTTTGGAAAATGCTCGCCCACATAATCCAATCATGTCTTTCACCAAAACACATTACCTGGAATGAGGTGAATGTGCCTACTGCTACTGCAATGGCATGTTTAGCTGAAGGCCAGGTATTCAATTTTTCTAAAATCATTTTTCAGGGGATGCAATCAAACATCTCTGCCAAGGGTAAAATTTTAATGTATCCTAGATTCTTGGCAGAAAATCCTTCAAAGGAAATCCCCAATTTAACTCCTCATGCAAATATTTTCTTATCATCCATACACTCCTCCAAAATTTTTGCATCTATGAGGAGGGTAGGAAAAACTTTTGAAGGTGATCCAGATACTCCTCTTTTTCCAAATATGTTGGGAGTATCTTCATCATCAGCTGCTGAGGGACCATCTAACCCAGGTGCATCCCAACTCCCACCTCCCACTTCTTATTCTCCACCCATTCCTCCTGTTTAGGAACCTGAGGTTATTCAACCTGCTGATGATATTTCAGCCCCTGAACAACCTGTTCAAGCTAATGAACCAGCTGATCATCCTCTTGAATAAGCTGAAGCTCCCATTCCTGAACCACCTGTTGTACCAGGCTCAAGTACACCACCTGTTGAGGTTGGCACACAAAACCAAACATCCATGCTTGAGACCATGGATGATGCAGAGTTGCATGATCAGTCTCAAGGGGGTCCTTCAACCCTTGATTCTGCAGACCCAATCCTTAAAGCCTATCCTGGCACTTCTCTCTTTCTTGGAAGTGACAGTGAAGATGAAGCTGATGCTCTTACCAATCCTTTATCCTATGAAGCTTATAGGAATGTTTCAGTCTCATTGGGTCCACCTGAGGTCTCACCCAGCCTCACAGAGGTGGTCACTGAGGAGATGCATGACCATGCAGAAAGGGCTCACCCTACTGATGTCACACCTAGTGTGACACAGGACAGGGTGACATGCATTAAGACCCATTCTGTGGCAACTTCCTATCTTGGGGGATCTTTTGATCCTTCATGGGAAGGTTCCTGGTGCCAAGAAACCAAGGGGGTGCAGCTGGTCAAGCTAGGCTTGATACTGCACTTTTGTTCAAAGATCTGCTTCATGTTGGTACTCAACATGCAAGTGGGGAGAACACTGTGAATATCCAGGAATTGACGACTAAATGCACCACCTTGGAGGTTAAGGTGATCAAGCAGGGTCAGGAGATCAAACTGCTCAAGAGAAAATTGGCCCAGCTTGCAAATACTGTCAAACACTCCCACTCCTCCATGCTCAAGAGATTGAAATCTGGTAAGGTTCAAAAGAAAACTGTCAAGCTAAACCAAGCTGTTCAGACAGAAGAGGAGGTTCCAACTATTATGATTGACAAGGAGGGAGTTAAGATGGTGAATAGTGGTGTGCAAACAGATGATGCATCCACTAAGGGGGAGAAAATTGTGATTGAGTTGAATGATAATGATGAGGAAATGGAAAAGGAAGTAGAGAAGGAGTCTGAAAAGGAGGAAACTCCAAAAGGTGGTGAAGCTACAGTGGATCCATCAGTAGATACACTATCTACCGATGTTCCGGCTACTGATGTCCCCCTTTCTGCTGATGTATCAGCTGCTAGCTCCTCAATAGTTGTTGTCCCAGCTACTGATGCAGTATCTACTGATCCATCAGCTGATGAGAAGGATAAGAACTGGAAGATGGTGGTATTTGAAGACCCAGAGGGGGAGAACCCTAAGGCACCTACTGATGATACTCATGCAACTACTGATGCCCCACCAACTCTTGAGAATATACACAAACCAGTTCCTCTCACAGTAGACACTCTCATTCATGATGTCCTAAGCAAGAAGGATCCTGCATTGGTTACAATGGAAAATGTCCTGAAATGCAAAGCAGCATTTGAAAAACTGAATGCCAAAGAGCAAAGGAAAGAAGAAGAGAGAGCCATGAAGAAAGCTGAATCCAAGTCTCAAAAACTCAAAGATCCTCAAGGCAAAGGAAAAGCACAAGAACAAGAGCCTGAGAAGAAAAAGAGATTGGAAAAGAAGAAAGTTAGATCCAGCACCCTCATTATCAAAGATCCTCAAGCTCCACCTGCAACTGACACATTAATTATGTCTGAGAAAGAGAAGGAAGCTGGAACAGATGCTGAGCTTAAAAGCAAAATTCAACAGGTGGAGGAAGATGAGGAACTGTGCAGACAACTGCAGAAAGAAGAACAAAGGGTAGCTGAGGAAGAAAGAAAGCAAAAGAAGACTGCACAGACTATTGAGCAGAAAAGAAAGGATGACAAGAAGAAGTATGTTGAATATCTCATCAAGAAAAATTACAATCCAAAGTCTGTGAGGTCTATGAAGCTTGAAACTCTTGTAAATCTCTACAAGGATGAAAAGAAGATAGCAATTGAGAAGGAGAAAGATCAGTACATCCTTGAGAGGAACATCAAAGCAGCTCATGATCCTTCAATGGGAGCACCTAGTGACCTCATGAAAAGAAATACAACTGGTCAACTAAGATCAAAGGTGTCTCAAAGCATTGAAGATGTGCCTGCTCATCAGGAGATCAAGGAGAAAAGAAGAAGGGAAGCTGAACAAGATGAGCAGCCTCTCAAGAGGAAGAAGGTACAAGTTGAAGGATCCTCATCTACTGGTGGAGGGTCATCAGCTGGTGGGAAGTTTGTTTCTGACAAAGGTCCATCAAATGCAGAGCTGAGGGATGAATATGAAGCAGCAAAGAAAATGACCTTTCATGATCTGTCACAACTTGTTAAATTCAAAGTTTATGAGGAAGCTAAGCCTCTCAACAGGATTGTGCCAATCATTGACTGGTTCAATATAGTGGATGAAGGGAAAGATAAAATCAAGATTATCAGAGCTGACAACTCTTCCCAGATCATCCCCTCTCACAGGGTCCTTTTCTCCTCCCTGTCAAGAGAAGAGCTTGAAAAGATGCTGGAAATAGGAAGGAAAAAATATGTGAGAAAGCATCCTATGGACTTCAATCTTAACATTCTTCTGCTTGACCTCCTGCTGATATGTTTTGAGCCAGAATTCATGGATGAAAGGGTTCATAGATTCTCTGAGGTAGTGTCATGGTTTCTCTATGAAAAGAACAATATCTACTGCATTCAGAGGAAAGATGGCATCTCAGAATTCTTCCTTGTTGAGAAAGAATACAACCATCATCCTGGAGTTTTGGCCATCTTAATGAAAAGAAGACTGAGAGCAGCCCTTAATTCAAAGAAGGCAAGTGAACTGATTTGGATTATCAATAATCAAATCAAAGCAAAGCTAAGTCACTTGTCAAAGGATCAAATGCCAAATCAATGATCATCAAGTAAGCTGCTCTATCTTTTGGAAAAATTTTGGGTTTTTGATATATAGTGATGAGCATGGATATGCTATCACTAAGGGGGAGATTGTTGGTAAGGGGGAGATTGTTGGTACAATATTCTGTAAGTATGCTTTGCTACTGATCAGCAGATAGTCTTTATCTACTGATCAGCAGCAAAACATATATTTTGGTCCCAAGGTACTGTTCAGTATCTAGCTCGTAAGAACTGATCAGTATCTAGCTTTTGAAGAACTGATCAGTAGCCACATACTAATCAACAGAAATCCATCGTCCTCAACTGATCAGTAGAGGTGGATAATCACCAGCTATGACTGCTGATGAAGATCCTCAACTACTGAAGCTTCTCAACAACTAAAGTACTTTTCACGTGCTTCTGCAGAGTGCTTTACTGGGAGTTGTCGTTTTCAGTTGATTAGACAGGTTGATTAGAGATTAACCATGTTTTGTAGAGTATGGCTATAGATTAAAGTATTAGATTTACTCGATTGAAATTGTACTTGTTTATAGCTTAGTAGCCTCAAGGATTTGTATTTAGTAATTCCTTTATCACATTGAGATGATAACGTTGACTGTGTAATTTTGTAATTCTCTCGAAATTAATACAAGTCAATTGAGGTGTTGTTTGATAAATTGTGTTATTTGTTCTTATCGTTCATTCTTACAAATTAAATCAATTAATCCCAACCTTGTTCAATCCAATTTGTGTTTATCCGCTGCAACACATTTGTGATTCATTAGATCTAAATCATTAAATCAATTAATCCAGTTTCTAATTGATTCGATCCTCACAATTGGTATCAGAGCATTCAGGTGCTCTAGATCTAATTTAAACAACAAAGGTTAAAACAACTGTGTGTCTTTAACTCTTCAAAAATCTTAAAATTTTTGAAAAAAATGGCAGACTTGAATGATGGTGTTCAAGCAAATAGAGTCCCTGTTCTATCCTCTTCTAACTACAGACTATGGCAAATAAAAATCCACCAGTATATGCTGCAAACCAACTACCTTCTGTGGGAAGTTGTTCGAAATGGCAACAAATCAATAACCACTGCAGCTGGAGGCACATAAGCTGCTCCACCCACAGACCAAGAGAAGAAACAAAGACATATAGAGAGTCAAGCTTTAAGCAGCTTGTTGTTGGCCATTCCAAATGACTACCAACACAAGTTCTGCAAGTACACAGATGCAAAGACTCTCTGGGAGGCTTTAGAGAAAAGGTTTGGTGGTAATGCAAGCACAAGAAGAAACTATAAAGAAGTCTTGAATCAACAATTTGAAGCATTCAAAGCAGGCAGAGGAGAGCTACTAACCCAGATCTTTGACAGATTTAACAGACTGTCAAGTGAAATGGAGATAGTAGGTATTAACATATCCAAGGACACCCTCAACAGGAAGTTCCTAAGGTCTCTCCCTGAAGAATGGATTCCATATACCATCAATTATAGGCAAGGAGATGCCTTGGAATATATGGAACTTGATGATGTCTTCAATGAGTTAAGAGTGTTTGAAGGGGAAGTAAGCACAAAAAATGGTCCATCAAGCAACACACCACAGAATATTGCTTTTGTGTCAACAAAAGCTCCTGAAGAAAATGCAACTCCTTGTGACCAAGGTTTTGTAGCTAGTGGAAGTGGCACTTCAAAAGGACCAAGATATGAAAACTTGGATGACACTGCTAGAGAAGCTTTCTTTTCCAGCCATGTGAACTCAGGTTTGATTATTGAGGACCTTGAACAACTCAATGCTGATGATCTTGAAGAAATGGATCTTAAATGGCAAATGGCCATGTTAAGTGTTAGAACAAGGAGGTTCATTCAGAGAAGTGGAAGAAGAAACTTTGCTATCAAAAGAAATGACAAAGCTGGCTTTGACAAAAGCAAAGTCAAATGCTATGAATGTCTAGAGCCTGGTCATTTTGCAAGAGAATGTCCAAACAAGGATAGCTCTCAAAAACGTGCACAGAATCCACACCAAGAAGGAAGACAGGGAGGATTCCAAAGGAATCAAAGCAACCAAGAAATCCCTTCCACAGCTCTCACAACTACAACAGCTGATGAAGAAGGTGGATATGATTGGAGCTTTGAAGCTGGTGATGCTGTGACAAATCAAGCCTTGATGGCTGATGTGAAGGACTCCATTCCAACTGAGGTACTTTCAAAACTATGCACTCAAAACTGCATTAAGCAACTAAAAGAATACATGGATCACAACCAAACGGTTTGTGATGAACTGAAATTGGCAAATCAAAGCAGAAATGAGTACATACACATCATCATAAGTTTTGAAAACCAAGTCAAAGCATACCAACAAAATGAACTAAAATATGAAGAAAAGATTGAGTTTTTGACATGGGAAAGAAACAAAGCTTTAAAACAGGTAGACGCCATAGAAATCAAAATGGCTGAGACCAAGCTAGAATGTGACCAAATCAAGTTGTCAATAACTAAATTTGAAAAATCTTCAAAAACAATGGATGAAATTCTAAAAAGTCAAATTCATGGAAAATCAAAAGAGGGAATCGGGTACAACAATGTGTCACCACCATTTAACCAAAATTACATTCCTCCAACACCTGATTATACCATTAAGGAGGGAAATGAAAATGAAAAAGACTTGATGAACCCAGACCCTGTCAAAGGTGATGTTGATAAGGATGTAAGAGAATTATTTCCAAAATTGTTTGAAAAACCAATTACTCCTATCAAAATCATCTCAAGCAAACCAATCATTCTAGCGTCTCCAACTGTAAAGAAGACTGCTAAGAAAATTGAAGCTTCAACTTCAACGAATTTTTCAAAATCAAAACATGTGTCAATGAAAATTGCAAAAAAACCTTTGAAAATTGAAAAAACAAAAGTGTCGAACCATGTAAAAAATTGTTCTTGCAACTGCGCTAAGATTCCACCACGTGGCAATCAAAGGAACCTCAACAATTTAATGACACAAAGAAATCCAAAATTCATCAAACCAGAAACCAGATGTTGCTACATTTGTGGTAAAATTGGACAAATAGCGAAAAACTGCTACTACAATCAAGTGTTCAACGGAAAAAGGATTTCAAACAATGTTAATACTGATATCAGTAGAAACTCTGCAAAAGCTAAGGTAGCTACTGGCGACAGTAACAATCTGGCAATGGCAAAGGTATCTACTGACGTCAGTAGAAACACTGTGAAAGGCAAAGTAGTGAAGACCAAGAGAACTGACAACAGTAAGATCAAAACAAAAACTGTTGTCAGTAGCAAAAAGAGTCTAAAGGGAGTGAGCACTGACGTCAGTATAAAGTTTGCTAATGATGATCAATATAAAGAAGAAGAAAAAGAACTTCAAATTATTGTATGTTTAAATTCTTATTCGAAATCTAAAGAGGACAAAAAAAAAGTAACAAAGATTAAGTCTGTGTTTATGTTCTAAACCGATTGGGAACAAGCCTCCCAATCCGATACCACTCCAAGTTACTTGTCCACCCTACGTTTCTACGTTTTCACCTATCAGCAACATTGCCATTTTTATTAGTTTCAACTGCATATAGTCTAGGAAACTTTAGCGCCAAAATACCTTCATTGAGCCATATGTCTGTCCAAAACTCTGTTGTTGTCCCACTCCCAACTGATTTTACAATGTCGTTTTTGTGGTGAACCCCGACATGCTCAATTAATTAGCTCACAAGCTTTAACTATTTGAGCCGGATACTAGAGCCCAAGTTACTAGATCCATAATTGCCAAATCCCCCATTTGCACCATAAAATTCACAAATTGTTTTCCTCCATAACGCTTCTCTCCCGTTATAAACTTTCACAATTTTTTTTATTATTTTTATTTTTTTAATATGAGAATATATTTGTAAAAAACATTCAAAACCATTCTGGTTTTTCCTTCTATTTTCTAATTTTAGTTTTGATTTTGACTCCAATGAAAATTATTTTATATAACTTAAAACATAAAATTATAGAAACAATTATTTATTTATGCAGGTTTTTCAAACGTATAAAACGGATATAAAAAACTAATATCGAAAACCAATATCGAATAAGTTTATATCGGGTTAGGTCAGTTATTGATTTTATTACCTTTTTTCATATTAGAATTATTTTTAATTATCTTTTTCTTGCATTTTCCAAGTGGTAATTAACTTATTATTTTGTATCCGGGCTATCGATCTTGATTATGAATGATTCCAAGTTTCAAACCATGTGTGTTTTGCACATGCAAAGGTCATTAGTTAAATGATAGTTTATGACTTTATGTCATTGGGTTTATATTATCGCAAGCACATCAAAAAAAATATACACAAAAACCATCAAGCTTATAATCTATTTATAGCTTTTTATTTTTATAAAAAGAAAAAAAAAACATTTACCATGAAACCTTGCTGTTCATGACTCACTTATTAGTATTATGCATTATTAAAAACAAATTGATTTAAAAAATTAAGATAAAAACCTAAATGTTCATGATTCTTCCCTTCTATATATACCATCTTAGCCTCACCACCTTCTTTACCAAGTGAAGTTTAAAGTTTGTAAATTGCTAAAAATGGCCATGAAACTTCATCTTTTCATTTTGGTTTCTTTTCTACTCGTTGCAGCTTCCGTAAGTTACTTTGCTCCATTCACTTTCATTTTGTAAAGTTTTTAGTTTCCGATTTCATTCAATGAAAAGGATGTAAGAACATTTCTCTACGGAAATGTTTGTCGATTAATCTTATTATATGATATTTAAACTAATGTTATATACTAAGATTAGCTTTAAGTAACTTTAGTAATGTTCTATACTTTATTTTTATTACCTCAAACAAAACCAAAACTTACCATAAAAAACTAACAACTAACACAACCGGATCAAACTCACTTAGTTTGTAAATGGTTGGTAAATGATTTCTAGCTAATATAAGTTGTTTTCATTCATGAAGCTTGATTTGATCATAAAATTAGGTATATTTGGAAATATAACCTTTATATCTGTTGGGAAAAGTATATGTAGTTTGAAATAAACAATCCAGGTCTGTTTATTCGAAACAACTTATTGAGCTACTCTTTTTTCAAGATGGTTTAAAATGCAATCTCATACAATCCCTATGTTCAAGAAAATATTAATAATCAAGTTAAATTAAACAGAATAGTTAGATCATGATTTGACTTTGATATATTGTTTGCTACAGACGTCCGCAACCCTGATGAGAACAAAATATCCACCAGGTACAGCTCCAGGGGTACCGGTTGTAAAGGTAAAATTGACATTTAGTTGAGCTTACTCCTTTTTTAAAGATGGTTTAAAATTGCATTCCCATACAATCCCTATGTTCAAGAAAATATAAATAATCAAGTTAAATTAAACAAAATAGTTTGATCATGATTTAACTTTGATATTTTGTTTGCTATAGACATTGACAGCCGAGTTGAGAAAACTATATCCACCAGGTACATCTCCAGGGGCACCGGTTCTATTTGCTTCCAAACCCAAAACTACACTGCCAATGGTTAAACCACCCACCACTACGTCACCCGTTGCCAAGCCACCCACCTCCACACCAGCAGCCACGCCACCGTTGGCTGCACCACCAACCCCACCAAGAAACACAAAAGGTTTACTCATTTTATCTTTTCATATACCCCCCTAGCTCTTATTAATTTAATCCTAATTTTCTTGAATCCTTTTGATGTGTGTTTTGTGTTTTGTTTTGTAGAATGTTACCCGCTATGTGTGGTGAGGTGCAAATTTCATTCAAGGCAGAATGTATGCCTAAGAGCTTGTGTGACATGTTGTGACCGGTGCAAATGTGTTCCTCCGGGTCAGTCTGGCAACCAAGAGGTTTGTGGCAAGTGCTACACCAATATGAAAACTCACGGTGGCAGACCCAAGTGCCCTTGAATTTCTATTATTAATTCAGCTTAAGTTTGTACAAGTTTATTTAGTTTGTATTTGTGTCATTTCTAGCCTTTTGCTAATATGCTTCTAAATGGAAATGAAAAATAAATCAAGGCTTCAATATGCTATTAATGGAGAAATTTGTTTATGAGTTACTTTTCTTTTGGTAACACTAACAATTCTCGTGCTAATGCTCATCACCCATCACTATGTAACAAAAAAAAAACAATATGAGCTTATGTTTGCTTAGCTTCATCAAGATCTAAGGTGTGTTTTTGAATTTTTCTTTCCAAAAGAAAGGTTAGTTAATTGGAACGAACAAAGATAAACAAATTTATGCATCTTATCAAATTAGTAATTAATTAGGATAAAATATTCTATAATTATTAGGTATTTGTATTAGGGTAGGTTTATGTTTTCTTTTAATTGTGGTTGTCTACAAATAAGATTGTTTGCCTTACAAGACAAGGCTAGATTAGATGGGTATTAGGAGGTAGTTTCCTAATCTAATTCTATCTACGATTTACCCCCTCGCCTATAAATAAAGATGAGGGGGTGAGACTTAAACCTTGAACCGAAATTTCCTTTTTCCTTAATTAGAGTCGTATAATCAACACAATACGAAGTTTCTTGTATTTCGCGGATTCTCTTGGTTTGTTGAAGTCCGAAATTCCAACAAGTGGTATTGGAGCCACAGTTCGTGGTTCTTCTGAGGTGAACAATTACAAGAATTTTCGTAATTCTCGTCCAGACGCTGTGGAAAAAACGCGATCCTGAGTTCGTTAACCGTTGGATCGTCAGGAAATTAGGTTTGTGGGTTCCAACATATATATCTACAATTTTACCGAAGGATTTTTCGATCGGAGTTGTGTAACAAAAGATATTGGTTGTCGAAGTTGGCTGCAAAATTAGGGAAAAGCCTGAAAATCAGCAAGTTCTTGGATTCATTGCACGAGTCGGTTTTTGATTCGTCAGTTGTTTTAAAGATCAAAACTTGTGTTTTTGGTGGCTGGTTGAATCCGAAAGGGGGTATTTGAGTTGAATACGAGTTTGGTTTTGAACTCGTGGGTTGTAGACTCAATTTCTTGCGGGTTGGTTTATTGAATAAAAAAGGTGTTTGCGGGGTAGTTTCTTAAACCACAAACTAGGGTTTAGTTTGTGGGGGTTGTTACTAGAGCCGCAAGCAAAAAGAAGGTTCCTAGGGTTTGTGGGGTTAAAATTTTACCACAAAACTAGGGTTTTGCAAGACTAGCTTGGGTGTCAAGTTAGGGTTCCAGATTGCTTACGTATTGCACAAGGTTCGTGGAGGTGTTTGGTTACTATATGAGGACTGCAAGAGAGGAAGGAAAGGAAGGTGTTGCTAGGGTTCTTGGGTAATCGCGGTTACTTGCGTATCAAGATATGTTGTGGTTCTTGGGGAGCATTTTATCGATTTCAAGAAGGATAGACAATGGTACCGGGAGTTACAAAGTTCTTGTGTTCCAAGTTCAATCGGGTTTTCTTGCTTGGTAAGTTACGGGTTTTGTAACTTAGGAGCAAGTAGGAGATTGGGGTGCTTGGATAATCGTCTTTAGGGGTTTTCTAAAGGGATACAATTTGCAAGAAGGAGTAACGAAAGGATACATCTGCAGGTGCGGTGGTTAGAGTCATTGTATATGACTAACTCTTTGGAAATGGGAGTACCGGTGGAAGATGGTTCAAGTTATGTTCTCAAGGGTGTGGGTTACATTCTGGAGTTGAGGGGGAACTTGGTATCTTTGGGTACGTTGGATAAAGTGGTGATATGCCTAAAATAATCGATATTTTGTAGTCATATTTCTCATATTTACTCTAGTTTTCTGCAACTTTTGTTATGATATGATATATTTTCAGTTATAATTGCAGATTAGAGTTACATTTGGATAATGGAGCGAAAAGGAGCTAAAACCGGCTTGAAACGGAGAAAAACGAGCAAGAAAAGTGAAGACTGGAAAACAGCCGGCGACTGAATTAAAATTTCACCATTTGTTCCTAAACGTGCCGCGGAAGCAACTTTTCCACCCGCGTATTCCAGCCGCCGGCTGAATTCAGCCAGCCGCCGGCTAAATAGGGCGGTTCAGATATCTATAAATAGGGCTTCTAGGGTTCGAATTTTAATCATCTTATTCATTATTTTCACCCTACATCCGACCTGGAGAGCTGCAAGGAGAGTCCTAGAAGTATTATATCACGTTGGAAGCTTTGATTAAGCTCTTTAATCATCTTTGAAGTTAGCTACTTTTGGTTTGAACTTTTATTCATTATTTTCTTGATACAATGTTTTGTTTTAAGAATTCTATTGTTAATTTGTCACAATCCAACATGAGCTAAACTCCTTAAGTGATTGCTTGGATTGTTGAACCTGGATCTATGTTTTAATTAAGTTTATGTTTGAACTCATTGGTTTTTCCGTTATTATTTACGTTTAATCGCGATCCATGTTTATTCAAAGTCATTAAATTTACTACTTAGCGTGATTGATAGATCTATAACATAACTAGCGTTCTTATAAGTTTATCAGTTATTTACGATTATATGATTTATTAGATAATTGTAGCTTGAGACTTAATTGAGATAGGCTAAGAGATTAGTAATTTAATGAATTGAATGAACATGACAATTATATCGAAATTGAATAATTGAGACTTTTGTTAATTCGTAGTCGACAGATTAAATTGTAAATAATAGTGACATTAAAGCACAATTTAGAGTGGATAGTCTAAGATAGCTCTTGATGTACGATTAGTCGTATGATCTTTCTCTAAAATTGTAGGATTAGATAGCTCTAATGGGAAATCTAGTTATTATAGGAATCACAGTTTAACCAATCAAACATATACTTATTATTCATGATCCAGGTGAAACGTAATTCCAAGTAATCGTTGCTTTTTAATATTGATTAATTCTCAAAGTCTTTTCGAAACAGTTTTTCATCCGCAAATCCACTTAGTTAATTAAATTGCTATTTTACTTTAGTTATTTGTTTTCTGAAATATGTTCTCACAGAACTAAAACGCCCCCCATATTACTTGCTTTATTTAGTTTAATTATATAATTTGAGATAACGGATATAAATACACGCCTGAGTTCGATCCGGACTTACTGAATCTATATTTGCGTACGATCAGGTACATTGCCTGTATTGTGTGTTAATCTACTTTGGTAAAATCCTTTTCTAAACTTTAAATAAGTTTATGTTATAAAATACACATCAAGTGGAATACACCACGGTAATGCAAGATGTGGGTTCCATTACGGTTTTGTATGGAACAAGGGCAAAGAGTTGTATGCTCTTTGGGCCGCTGTGTGGAGGCTGGTGCTACAGATTATGTGGAACATGTCGAGTTTGAGGTGGAATCATCGGCGATCAAGGTAAATTGACCGAGGGTCATCACAAAACTGAGGTAGATCAGGAGAGTAGTGATGAGGAGAAAGGTGAGGAACCTCGGGAACATAATCTAGGGATAGTGACTAAACCGGTGTGGTTTAGGTATCAAAGGGATAGCACCAGGGGCGCACACATGTAAAGGGATACTTGCTTGGATTAGCAAGGCTGACATCAAGGATACCAAAGGTTTGCTCGAGAAGGTTTTCGACATGGAGGGTCTCGCAAACAAGGTTATTGGTATGGTAATTGTGACGAAAAGTGTAGCCAAACCCTTAGGGTGTCTCAGTCGAGGTATGTGCAAGGTATTATGGGTTATAACAGAATGAGGAATGACGGTTCGGTATTTACACCATTGCGAGCACGTTTCAAGGTTTTATTGAAGGTTTACCTGGAGTAGTCTGGGATGTGGAAAAGATGTGTAATGTTCCACATGTGAATGTTGTAGAGAACTTGATGGTATGCGCTAAACCAGATATTGCGATTGCGGTGAGTTTTGTAAAAGGCTCTACAGAGGTAGTTCTAGTGCATGGAGGACATCAAGGTGAACACGGGAATATTGACGGTGTCAAGGACCCTGACGAGGGTAGGTTGAAGTATGGGTATGCGTTCAAGGTAACAACGGGGGAGTAGGTGATGCTTAGAGGAGGATTAGAAGAAAAATATGGCTTAAGGGTTTCATAATAAAGTTGGGAGAAGACCTTCAAGAAGATGGTGGTTCTAGAACCGAAGTTCAAGCATTGCGTGGATTACATGGAGATGCTTAGTATCGGGGTTATCTAATACTTAGAACAAGGTGGAAATTGTTATCCAAATTAGTAATTAATTAGGATAGAATACTCTATAAGTATTACGTATTTGTATTAGGGTAGGTTTATCTTTTCTTTTAAGTGTTGTTGTCTACAAATAAGGTTGCTTGTCTTGCAAGGCAAGGATGAATTAGATGGGTATTAGGAGGTAGTTTTCTAATCTAATTCTATATAGGATTTACCCCCTCACCTATAAATAAATGTGAAGGGGTAAGGCTTAAACCTTGTACCGAAATTTCCTTTTTTCTTAATGAGAGTCGTATAATTCTCATATTCTTTCGCGATCTTTTCTTCTTACTTATTCGATAATCAACACTATACGAAGTTTCTTATATTCCGCGAGTTCTCTTGAATTTATTGAAGTAAGAAATTCCAACAATGCAGTTAAAAAAAGAAAACACGTTTTTACTCAGAGTCGCTACCTTTAGTCTTAAACAAATCTATACTATCTAAAAATGTTTAAATGATACAAAATCAACTAAAGCGAATCAGCTTAACTAATGCTAGGCTCTTTAATGACACACATTTACATTCCATGTCTTTTAAAAATAAAAAAGATAAACAAATGTTATACTACAACATACAAGTATTCTTACTATTATTTTCTTTCCCGGATTGAACTCACAAGTGCGAAGTAATGTATGAACTCACATATCACTAAACGGGAGATGATTCTTACACTTCATATTTTACTACATACACATAAAACTAATATAGAATTACTTTTATACCCTTACATTTATTTTCAAATGTTTTTACTTTGACTTCTCAAACTATTCGTCAAATCAACTTTACTGATTTACTTAGAAATTAGAATCTGGTGAGACAGTATTTATTAAGTTATTTAATTTAATTATCAATCAAAAGTTAATATTTATTAATTTATTCCATTATCAATTAAAAAAATTGATAAGAATAAGAAATAAAACTAATAATCGTCAACTTTTTCACTCTAACTTCATCTTCCTTATATTTCGTAATGCATTTTTTTATGTTAAAAAATCTGCAATACCATATATCTCCAATGCAAGGATTATTGTTTTCTAAGGAACAATTAAACGATTGCGGGAATTAGGGGTTAGTAAAAGTCTTATGGTAGAATCTACGGGTTCAATTTGGTCCACAACTCGATACCCACATTTCACATCCATTCACTGTGAGTCGAGTTGTGATTAAATTTTACGAATAGTATGTATTGACTACGAAATATGGATATTCTTTTTTCATAACTATGAAATACCAGCTACATGACTTAAAAGCATGCACTAGAAAATTTGAATAACATGCAGCAAAGTTTGTTATCCCAACATCGCGTTTGAGTACAGTTACGGTACTCATCGGTTTGGTACTGCAGAAACCGATACCGTTCATGTTTCATGTTTTTCAGTTTGGTATTCAGTACCCACATTATACTCTATTTTTTATAGATATCACCGTACGCCCGTACGGTATCATAACAAGCTCAACCATAACAAGAATCATAAGATCAAGAAACAATTAGAAAATATGTTATTAAAGGATAAAAATAGAAGAGTAAAAACTAATTGTTTGGGAAATTAAACTTACTTATTTTAGGCCAATTTATATGAGGGTATATCAGTCGATGCATATTTTATCCTATGTGTATAAAACAAAATAATAAGTGTAAGAATCACCTTCCATCACTAAACTAGTCTTTTCTGAATTAAAAGTTTATTTTTAGAATGGCAAAGTCTTTTCTAAAATTGATATATGTTTTTTTTCTCTCAACTTCTTTTCAAACTAAATCTCTTTCCATTCTATTCAATCTTCTATTTAAGTTTTGATCTGTCTTTTGAATAGTTTTAACCCTAATGAATATTTTTCATATTTTGTTTATTGATTGGTTATGCAAGTTAAGGTTCTAGATCAGGTGAGAAATAAAAATATAATGAAAAAGGTGATAATTAATCGCACTACTCATTTGAAAAGGAAAAAAATTGAAAAAGTAAGTGATAAATTTTTTAGTAAATTATAATTTTTGTCTTTTAAGATTTTTCAATTCGCCTACTTCGTTCTTAAATTTTTTTTCTCGTAATTTTTGTTCATAATTTGTTAACTTTCCAATTTTTTTCCTCCGTCAAATTATTATTAGTTTTTACCGTTAAATGTTAACCGTACTAACTGAAAGGACCGCAAATGTAATTTTATTTTTCTTTTATTTATTATAACTAATTATTTTATATTATTATTATTATTATTATTATTATTGGTTTTTTTTTGTAAAAACTCATATGTGCGTTTTCTTTTAAAAAATTATATTTAAAATCACATTTAATTTTTTACATATCTTTTCCAGTGACCATCCTTCACCGTCGATCATCGTCGCCGCCACCACTTCCTCCGTTGATAATCATATGTGATTTAGAAACGCAAATTTTGTATCGCCTCAATGGAAATAATATGTGAAGTTTTAAAAACGTAAATTTTTTATGTTGAAAAACCTACAAAAATTATGTTTTTAAATCACATATGAATTTCAACGGAGGTGGTGGCGGTGACGGTGACGATGATCAACGATGAAGGAAGATCGTCAAAAAAATATGTGAAAAATTAAATGTGATTTTATATATAATTTTTGTATGCGAAAAAACAAAAGATTTTTAAAAAAAATCCTTTTAGTTATTTCAGTTAATATTTAACGGTGAAAACTAACTGTAACTTGACGGAGAGACAAAAAATAGGAAAAATAATAAGTTATTAACAAAAATTCCATAAAAAAAAAAAGTTTAAGGACGAAAACGACGAATTGAAAAGTTTTGAGTGACAAAATTTCCAATTTACTTTAATTTTTTTATAAAGAGAAATCCTAAATTAATTCCATCGCCAAAGGTTGAAATCCTTAAATATCACTAGAAGTTTTGACATCAAAACAACTAATCACAACTCTCAATTTTAAAAATTTACTTTAATTTATTTTTGTTTAAAAATTATTTAAATAAAAAATCGTAAATGTATTAAACGAATAAATTACACCATTAAAACGAGCAATATTTCCTATTTCTAAAGAACATCCACTCGATATAGTTTTGACGAAAAAAAAATTCTGGGTTTTTTAAAAAATTTACATTATAAAATCACATTTATATCATATGTGATTTTAGTTGTTTGACTTATGATTTTTGTGTTTTTCTTTTCGATTCTAGTAATCTAGGTTTTGAACTTCACATTTAATATTAATATCACATGTGATTTTACTTTACGAATATCAACATTTGGCAAAAAGTATTCAAAATTCGATTTTGTTTCCGGGTCTATAAAAATTATACCTCATATAATATTGTTGTGTTTTAAAATTCACATTTAAAGTAAAAATTTTGTATGTTATTGGATTATTAGTTTTAAAATTGTACGTATGTTATAAAATCACATATGATTTATATTAACATCAAATGTGATTTTATACTATCCCATGTGATTTCGTGTTATTTTTTTTATCGGGTTCATTGAATTATATATCATAAAACGATTTTAGATCTCTAAATCCACATTTGATGTTAAAAGCACATTTGATATAACAACACACTCTATGCTTTTTCCCAACCTTCGTTTCACTAAACGATTTTTTTTCCGGATTAATTTGTTTCGTATAACGATTAACGATTGATTTTGATTTTAATCTAAGTCATTGGATTAAAAATAAATGAATGACGAAGATTGAGTCTTTTATTCGTTAAAAAATTAATTGTTTTTTCCCATCAATTAATGATTAGTTCGTAAATTTTGTTTATGTCTATTACCAAATTTTGATTTTTAATTTGGGTCTAGTGCTGAAAATTAGTAATTTCTACACTATTTTTACATTATTTATTGAATTTGTGTAATCTTCTAAGGGTAAAAATAGTATCTTTAATCTATAATATATAATAAAATATGAGCCTTAAATGCCACATGACAAAGTAAAGTCTTTTGGATGAGTTAGATATTTTGATTTCAACCGTTATATGAGAATGATGATGTCATCGTATATTTTTTATTTTTATTTTACACCCTCTTACAATACATAATTGCATTTACTCTTCAATTTCATAACCATTACAATAAAAAACATTTTTTTCTCTTATTGGACTATGATTTACCTTATTATTATTATTCTAAAATCTCTTAATACAAAATATTCAAATATATGTATAAACGTAAATGTATATATATGTTATTATAACTATAAACAACATGTTTATAAACATAAATGTATATTTGTTATTATACGTGTAGTATTGTATTCTCGTAATAGTTTAAAAGAACGGGTTCATAAACATAAAGTTTACGATTCAATTTTTGTCTATATTTATTTTCGCTACCGAGAGACAATAATCTAGTTTTCTTTAAAAAATTATACACCTCATAACATTATCAATGCTATTGATGAAATTTTTCCTTATACGCTTACCATGGTTTCTATAAAAATGTTTTAGTTTGCTTTTACTTATTTCAAACTACTTCATTGAATATAATTTCTTGGGTTTTTAATGGCAAACTCTTTAGGATGTGTTTAGTTATAGAAAATTATGAGTGTTTTCTAAATAAATCTCAAAGAAAACATAGAAAACATAAAACGTGTTCAAATGTGATTTTTCCAAAACAATTTCTCATGAAAAGAGAAATCTCAGTTTTCTATTTAAAACTAAATTTAAAAAACTCAGTTTTATAGTTTTCTAACTATTTTCCATTTCATGAATGGAAAATTCCTTGTGTTATTCACTTGATAACTAAACGAGCTTTCAAAATTTTAAAGGATTTTCTAGAGATAAAAATCCTTTTTTGTTTTCAAGAAAATTAAAAATGAAAACTTAGAAAATATTTTATGTAACTAAAATAGTTTTCAAGAAAATTTACAAATGAAAAATTAAGAATCTACCATTGATTAACAAAAACATATCAATAAATGCGTTATCCTTTCCCTTTGTCTCATATGTCAAACTTGTACTCATTCTCTACTTCTTTTTTGTATCTTTAAGTTATGTAGGAAATTGGTTGGTAATTTCTTGGAAATGCTAGCATTGAGAATGATTAGAGCGCTCGTCTTAAATGTTTTTCAACAAAATGTCTTACTTTGTTTTTACTTATTTCAAACCATTTTATTAAGTTTAATTTCTTGGCTTTTTAATGGCAAATTCTTAGAATGTCCTATTGATTAACAAAAACATATCAATAAATGTGTTATCCTTTCGCTTTGTCTCATATGTCAAACTTTTACTCGTTTTCAATTCTACTTCTTTTTGGTATCTTAAGTTATGTAGGAAATTGATTGGCAATTTCTTGGAAATGCTAGCATTAAGAATGATTAGAGCACTCAGAGTGATAATCACAATTATAGATGATTGTGGGACTTTTTTATGACGTGTCATCCACAATGATAGTTGTGAGTGTTTTGGTCGAGTGATAATGATGATTGTGAGTGATTGTAAGAGATGTGGGACCCCCAGTTTTTTTTTTAAACATTTATATAAGATAAATATAAGATTTTATTAAAATAAAATACAATACAAAATATTAAAACTAAAACAATACTAAAAGTTAAATCATCCCATATTTTTTCCGGATTTTCATTTTTTCGCTCTCGATCCACTCCGCTTGTCCTTGTGGCATCCCCTCCGTGTTCGTTTGAAGAAACAACATATCGTCTCTTCTTGCACTTGTATAAGTCGCTTGTCTTTGTTCAAGAGCCGCTTGTTTTTGTTCGAGAGACGCATCTTTTTGGACTTGAAGTGATTCTTTTTTCGTTTTTGCGACATCTTTTTTTTGTTTTTGTAAGTTTTTTTTAACTGTGAAGCAATCGCTCCACAAAACGCCGATGATGAAGATTGAGCCTTTTAGGATGCGTTGGATGATTCTTTTCTTTTACTTCCTCTTTGTTTTCCGTGTGGTCGTTCATTTCGATCATCCGCGAAAATATCATCTGATATATGAACGTCTTCAAGGTTGACGGTGGTAACTGGAGTTTCTATTTTGGCAAAAACACGCCATTTGCTATGTTATCTCCAAATTTCCCACACTGCCGCTTGCTTAAAAGGCCCACCCTCCGTATCAAAGTACATCTCATTAGCCGCCTCTAAAACCTTTCAATCGTCGGACCCGCTACTCCGAAGTCGTAAAGCCTCCGCATAGTGGCCAATAAAATTCTTTATTGTGCCACTCATTGCCGTGAACTTTCTATCCATGGACTCCTTTTTTGGGGAGCGTGTGAAGACGATGGTGACATTTTTACGAATGAGAAATGTATGAGATTAAGATTATAGATGAGATGTATATAAATATAGAATAAGATTGAGAAATTGTGTGATTTTTTGGTTAAATTGGGGTATATTTATAGGTGAAATTGTATTAAAAAAGAAAAAAAAATAAATAAATAATAAATATACAACGGTTATATTTTTAGCTGTTGAGGTTAAAAAAATCACAAAAAAAAAATCAGACCGTTTGAAACAAAAAAAATAAAAAATAAATAAATAATGACCGTTGTAGCGACAACTGTGAGCCACAAGGACCCGCGGCGGAGTGATAACGAGGGCTCGCTCTTTGTCGAGCTGACAACGAGCCTATAACGACGCCACAACGAGACCATACCGTTTGCTCTTACCCCAAAAGTTTATTCCCATCTTATGCCATGTCATCTAAATATAACTTTTTATTTTATTAATCTATCTCTGCAATCGTATAAATACTTTAATAATATTATTGATAAAATTAACACTAAATAAGCGCAATAAACACCATTGTGTTTGGTATTGAGCTTCCAGATTATATGGAAAGATTGTAGGAGACGATACCATTTATATTTAAACAAAATTAAATAAAATGAAATACAATTACAGTTTGTATAACATAAACGAAAATGTAAACACAATTTCGGCCAAGGCTTGTGATAAACATAATTCCCTTAAAACAAATTCCGCGTGCTATCACATGTTTTGTTTCCGAGGGTACAATGACTTAAACAGTTTGCCAAACTGTCGGAGTTCGCACTTGCCTGAAATTGATCGGATGTTGCTTATTGCAGTAAAAGATTGAGATGAGAAAAGGTGTGCTGTGACTGAGCCAAGACTTTCGGTTTTATAGGCTAAGGGGGAGCGTTTTGGTTTAATTTTGTTTTAATGGCATTTACGATCCCATTAAAAAGAAAAACTGTAACAGTTTCAATTATCATATTTAAACCTCCGAATTAAAACCTTCAGTTACTCCGAATTAATCCCGAACTCGAATTTAGACAATTTAGTTCCCATATTTAAACCATCAGTCTTAAATATGAAAAAGCAATTCAAAAACTGGACCGCTCGAGGTTGGGTTTTCGGAGCTGCATTTGTGTCCGCTAGTCGCGCGGTCTCGCATGAGTTTTTGACCCATACCCTTTTGGACCAGAAAGCAAACTTTTATATTAAAAAATAAAAGCTCATTTGTAGAAAAACTCATGAGTTTTTGACCCACACCCTTTTTGGCGCACGAGTAAACTTTTATAGAAAAGATAAGATAAGTGTACTCGAAATTGTGTTTGGGTGAAATGGTGTTAAGTATGTTACACTATTTTCCAAACGGGTCATGTGACCCGTGAAGAGATGGAAAATGGGTAAGAAATGGTTAGAGGGAAGAAAACATTACTTCCAATATGTTATTTATGATTGGTGTAATGTGTCTAAAAGGTTAAAATGCTTGTTTGTGCATTAGAGAGTTGAATGGTCAAAAGACCCAAAAGATGTCAAGTTGAGTAGAAGTTGTCGAACATGTATAGATTAAGAGCTAGAAAGAGTTAGAAGGAGTTAGAAGGAGTTAGAAAGAGTTGTAATGAAGTTAATAAATGTGTTTATATGTATGTAAGATATATTGAAAGCCAAATTTTTGTTTGGTTGTAAAAACGCAGATTTTAGAAAAAGAGTAAAGGAAAGAGCTTTGTATGTTGTAGACTTAATTCGACTTCGAGTTGAGTATATGAATATTTTATATAATGTATTATATGTTAACATAATGTTCATTGTATCTTTGAAAGATTGGAAAGCTAATTGTTAATGTATGAAGAAATGGTTAACGAAAAGAAGGGTAAGAAGTTGTAAGTGCAGGAAGTAACAAAGAAAACCAAAACGACTCCTCTGAGTCACCACCGCGTCGCAGTAGGTGGTCAGTGGATTTCGTTTTGGTTGCAATGTTGTCCAACGCGTCGCAGTTATTGTCCAACGCGTCGAAGTTGTTGTCCATACCAGTGTTTAGTAGTTTTTATGTTGGTTATGTGTATGCCGTGTATCTTAAATTGTTGGTAAGTTAAAGAAGTGTTAGACATGACATTTAATTGTCGGGAAAAAGAAGTAAGATACGAATTTAAGTAGTCGGGAAAGAAAGAAAGAAAAAGAAGTAAGATACGACTTTAAGTAGTCGAGAAAGAAAGAAAGAAAAGAAGTAAGATACGACTTTACTAGTCGGGAAATAAAGAAAGAAAGAAAATAAGTAAGTTACGACTTTAACTAGTCGGGAAAGAAAGAAAGAAAAGATTTTAAAGTATTGTAAGATGTGATTAACATATTTGTAAGATATACTCACTAGCTTAACGCTAATATACTATGTTAATTGTATGTTTTGTAGGTAAGCGAGATTTAGGGCAAGACAAGCTGAAGAAGAAGGGAAGGGGGACCGTAATATAAAGTTAAATGTTAAAATGTTTCGTAAGAGTTTTCGCTCAAGTTTGTAATATGAGATGTTAACGGACTTTTATCGTTAACTAATGTTATAAAGTAGTAAAACCATTGGAACGTTAGTTAAGTGTTTTGTAAAGATATATAAAAAAATGATGTGTATTTAGTTTCGGGTGTTACATCTATGCAAATAAAGTCTTGTTTGATTACGATGACTTTAGAAAACAATAATCCCGAATGAAAAGCTTTCTTAAAGGGCTATAAACTTTTAGAAAATAAAACCACCAAAGCTTCTAGCCTCCGATTATAGAGTTTAGCTACAATCCACGACTTCTAACCCATTTACCCCAAACACACCCTAAACTTTTAATGACATATCAAATGTTTGACATAATTAAGGCCGAAAGTTGTAAACTATATGTTGTAACTGAAGACCGAAAAGTTGAGCTTTTATTCTTAAAGCTCATAACCAAACAATATTTTATTTAAATAAAGCTTTTTTAATAATAAAAGCTTGTAACTCTTTTGTCTCGTATCAAACATATCCGATATCATTATAAAACTTATATATGCTTATAATAAACTTGAAAAGGTTCATATACACTAAGCATATATAAGTTTTATAATGATATCACAAGTGATTATGACGAGTTTTGAAATTTTTACTAACCAGTTTACGATCCCGACCTTCTCTTCAATATTTGAATGTCATGTTTGAAAATCGCCACCTTTTCTTATCCTCTACTGTCGCACTCCCAGTGTCGGTCCAATCAAACGAGCGTGCTAACCTATAGCCCTGAGCAAGGAATGATCAGTAGTGGACACAGGTACGATTCTAGTAAAAGAAAATAAAAAAAAATATTTCAAAGGGTACTTTTGTCATTTCTCTTTTAATAGACGACTCACGTAATAGAATTACAATGTTTGGTGTATTTATTTTGAAAGAAAAAAGAAGCTTTAAACTAATAACATTAATACAATTACATTGGACTAAGATCAAATACAAATGCTAACATTTATAAAAGTATAGAAAAGATTATATGCTGCATAAAAATTGTGATGCACAATTATAATGAAAAAATATGATGTACAAATAACGTGTTAGGTGATGTCACTACAAAAACTTGTCATTTATACACATTTTATTCTACACACTTTTAAAAAAATACGTAGGATTTGACAATTTTTTGCATTTATGAATGTGTACAAATTGTATTCATCAATAAGTGAGAATAAATTTAAAAGTTTCACATTGAAAAGTGTGGAGAAAAATATTCATATTAAAAATATATAAAATTATTATTTTGTACGTATTATTATTATGTGTAAAGATTAATTCTAAACATATACTTTATTTGCACTTTCTTCGATCAAATAAACTAATCACTCAAAACCTCTAAGAGAAAGACCCACTTGTTCATACTACAAATTAAAAATTCATATAAGTTTGTCCTCCATATTTAATTCAACGACTTTGTTGTTGACGAATCACAATCCACTAATCAATCAACAATGACACGAAACTTCCCGGGCAATGTAACAGATTTCTTAGCTGCATTATAAATTAAAATAACTCCGACATGAAGAATATCAAAACCTACCAATCATAAACAAGATAAGCCATGTAAGTTCAATTTTCACGAGCTATTAGATACCGATAGTATTAGATCTATCCAAACACAAGTATCGAGTTTGAGCTTATCATCTAATTCTAATAATTTAATTCTAATTGATAGATTTATAGAATCTTGAAAACTGGTTTCAAGTTTATTGTACTAACATTATTATTTTCTTTTGATTTTGAAATTTTCAGGTTCTGTAGTGAAGTCGAACTGGGCAAGTTTATAAGCAGCATAGACGTTATTCAACACGCTTTTCGGGCTAATTTGAAAACCGGCTTGACATTTGAACTTCATACAATATGTGGGAGCTCAGTTTTGGCTTTTAATTGTCATCCTGATTATACAACTCATTTTATGTTTGGAGAATACGATTTGGTTTCATCGGAAAACCACGATGTCGTTGACTTTATTTCGACGAAACTTAACCCAAAGTTCTCCATTAATTACGCTGCTATGGAGCTTTTTGAATCCATTCTACCTTATTATGTTGAAGACCTTCTTGAAAATATGGTATGGTTTCTTTGAGAGATGGTTTATACTTTTTAAAACTTTATCTTCGCTACGAAAAAAAATAAACATACAAATAATTTAAGATGATTTTCTTTTTTAATAATATATCTTTTCGCACAATTATTGTCTTGAATTTATACACATTTGTCCGTAGCAGGACTTAAACCCTCAATTACCATGTTGATGGTTACCACGATACTGTTAGGCCAAAGACGACATGTTGATGTTATATGATGATAAAAATGTCAAAAGAACAATATTTCTTGTTTGCAAATCATTCTGGTTGTGATGAATCAAGATGGAGTTTAATTAATATCGATTCTTATTGCTTAATATATGTTTTTCAGTATGTAGATAGTCCGTTGATAATCACTGGATGGGGTGTGGGTGCATACCTTGCCATTCTTTCAGCGCTTCGGCTGCATAAAGCTGTAGATGTTGAAGAATCAAATGGTTCAAAGAAAATCAAAAGGCCGATTTGCATAACGTTTGGTTCCCCCCTTGTTGGTGACGACGCCTTCCAACGTGCCATCTGTGAACGCCCACAATGGAAATCCAGTTTTCTGAATGTGGTCACATTAACAGATCCCGTTGCTTGTTTTTACTCCTCCAAGACTTCATATAAGCCTTTTGGTACTTACCTGTTTTGCACGGAATCAGGTTGGCACTCGGCTTTTGAAGATCAAGAATCGGTTCTAGCAGTTCTAGATGCCATGGCGTCACCAAGTGCTGAACCCTTGGAATTAGAATATTATAGGAACGTTTTGACATCAATCAGAAGGAAGATATTGTATCGTGGAGTTTCTGAACTGGGAGGAGAATACAATTTGAATTCCTTGAAGGCTGGAATCGCATACCAGTTCAAGGAAATTGGTGTATTGGATAATATTTCAAACAGCAATCTGATAGGGAAATTGGAAGAGAAACAAGCGAAGATGATTCAACGCAAGAAAAATGCTTTCGATCCTACAAAGAAGCTAAATGAATCGAAGATAAGCTTGACATACATGGAATGGTACATGAAGACCAGGAAATTGAAAGGGGGTTACTATGATAGCTATAAGAACCCACAAACCAAAGAGGAAATCGAGAGCCAACAAGTTATCGTAAAACATCAACGAATCCTGAACCAATATTACAAGAAGTTTGTTGACGAAAAGAATTTAATGCCACAAAAGGACAGTGCTAAGTTACGTAAGCGTTGGCTTTATAGTGGAAACAACTATAGAAGAACTGTCGAGCCACTAGACATAGCCGAGTATTACAAAAATGGTAACAAAAACTACATAGATAATAGACCTGACCGCTATAAGTTGTTAGAGAGTTGGTTGATTGAAGATCAGAAGGATTTGAAACCAAGCGGTCCAAAAAAGAAGGCTGTTAGTCTTACCGAGGATTCTTGCTTTTGGGCACATGTGGAGGAGGCATTGATTTCATTACAAGACTTGACGAAAGGAGGGTTAGGCATCAATGCAGAAGACATCAAGAAGGGATTGGAGCGGTTTGAGGCTGATCTCATGACTGCTATCAAAGATTATTCGGTGTCTTCAGATATTTTTGTGAAGGGAAGTAGTTTGATGAAGTGGTGGAATGAGTACAAGGAGTACAATGGAAGTTCATATGCTTCGGATTTTGCAGAATACATGAACAATAAGACATATGAGTCGTACCAGTAAGCCCAATTTAGCTTCTTTACCATGCTCCCACGACTAATTAATTATCACTTTCGTGCGTTGACAGTTCAACTATCGTGAACAATTGTGTAATAAGTAGAGTGTAAAATATAAACGTGTATGTATAATCTGTTATTTCTACTTACATTTTGTGTCATGACTCCTACATCTATATATATAGACAATGAGCAAAACTAAGTTAACGAGAGAAACAGCACGAGAGGTCAACTAAGCATCACGGATAAAAAAAAACATAGCAAAATATATTTCTATCTTCAAAACTCCAAATTTGGAGATATAGGGCCGGCATTATGGAGCAAAGGTCGGAGATGACCTTAGTCCAACAACGATCGATAATTTTTTCTTGTTTGAAAAGAGTCTTCTAAACAAACATTTCGACTTTGAGGATTATGACAGGTTTGTTCCATAGCAATAGTACTAATGAAGTCGAATTCATGGTTTCTACACCAGCATCGGCCAACAACATATCTCTCGATATCATCTCCCATTCTTGTATTACTCATAAGAATGTTATTACTGATGACAAACTTTTTTTCTTTCTCTCTATATATATGAGTTAAAAAGCTCGTACAAAATATTTCAAACGTAATCCTTACACTACCACAAAATCCCACAACAAAACATACAAATGGCTTGTTTTCAAAATATTATTGTTGCTTTCGCCATCTGTTTTGCTAGTGCAGCGATACTAGTAACCGCTAATGATTGGGCACCGGCTCCTGCTCCATCTCACGCACCAAATGCTCTTTTGTCGGTCCAGTCAATGATGATGGGTTTTGCGGGTGTTACTGTTTCGTTCTTTCTACTTAAAAACATTGCTTAACTTCTGATGTTTTCTCATTAATACTATCTTGTATTCTGAAGTACTTTATCATTGTATCTTTACATCAATAAAACCGACATCATCGGTGTTTTTTTTTAGCTACTTCTTGTTGTGCTTCATGTCTTTGGAGAATAAGAACAAGTTTCTCTAAATCAATTATCTCAAGTTGTCATATGGGAAACTTTCATTAAACATGAGAAATATCAAGTTTGAAGTTACCCGTTTAAAGATTTTTTTTTTTTTTTTTTTTTTTACCTCAGATTCGAAAACAACATCTTTTTCACTATTTAAAGAAAAGAAGTTTGAAAGATATCCATTTTGATACATATAGTGATATGGATTTTGTTATTCATCGCTTAAGACGATGGTTAGACCGAGAAAATATAATTAATACAAATTTAGAAAACATTAATATTAACATGTTTAAAAATAATTATAACTCACATTTTATTTATAATTAATAGAGTTGTTAGCGTTATGAAAATAATCATATTAACTCATATTTTATTTTTTAATACTGTTTTTTTAAAATAAATAAAGATTTCGTCACGTCGCGACGACACTATAATTATAAAAAAACTATGATTTCGAGCAACTGGTAGTTTCGGGTTGTCCTTGTTTTTAACTATAGAACACGAAAACGGAGTTCATTATTTATAGAATTAATAATGGTTTAATCATCAAACTTTTATGTATTTATCATTTTAACCATTTAACGTTTTTTGACCATGTTTTATCCTTAACTTACAAACATTTATCATTTTAACCATTTAACTTTTTTTAACTTTGTTTTTACCATTGAAATTTAAACCAAATATCATTTTAATCATTAAACTTTTTAAAAAATAATGTTTAAATCCTTAAGTTTCGTTAAATTATCGTTTTCACCATTTATAAAATGTTTCACCATCTAAGTTAAGGGATTAAAACGAATAATGATTAAAAGTTTGGTGTTTCATTTCCAAAAAAGTTAAAATGATAAAAAATTGAAAGATAAAAGATAAAAAACATTGTTAAAAAAAGTCAAGTGGTTAAAACTTAAAACGATACATATATAAAAGTTTGCTGATAATTTTACCGGTCAAACCCGGTCTGATCTAACATAACCCCGGTGTGAGATCATGAAAATCAGATTCACAAAATTCAAAAATTCGTTAAACACTAAGAAGCTAGTGAAATAAATCAGTAACAAAAATGGAAAAAGATGGAATCTTGGGTTTAAAATCCAGAAAACAATCATCAACAAGAATCAAAGCAAGAAAATGGTTAAAAAAAAGAGAATTTTTCTTAATCACTCTTGGTATAGCACTTCATGCTGTCTACATGCTCAGCATTTTCGACATTTACTTCAAATCCCCAATTGTTCATGGCATGGAACCCGTTTCGCCTCGCTTTACGCCCCCGGCAAAGCGCCTTGTGCTCCTTGTAGGTAATTGTTTTACTTATAGTATATACTTGCACACCAACTGTTTGATGAAATGTCTCAAACAGATATGGGTTGTTTATTTGTCAATGTAAGTAATGAGGGATGGTTTTGTTGTGGTTTTAGCTGATGGGTTACGCGCGGATAAGTTTTTTGAGCCGGATAATAATGGGAATTATAGAGCTCCGTTTTTGAGAAGTGTGATTAAAGGACATGGGCGTTGGGGTGTGTCACATGCTCGTCCGCCTACAGAATCTAGACCTGGACATGTTTCGATTATTGCTGGGTTTTATGAGGATCCTAGTGCTGTTACAAAAGGTTTGCTTTTTTTTTTACCCGTGACTAGTGTATATTGGATTGTTCAGGTGATTCGGATTAATAATATGTAATGTATGCAGGATGGAAGGCAAACCCTGTGGAATTTGATTCGGTTTTTAACAAGAGTCGGCATACCTTCTCTTACGGTAGCCCTGATATTGTTCCGATATTTTGTGGAGCTTTGCCTCATAGTACATGGAATACTTATCCTCATGAGTATGAAGATTTTGCTACTGGTATGCAAATATATTGGACGTTATTTTTGTAAGTGGATATTGAATCTTGTGTTTTTATTAAATTTTTTATTTATGATCTTGCAGATGCATCGTTTTTGGATGAGTGGTCATTTGATCAGTTCGGGAGCATGATGAATAGGTCCAAAGAGGACCCTGAATTGAAAAGGCTAATTCAACAAGATCAGGTCGTTATATTTTTGCACCTTCTTGGTTGTGATTCAAATGGTCATGCTCATCGTCCCTATTCTTCTATATATCTCAACAACGTTAAGGTTGTTGATCGTATTGCTGAAGGAGTTTATAATCTTCTTGAAAATTACTTTAAGGATAATCAAACAGCATATATATTTACAGCAGATCACGGAATGAGTGACAAAGGTTTGCTACAGACATTTTATTTTTATTTTTATCATTTTAACGATTCTGTTATTCTGAAAATAAAATACTTGTGTCTTGAACAATAGGAAGTCACGGAGATGGACATTGGTCAGTTACAGATACTCCACTTGTTGCTTGGGGCGCAGGTATTAAGTATCCGAGGCCAGCTTCCAAGAACCATGAAGATCACGGTGAACGATTTGTTGATGAACATGATATGCATGATATGCCTACCCCTACCGATTGGGGTCTTGGGACTATAGAAAGAGTGGATGTCAATCAAGCTGATATTGCCCCTTTGATGGTTGTGTTGTGTGTCACCTCCCCATTTGCATTCTCTACTTTGCACATTATTTCCTCACGATTCCTTTTTTGTTTCAACTTCTGACGTGCTTTTTAATGTTTGGCAGTCAACTCTTCTTGGTTTGCCATGTCCTGTTAACTCAGTTGGAAGTCTCCCCCTTGACTACATTGATTTTAATAAGGTAGAATACCTCCTTTATATATCATAATAGAACCCATGACTCCCAAATAATATTATGTAACTCGTATTATGTTTGTTGCTTTATATTGTTCAGGGAAATGAGGTGGAGGCCGTGCTAGCTAATACAAAACAAATTCTTAACCAATTTCTTCGTAAATCACGTATCCTTTAAAAGTTAATAGAAGTTATATACCATATACTGGAAGATGAATATCATTACTTTCAAAACTTCAATTTTGATAAGGTCAAAATCGATAACACTGTTTAGAGAAAGAATAGCTAATTAAGTATTTTTGCATTAACTTATAGAAACGGTATTACTATATAAACCAACTTATGAGTAAAGAAAGATTAAATTGTCAGTACCTTTTGTGTATAGCATGTCATCTTTTTGGTGCATCTTTTACTACTTTTCCTTCGATAAAATCAGAACTGAAGCAAGCAAGCTCATTTAGATTCAAGACATTTGAACCTTTAGCCCATCATACATCAGTTTTGGACGAAATTGAGTCTCTGATATCTGTTGGAGACTATGAACATGCAATGAAGCTATCCAAGGATCTTAGAAGCATGGCGCTTGATGGACTCCATTATTTTCAAACCTATGATTGGTTCATGCTAATGACTGTCATAATCCTCGGCTACATTGGTTGGATGCTCTGTCTTATTCTTCACGTGTTGCAGTCCTATACATCTTTGCCTGGAAAAATCCTTAGAAAGGAGGAAGCAGTTTTCACAAGAGACCGTCCATTTAAGGTATATTCATAATCGTAACATTTTAATATGAAAGCCACATTGAAGCATACGCGGTGTTAGTTAACTAGCAAAGGTTTTTTCTGGGCACATACATACACACAGTACCCCGACTAGTAGAATTCCACACTTAAAGTGGTGTTTGGATTTGCTCCCTGAAACGGATTATCTGATTATTCTAATGTTTGGATAATTAAATTCTGTTTTTGGTTGTTTATTTATTAAGGGGATTCCTGACGATTATTTTGTGTGGCAGGTGTACCTGTGTGGAAGTCTAATCATGGCATCAATTTTTATCGTGCTGTATTTGGAGCACTCACCCCCACTTTATCATGCTTATTTTGTAATGACGGTATTTCTTTGGACCAATATATTTAGTGAATATCAGTTTCTGAGAGCCTTATGGAAATACTTCTTACAAGCGAAAGAATCTTATCATGTCATTGAACTCTCTGCCACCGGTGTTGTTTCCATCATCATTCTCGAGTGCCTAGTGAGAAGCTTCACCGAGAGAGTTATCTATACCTGGTGTTTCTTAGTTGTAGGAGTCATTTCTCCACTATATCTTTTTAAGTCAATCCCATGGAAATCTGGAATACCAATTTTTTTGTGGGTGGCATGTTGGTTTTTGTCCATTTTTACCTTGATGCCTGCCGAGATTCCTGACAATACGGTATTAGTGTAAGTTGCCTTCCAATTTTGTTCATTACTTCTATCAACACTTTTTACGCAAAATCTTCTCAATGTTACCATCATCAGTTTAAGATCTCAATGCAATGACATCATAGCGTTGTTTTTTTCCTTCTTGCAGAAGTATTAGTGGAGTTATAATTGTCGTAATAGGAGGAGTCAGCAGATATCTAAATCGGTATACCAAAGATAACAAGTATTGGCTTTATCTCATAAACCATGATTTAAAACCCAGGTTCTCCATGCTTTTCCATTTACAGGTATGTAATATATAGAAACATACGAACATACAAACAAATATGTACAAAAATACTTGACCATGTTTTATTGATAAACTTATAGGCCCTTTTGGTTGGTATATCATCCGTGTTGGTGTATCTTTCAACATCTCATAGAACAGAAAAACGTGAACTACTTGCATTGCATCAAGTGATGAATTGGTCCATTGCAGGTAAACATTTGTGTACCTTTCGAATAATATATTTGGTCATTAAGTCTGTTTTATTGAGTACGTGTAAATTTTGTTGTTGGATTTGTGTAGGTTTATCCATGGTGCTCCCACTATTCTCAGCAACTGATCTACTTTCTCGACTTACTTCCATATTCCTTGGTTTTGCACCCCCTTTCCTGCTATTGTCGATTGGGTATATCTCCAAATATCTCTTTCTACTTCTATGAATGTCTCGTACATGCAGGGTATTTGACTTTTTGAAAACATATACAGATATGAAGCTGTCTTTTACGGGGCTCTGGGTCTTGCACTTTTTGGATGGATCCTGTTTGAAAATGCACTTCTCTATGTCAACAAACCTAACAAGTCCCGTACTTCCTTTGAATCTGAAAATGGAAACATTATTCTTGAGGAGGGTGATAGATGTCTTCAGTTATCTGATATGAGAATTCCAGTAGTTTTTGTTAGTCATCGTTTCCATTTTGCCTGTTATTACAACTTTTTTACTTGCATTTAAACATCAATAATATTTTTCTTTTTTGTTTTATTTTCTAGATGGTGTTCTTCAATATTGCGTTTTTCGGAACCGGAAATTTTGCAAGTATTGCAAGTTTTGAGATTTCATCTGTTTATCGGTTTATCACAATATTCAGTGTAAGTAAAGGTTGATGAACCTCCATAAAATATACAGATTCTTATTGACACATTTGTAATTTTTTTGACAATGTTCGTATCTGTTCTCAGCCTTTTCTTATGGCGGCCCTACTCATTTTCAAATTGTTCATCCCCTTCATGCTTGTCATGTAAGTGTACCTACAACAAATTTCCATTCTCTTCTGTGTACTTCTAGTTTATGGGAATTAAGTCGTAATTAAGTAATACAGTTTCGGTTTTATAGAAGTTAATATTATTAGAGCTGGAATGGTGTCCTTTATCAGCAAACGATATAAATATGGAGATAAATATTATACATATAAAGCACGGAATTTAGTTACTTTGAGAAACTTTACATGTTATATGATTTTGATGATTCGTTCTCTCATGTATCTTTAAATGCAGATGTGCATTTAGCGCAATAACCAAATTAGTGAAAGTTCCACGATCGGGATGCTACTTTCTTGTTATACTATGTTCAGACGTCATGACCATTCACTTTTTCTTCCTGGTATGAATGCTTAATCCTTATAAGTTAAATTCCATAATGCCACTACATCAACTTTTGTAATGACGACAATAGATAATAAATGCAGTTTGATTTATTTTTTCTCATGGATATGATTTGACCTCACTTTAATACGTTGTATCATGACAGGTGAAAAATACTGGAAGCTGGATGGAAATTGGCAACAGCATCAGCCATTTTGGAATCGTGAGTGCCCAAGTCGTATTTGTTTTGTTGCTTTTTGCGCTCACGAGCATATACACCAAAGACATCCAAACTCGATCAGTAAAGCAGGTTTCTCATAAAACAATGTAGATTTTGTTCAATGTAGTTTGCTTCTTCTTTGTTATATCGTTTATGAGAAAGAGAATATGTAAACGGGAGTTTTCTCGGTTCTCCCATTGATTATTTCCTGGTTAGCCCGTTAGAAATATATGCAAACGAAAATCTATGTACAATTTTATCTTATTCGTAGAAAACATATACACTTTAGACATCTATCTAAACGTACAATTGCAATTCGCCCATGACTTCACCCATATCCGTTTGCAGTCTTGATGCCGGGACTATCAATAGTATTTTATAAATGCTCCCCATTCACTGTTACTTGAAATGTATACCATTTATGGAAAGACTACACAAATCGACAATATCCTTCTCACATAAAGAAAGGCTGTCGACACGATTAGTCAATATATGTTTGAGGGTTTGGTTTACGAGAGGTTAGGATGAGGAAAATATTTCAGGAGACGAATGAACGAACAATCACTAAAATTAAAAGCCTAAACAAACAAATCAAACAAGACAAAACGAATGTAAAACATACTGATCAAAAGAATCAAAGGAACATATAAAGCTAACGAATTCAATCCAACAAATCAAGGCTTAAACGCGGTTTTGATTCTAAGGTAAAATCAAAGACAACTAAAATATACTATTCTTTCCGTCATAATATTATAATCCATCTTTCTATTTTGGTATATTCCAAAATAATAGTCCGCTTCCAAATTTAACTTATCCAAAACCTTAAACTGAAAATGATATGATTTTATCGATTTGACATTGTAATAAATGTGTAAATGCACTTTTCTTAAAATATGTATTTTTTGTCCGGTTGACAACAATTCTAGGACGAATGGAGTACAAAACATGATTTAAAACTATATGTGATTGAAACTAAATATAAAAAGTGAATAATTGGACAAAAAAAAAAAAAAAACTCAAAAAGCTACGGAATTTTTTGTAAGGAAAACTCTAATAACAGAAAACGTGTTAAAACTGAGTTTTTTCAAAAAAAAAGATTTCAGTGAAAACAAAAACTCCATTTTCATTTTACTACAATTTTGGAAACTTCTTTTATTGTTTCTAAAATTTCTTTTTCAATGTTTTTTTTTCTTTTTTCGTTTTCTAAAGAACAAAAGTAGAGATATCAAAATTGAAATAATTTTCGTCAACTAAACACAACCTAACCATGTCTAACCTACAAAAATATTGTAAAACAAGGATAAGCTAATTATAATATAAACTTTCTATTAAGCTAGCACAACTATTTATGAAATTCATTGGCAATTTCCTGGTAATATACTACTTTTTGATCATGATTACGTCAACAAATTTCTCCCCTTATTGATGAACCAAATATATATACATAGACCATTAAATTTCTTAGTAAATGAAATGTAAAACCTTGAAAACCTTCAAAATGACAATTTTAGAGTTAAGAGTTTACTACATTAACTGTTTCTAATGGTTGATTCAAAATTATAGATTTTGTTTATAGATTTAAAAAATTGTATAAATCGTCTATTTTTTGAAACTAATTATGGTTTTTGTCCCTAAAATGAATGTTTGTTAAAAAAATTCGTTAACTAATTATACATTTCGTGTTTAAATTGGATGTCCGTTAAAAATAGAGACGAAAAACCTAATTAGTTTTTAAATTAAACGACTTACACAATTTTTTAAAATTAAAAACGAAATTCATAATTTAAAGTAAACTGTAAGAAACGATTTATGAAATTAATTATAGGATAAATAAAGAGAAAATCACAAAGAATGTCACATGACAAATGGATATTTCGAAAATAATCATCAAATTTGCGAAAAGTTTTGCGCCAGACCTTTTGTTAAGAGAATTAAATTTATGTCAGAATCTTTCTCGCGATACATTCAATAAAGGCGCAAATATATGGTTGCGAGAACGTGACAAAATTTAAACCTTCCATTTTAGGGTGAGTATAAGGCACGAGAACATGCAATATGTCACAGATACATTCACACCATTTATTTCAAAAAAATCCGTTCTCGCAATGCAAAGAAAACAAAAAATAATACGAAAACCTTTCACGAATTTCTTAATTTATTTTAATATATCACCTTATTAAATAAATAGTTTGGTGAATATCTCATAAAGTATTCCAAACTCTAAAGTAGGGGTGGCAAATGGGTGGGTCGGGTTGGGTTGAGTCAAGGGTCAAAACGGGTCATGGGTCAAACGGGTCATTCCAAAAAACGGGTCAAACGGGTTATGGGTCAAACGGGCAGGGTTGGGTCGGGTTGACCCGGTACTTTTAACATTTTTTTTTTAAATATATAAAATTTAATGTATAAAACTTAACTATTTATTATTTAATTTATAAAATCTACTTTTAAGATTTATTATTTATTTATTTATAAAATCTAAAAATATATTACTAATAAAATTAGATAAATTGAGTTTAAAGCACATGGATGCTCGTTATTTCCTACCATATATATATACTTTATTTTACAAAACACAGTAATAATTACAAAATTTTTAACCTCAAGTATTTTTCAACAATCTGTATTGATTCACGAGTCACTAACCGTGCCAATCACGTGCAAACCTAATCATGACTCACTATCACATTACAAAACCACTATTTCACCTCATTCTTGTTCTTCCATCAATGGAGTCCAAATCCAGTTTCCAAAAATACCCTCAAAAGCAAAATTAATTTTCTCAGTTTTGATAGTTTAAATTTGTTAATTTTTTAACAACCGTGTTTCAATTTTACGGTTTCTTTTCATCTTATTTTTTTTTCTTCGGACTGTTGTTACCGGTGAAGGCGGCGGAGCCGAAGATAGGTGGCGGTGGTCGGTAGAAAGTAGTTGCGCTTTGGTGTTTTGATGATGATTTTCCGACGAAGTTGTTCGTAATTTTAGTTTTCGGTTTTTGACAAGTAATAAAGAATCAAAGACGAAGGAGCAACATCAAATTTCAGTATTCCATTCTTGACCCGCTCGACCCTTTCGATTCACCCATTGGACCCGTTAATTACTAGAAGCAGTTTTCTCAATTGACCCATTTGACCCGTGTGTAACTCTTAGGATGACCCACTTAGACCCAAAACGTCAATTTTTTTACCCAAACCCACCCGTTTGAAGCAATTAGGGTCAAAGTTGCCACTCCTACTCTAAAGTGATACTCCATAAGGAGTATAAACTAATAGAAACTATATTAAGGTCACACTCACATGAAATATATATTTATGGTAGTGGACCAGTGGCATAGACAAGTTGCATCCTCCTATCACCTTCGAGTTTTCTTTTTAAATACTTTTTTCTTTTAATTATTTAATATAGAGCGTGTTTCGAAAAAATCCATTCTCATACTTTTTTCTTTTAATAAAATACTAGATTATTGTCTCGCGAAAATGCGGAAAAAAATTAAAAGTTAATATTTTGTTATACATATGTTGTTTATAGTTATAATAACATATACATTTTTACGTTTATACATATTTTTGATATTTTGTATTAGGAGATAATAAGTTAAATCATAGTTCAAATTGAACGATTTTATAAGTAAATTATAGTTATGTTTTTTATTT